>JAKSZP010007988.1:0-198657 GCA_022478985.1 Massospora cicadina | reverse complement strand
GGACTACCTTTCTGAATATACCATATTCCTTCACATTTTCCAGAAGAGCAAGTGCTAGACCTTGGGCTGAGTGAGAGGGAAGTTGAGACACGGTCTTACCCAGCGTAACATCAAATGGTTCTATGAACCTCTACCTCCTTAGGATTGGGAACTAGTGAAGGGTTGCAGCTCAAAGCATCTGCCAAACCATCCTCCTTGACCTTAGTAAACTCATATTAAAACATAAATTGGGCTAGAATCTTATGCATGCGGGTTGCTATGAAGTCAAGACATGAGGTTCACAGTAACACAGTAAGTCATGGTGATCTGTACATATGCAGAAAGGTTGGGATGAGTCATGAAAGTGATGACGCCAATAAGTCAGCGCCTCAACCACTGCTAATAACTCTTTATCATATATGGCATAGTTTAACTCAGGCAAAGACATCTTCTTGGAAAAATACCACTGGATGCTCTATTCCATCTTCACCTACTTGTAATAGCGCCGGCACTATGGCAAAGTTGGAGGCATCAGAAGCCACAGTAAACTCGTTATTGGGTTTGTCATGATGAAAAAAGGATGTGGACAGCAGGGTGCACTTTACCACCTGGAAGGCATCTCACAAAGTTGGGGACCACTGTAGCACTTTTGCCCACTATTATACAAGGGCGCCACATCTTCAGAAATTTTTGGTGGAATTTCTTAAGTAATGTACACGTCCCCAAAAACTTCTCAATTCCTTGACTGAAGTTGGGGTTGGCCACTCACAAATTGCCTTCTCTTTATCTGAAGTTGTAATGTGCCATTGGTCAAACATGACGTTACCCAGAAAGGTGACCTGGGACTTGAAGAAATTACATTTGCTTATTTTTAACGTAAGGTCAGCTGCCCTCAAACGCTCCACCACCTGCTGAAGGTGTACTGCATGGGACTCATTATTAGGGGAGAACACCAGAATATTATCCATGTAAGATATTGTGCATATTTTAGAAGGTCCCTCAAGGCTGCATCTATATGGCGTTGAAAGATACCAAGAGCATTTTTTAAGCACAAAGGGAATAACCCAAAATTGAGAATTCCTTTTCTGGTACAAAATGTGGTTAATCACTACTGGCTCTTCTTGATCCAGGTCTGATTGAACGCGTTTAAACAATTTAGTTAGGAGAAGACTCTCGCCTTCTCCACATAGCATGCAATCTATGAGTCCAGTGGGTTGGAATGCATGTCTGGTACCATGACAGTGTTGAGATTTCCATGATTTACGCATGGGCGTAAGATACCATTGGCCTTATCCACAAAGAGAAGTGGGGAACATACAGGGAAGGTTTGCTGAAAAATCATGCCTTTGGCTTACTGCTCCCTAACCTACAAATTAAGTCTGCTTCCTCCCATACAGTCAAAGGATAAATCAAGGAAGATATACACACCAGATAAACATTGAGCTTAAACTAGCAATTAAACTGCAAATGAGCTGGTAGCACACTTGCTAAAGCTTCATCAAACAAAGATTCCAACTCCTCCAAACAGAAAAATAAGAGTACCTCCAAAAAGGGCTTCAGCAACGAAGAAATACTGAGTGAGTGGATATTAGGCCAGAGGGGAAGATTGCCTGATAGTTTGCTTCAGCCAAAAGCACAAATAATTTATGACAATTAATCAAAGTTAAGGTAAAGATATTGTCTTTCAAGTTGGTTCTGATGTTAAACTTTTGCCAACACTTTACACCCAAAATGGTGGGGTACAAGAGGTTTTTGATAGCTTAGAAAAGGTCAGGCAAATTATCCAACTTGATAATCCACTAACCCCATAATTTTCAGCGTGAGAATACCTTGGGAAGCCCCTCCCCTAACCATACCACCTGGAAAGAAACTCAACTCAAGGTAGTTGACTAGGTCTTGGTCAATAAAATTCTCAGAGGCTCCTGTATCCATAAAAATAGTCATGCTAATTTCCCTAAAAGAGGATGAAAAATAGCAGTCAACAAAAAATATCATAAGGTCTTTATTTATACCAGACAACGCCAACACTTCACCATAAAATTTGTCTTCAGGCATAAGCATGCCTCCAGGGTACGTTTTTGCATCATAGAATGGAGAGGGATAGTTGGCCACTCTTACTACTAAGGTCACATATCCCACCATATCCTCAGCAATTACATAAAAATTTTTATATTTAAGAAGTAAGTCCTTTTTCACCTCCTGTGTTCTGTGAATCATGGTAGTGGTCAAGCACGGGTTCTCTGGAGTAAACTTGGTATACTGAAATGGGCTCCATATCAGAGCCACAAAAGAAGATATTGGGCATGTTTATATATAAGGAAAAATCGTTATAAAATGCATTTTGGGCCATGAACGACCCCATACCCATTTCAGCAATGGGTTGTGATCTGTTATCAAAGGCCATCACAACCAGGCCCATTGTCAATGATCACACCTGTACCATCTGAACGCGGTTGTCATATTCTTCTGGTTGATCCAAGACTAAGCCCTTTGAAAGCCAACAAATCAGGATGATTATTTTTCAAAAACTTGGGCTGATTAATTAATTCTCAACTAAAGCCAATTATCCACTTGACCTCTTGAGCTAAATATCTTAATGAATATTTAACTAATAATCCACTTTACAGCCTGGGCTGATTACCTCAAATTCAATTAATCTAGTTATCCACTTTACAGCTTGGGCTGATTATCTCAACATCAAATAACCTAATAATCCACTTGACATATTAGGCCAAATATCTCAACGTCAAATTAATCTAATTATCCACTTAAAAGCTTTGGTGATTATCTCAATGTCAATTCAATTCAATTCAACTATTATATTAAAAGCATAGGCCAAATGTCATTGCGCATTCATGATTATTATGCAAGCAACAAAACTTGGTAATTGATCCCAACTAATTGGTAACAATATTAAATAATCAGCATAAGAAATCATTAGGGGATCAACTAAAAGATAATGCCTACAAATCCCATAGAAAAATATATGTAAAATGTAAGAAATTTCCCACCCTAGGGAGAAATTTGTATGTTGATCCTCATAATTGGCATGATAGCACTTGCACATGGACTTCCTGAATTGAAGTACCTAGTGCTATTGAGAGAGGCCTGATGACGTCCCAATTAGGGGTGTGTCATTTACTAAATCAAAGCCAAAACTTCACAGAAGATGTATTTTATCAGCAGTATAATGAACCTCAAATTAAGAAAATCCTAGAACAATTTTACACGATCTTATTGCGATTTTTGTCCCTTAAATCCTCCCAAATATGAGAGCATTTTACCACCAATAAACCTAGCAATATGTCATAGTTATATCAGTTCAGGGCTGAACTGAGGTGGAAAATAATTTTGGATATTATATGCTTGAAATGTGGCCAGGAGATGCCATAGAGGTATAAATACCAGCGCCTGGCCTAATGAATAATCATTAAATAATGTAGTCTAAATAAAGATTTATTTTATTTAATCTTCCTACTGGTTTTTCCTCTGAAGTCTCTTTTTAAGAGTCTTGACAAGCTGGAATCTCAGAATCCACAGCTTGTAACTTTTCCTGCCTCAGTAGAAGTTCCCAAATACAAAGGGAAAATTGAGCCCAAAATTGACCAGAAGAGTTGAGGTTATTTGACTACACCTAGTGAGCTTCCAAACGATCAAGTACTGTAAGCCACAGGCAAAATTGAGGATCATTTGGCTGAATTTCAGCCCAATAAATAGTGCATGATCAAATTAATCAATCGAGTGATCCTCATATTCTAACAGCAGTGCTGAGGAAAAACATTTTAGTGGCATTAATTTTGTGCATTTCAATGGAATGTCAGGGAATCATGACTCCCAGATTGTGAAGCATCCATATCCACCATGTACAAGCAAAAAGGTGGGTACTTCCCAATCAGAGGTATAAAGAATAACGCTAAGATGCTCCAACCATCACAAAATGAGAAAATGGAGTGAGCCCCACCGCAGCCATGACCAGCAGCTGGCGAACCCAGTTAATACATTGTGAAAGTCTCACATGGATAAGATTTGTGCCCATAAAATAAAATGGTTGGTCGTCTAATGTCAGGAGAGGTCTATAACTCAATCAGTTCCCAGTGAGGTGGTGCACAGTGCACAGCCACAAAGCCAGGAAACTTGTCATCAGGATTATGGTAAAAAGGGCACCACAAAGGACGCCAAAACCAAAGTAAACCTGCGTGAGGGTGTATAATGCAGTGTATAGAAGTTAGAAAAAATAAACAGCAACACTTGGGTGGGCCCCATGGAGGAGCCCATAACCAAGCAGAGATCAATGTTGGAGGGTTTGGGTGCCCAACGGTGCGCTTGATCAGGCATATATTTTAGTGAAAATTAGAACGTCCAACTTTGTTGAAGACATTCTCAAGGAGGTCCACGCAAAGGTTCTCACTAGTAACCATAAATCAAAACTGTAAACAAACGGGTGATTTATTTAAAGGAGGAAGATGACCAACGAAAAAGGTTGGGCTTGAGCAAACATATTTAATATAATCTTGGAATCATTGATCAATGAAAGTAGTGCTAATCCCAGGTGCTTTATTAAGTGCATGCTTCCATCTGACAGGGTACTGTACTTAGAAATTGACCAAACTCAAGCGATTGATTAAGTTGAGATTGACCTTAGTTGGAAATTCCATAACTGAACGGGTTTAAACCCTTATTCACCAAGTAACTGAATTAAACCATCATTGTTCAAATAATAGCACATTCGTTATAATACTATTACCATCACTAATGGCTGGGCATGTTGCACTTCCTCTGAACCAACCTGGGCTCATCTGGCCTGCACCCAGCGTTGGTCCAAGGTGTTCTTAATTCAGGAAAGTCTTGTAGCTTGACATTTTTTGACTCTTGGCGCTCATCCTTGTCTTATAATTGTCTACTTTGATAAAGTCATGTGAACATGACATATCTATGGGATGTTACACTCATCTATTATGGAACATCATCTATTCATGAAGCACGGCAATGGTTGCAGAGTCATATAAAGTTCTCTTACATAATTGTTTTTAATGTTTGATAATAAAGGGTCTTCTTATCTTGAATACTTTTTATTTATTTAATAATATGTTGACATATATATTACATTTACCCTGGAGATTTTATCCTCTAGGAAGTTGTTAGTGCCACAAACATAATAACTCTGTATTCTTTTAGGGGCCTGCTCCGTTTTTTATAAATAAAATCCTAAAATGGTGCTTTCTGCTAGGTCTTCTTCTGAGGCTGTCTGGAGAAACATATTTTTATTAACAATGAATAATTCTAGCGAAGGTTCTCCATCATCTGATGAGTTGATGAGTATCACACAATAAATAATTATTAACTAGCATGAGATACCTTCTTCTATTGTTACCAAATTTAATCCCATGCTACTATGAATTTAACCATTGATGGCCCTGAAAACTCAGTTACCAGATTAAGTCTATGAATGTTACTTTAATTATTACAGGATTGATTAAAAGGGATAAACACCTGGGTGGCCAATTAATTGATACAGAGCTTCTCAGATCCTAACTATAATAATGCATTTATAAACCACTGCTTTTTTAGCATTACTGATTTTGGGATGATGCAAAAGGAGCAGATCTCTCAGCCAATGCATGCATCTGGCCATATAAGACTTGCTACTGATAATGGGGTTGCATCACCTTGATTTTCAACGCCAGTTTTTCATGTTTCAGCAATTTCAATAACAGCTGTTTAACCTTATATCTCCTTTTTATTATGGCTGAGACAATTGTGAATTAATAATCAGAAATGTTAAACTGTTAAAGAATTACTTAATCAACTTGTTTAGATTGACAATAGCGTTTCTGATTATTTATGTCAAGAAGTGCTCAGCAGTTTACAAGGCTGCTACCCCAACAACTAACAGATTACTAATTATAAAATAATTTTCCGCCTTATTGAAACAAATTCATTACTTAAATTATGCATGGTTCTTTTAACTCAATAAATTACTCAAACAGGTCTTTCAAGTTGCTGATATAAAATAAAAAGCTAGAAGTTTACCAGGAACCAGATGTCCCCTGGACCCCCAGGCCACCTGGTCCCCCTTCATATGTTTTGGGACTACTGGCGTTTGTGGCTTCATTGGGCCTTCTGGTTCTTATAATTTGCGTGGGCCCCCATGGCCCCCAGTCCTACTGTTACAATTCCTGATTCTGAAGCACTTGAACAGTTAGCATTAATAAGCCTTTGAGACACAAATTAAAGCTTTTCTTAAGGATTTTTCTTTGGAGGGTCTCCCGCTTGATCTGGACCTTTTATTAACTAATTTATTGAATGCTATCATAATTGCTCAATATCTATGTGAGACCAGTCAAACCACTCAAGAAACTCAGTTTGCAGTTTTAACGGCATCACTTGATCATTTGACAGCTAAGTATGGACACTTGAGAACAAACAAAATGAAATGCTCACGTCAGCTTTGACCTTGATAAATCATCTTTGTAAACCACCTTACTTAATAATTCAGAATTTACAGGATGGTATAAAAATTTATGTCAACAAGCTGTATATGCTCCTACTCAAGCTCATGTTCCTGAGTATGAACCCTCAGAGGCTGAAACTGTAATAATGTCAGCTCTTCATGGATTATATAGATGCATCTAATTATTTTAAACTCACGTTCAAACAAAAGTATGAGCCAGGTGAATTTAGTATCCTCACCTTTCTGTTTGTTTATATAAGCGGTATGGAGGAACCTCAGTTCATCAATAGGTTCAGCACATCCTTTCTTTCTAAACCATCTTGCCTAAAATTATATGGTTCATCATCTTAAGGTTTGTCATACCTGAGCTCAAGTAAAGACAACCATTATCAAAGATTTTATAAGTGACCTAATTCTATTAAACCAAAAATAAGCTTTTATAAAGTATTTGGTTAATATAAGGGGATTAAATTCGAGGGTTTGCAAAGCATATTTTCTAAAATGCTAGACCTATGGACATATGTTATCACATTACTATGGATGATGGTATATCAGCTGTGATGTCTGCATTATCTTTAAATACTCAATGGCTGGTCCATTTCAAGAATCTCAAATGCAATTTAGGTACATCTTTAATATCAAAGAGGCTTTAATAGAGATCCTTAATGGTGCTGTACACTAACCTTCTTTTAGTAACCCTTGAACATATTTTTCCTGTGGGACCTCCAAAAACTAAATAAAAATTTTTGAGAGTTTTCTATAATTATTGTGGGTTACTTAGTCGTGAAAAAACTTTTCTGGAAAATAAGAGTGATAATCCAAAAAAGTGAGGCCAGCATAGGGAGTGAGGCTCCCTAAGCTGATCAAACTCCCCTGCTTCAATCTCAAATTCCTATTTAATCTAATGAGCGTTGTGTGGTTTCTTCTCCAAGTGACATTAAAGTCACTGAGTAATTAGTTTATTACGATTTGTTTCTTCTTACTTTCATATTTACCCTCTGCTCCTATCCAACTTATGTTTAATTCTACCTAAGTACCTCTATAGTTTTTATCCCACATTTTGGTACCAACGTAGCGCAAGTGGAAGTAAAAGTGCACATTGTCAAATTTTTTAGCCATCAATAGTATGGACTTTAACATTATGTGGTTTCATCACAGATTAATAAATGGATAAAGATTTCACAGAATCTAATCATTCCCAAGAATATGGGATTACTGGTCTCTCATATACTAATCTATAAGAACTTATTCCTCAATCTCTAAGCATTTTAGAAACTTATTCATTTTGGCCCCAACTGTGGTACTAAGTAATAATTGTTTCAACCTCCTCTTGGGAACAAAGTGTTTATTTTTGTTGTTACATATATATAAGGACAAATAACTTTCTTTTTTGGTTATCAAGAGCCAATAATTTAAAAAATAGCCTTTAAATGAGAGGGTAAACTTAAGAGACAGACTGTCTATTGAAATACCCACTTCCAACTTTTAGACTTAGATAATTATTTCTAGTGCCTAAATCCGCTCTTTTTTCTTCCTCCATGTGTTCTGAGGAAGGAATGCCACTATATTTTAATAAAAAATCGCTATCAATCCCAAATCCTAAGTTGTAATTGACATGGGAGTAGAAGTATTAGTGCCAGAAGATCATGTACTAGAAATATCAGGTAATGCTAACCCATCTTACTTATGAGCCTTATCTTTACCTGGGATTCTTGATCCTGACTATGATGAAGAATATTAGTTCTACTAACTAATCTTAAATCTCAATCTATGAAATTGAATCGATATAATTATATTGCCTATGTGCATCCTACTACAATAAATAATTTATTATCTTCCACTGAACGTGGAAAGTTAAGTGATTTAGGGTTGGATGATAGTCCTATTATTGCTAAGGGTGAGGTTAAGCATGGAGACTTCCTTAGTCTTAACCAACAATGAGCAGACAAGGCTCTCATTGAAGAATATGCAGATATACATGCTAATGGCTTAAGAGATTTTGGACTAATGAAAATTTACAAAATTAATTAAAAATGGGGATGCCCCCTATTTGAGATCGCCCCTACCAAAAATCTAAGGTTATGGAGGCTCAAGTCTCCATGGAAATCGAATACCTACTAAAGGCTGGGTTTTTGACTCTTTATTAGGTTCCATGGGCTCCCCCTTGCTTCTTGCCAATAAAAAGGATAATGACATAGGGTTATTATGGATTATTGACATATCAATGTAATCACTTTAAATGACTTATATTCACAGTCTTGTATTGATGATTCGCCAGGATTATTGGCTGGGGTGTAGTTCTTTTCTGCTGTGGACTTTTCTAGTGAGTACTGGCAAATTGAAGTTGGTCTAGAGGATTGTCATTAACGTGCCTTAATTTTACTGAAGGGCTATTTGAGCCTACTTGTATGCCGCAGGGGCTCTAAAACGCCCCTGCTACCTTTCAAAGGACTATGGATGGTTTGTTATTTAAATCAAGGCTTTATTGTGTCCTTGTTACTTATAAATTTTCACCATTATTTTCTCATACATTTATGAACACTAAAAGCCATTTACAAGAAGTAGTCATCTAAATTAAGCATCTCTCTTCCAAAGTTCACTAACTGTGATTTTCTTTAAAAATTATAAATGGAATATTTAGGCCATAAGGTCAAACAAAAAGGGATATTGCCCTTGTCTAAAAAGATCCAAGCAGTTTAGGATATTCCTACCCTCAAAATTTTACGTGATATGCAAGGGTTAATATATGGTTGGTTATCACCAGAAATTCATCCCCATTTCACTAAAATTATAATACCACTAGCATATTTAGTGCATAATGAAGTCCTCTTCTTTTGTGAAGGCTTTTAAAAGCAAGCATTTAATCTCTTACGCCATGCTTCAATTACTGCTCCAGTTCTATCTCATAATTATTTTGATGAGCATTTTTATTTATTGATGCCAGAAATGTTGCTGTTGGGGCCATACTGGCACAGCACAGTACTAATTTATATATCACCCTTTTGTGCATTATAGTTTAAAACTCACTATTGTGGAATGCAATTGCAGCGTTATTAAAAAAGAGCTTTCAGTATTGTTGGCTATAGAGCATTTCCATCCTTAATTATATGGTAAACATCTCCTAATCATTACCAATTATGCTTCCTTTAAATGGTTGCAATAGATGACCCTGATGCGCGTCTTGCTAGATGAGTTCTAAAGCTCCAATACTATAATTTTTTCACATATATGTCAGACGATTACAAGTCCAATATATAGACAAAAGTGGTTCAGAGGTAAATGATAAAAAAAATCGGCCAAAAGACCCTGGTCAATTCCCGTTGGAATCATTCAAATCAGGGTAACACTTCTAATAAATATATAGGCAAACAATGAGTTTAGGCCGTTGGATTGCACCTTATCATCAGCCAAATTTGGGGAGCTCATTGGAGGCTCCTCTCCAGGCTCCTCTATTTTGGTACAGCCTACATCGCGAAGACTGGCCCCTTTTATAGGGTCAGAGGGGGTCCCAACAAGCGCAAAATTTTCCCATCAAATGATTAGGTAAAATATATCAAAAACCTACCTCACGGATCTAAACTGCTTATTATCGTCCTCCATTGGATATTTCCTAAAGTAAGGCGAGTTTCAAATTATATTATAGGTTACCGCCACATTACCTAATTAGGAATTTACTAAGCAATCTGAACTTTGAATCTTGACACTTTATATACTAAGTATCAACTTTTGAAGAGGGTTCGCTTCTTATCCCCTCAGCACAACTAATAAAAACATATATAAATTCCAGTTTTTTACATTTTTAAGTGCTTGAGTAATTTTTAGATTAAGTGGTGTCAATACATAATTGTTGGACTTGATACAATTCACGCACCAGCGAGCTCAAATAAAATCTAAAATCCATTAATATACATCCCACAAGTGCTATTCACCAAAACGCCAAGGCACTTTACTAGCCTTCAGTACTCACCTTGTTCACTCCTGAAGATGAATACATTTTTGACCTAGTTGGTAGACCTGTACTTTTAAATATGAATTTAAGGGTATTGTTGCAAAGTTAAAAGCTCTAACTGTTGATACTCAAATTTAATATGGTTTGATCTATATAAAATGGGAGCCAAGTGGATGCTTTTATTCGCCTCACTGCTAGGACAGATATGGTTATGGAAGTTTATCAAACCAGTGATTATGGGGCTGTCAATAAAACTATCTGGTACATCGATGAATCCCCCCCTTGGGTTGGGACCATCTAGTACTAAAAAAAAATAAAACTATCTGGTGGGTTAAAGGACATGCCATTTTTCTGAGTTAAGCTTACTACTTGTGTGGCCAACTTGATGCTCAGGGGATCTGTTCCAAAAAGAGAAAGTACCATCTAACCATCTGGAAGGTCTGTGGGGATCCAGCAAGTTGTGTGCTCGCTATTGCTAACGCCTCTGGATTCCACAACAGTCTTACTAAATTAAAGATAAAAACACTGATAAAATAAAAAACTGGGGCTTTATGTCTTAATTAGTACAGGCGTGGGAAGAGAAAAACAAACCCTTTTTGATATCTGACTGGTCAGTATATAAAATGATAAGGTGTCAAAGGGAATATTAATTAGTTTGGAATGGCTTAATAAGGTCCAAATAAGGTAATATCTAAATTCAGCATATCAAAGCTTGGAAAGCTTGCTTCACTTTGGCTGAACAATATAGGGTGAGTTACTTTTTGACAAGATGTACCCATGGGTTAACACATTAATAAATTTCAGCCAATCCACATTAGCTAAAACAATTGCAACTTGGGGACCTCCGCCACGCCTATAAAAGTGGGTGTTCCCTGCTTAGTTTTTAGGGAATTGGACATAACAAGGGGAGAAACCGCCGATGGACTCCCCAGGTTCCCTCATATGGTCAGGGCAATTCAACTGCATGACTTTGTGCTAATTGCCCGTTTAGTATTTGTAACAATGCTACCCCAATTTGTGGGGTTCCACTGAGAATCAGCCAGAATCTTTTGGCTGATAAAATTATTATTATTATTTAAATCGATATTATCAGTTTTGTGGAATTTAAATGCCTGACATTACCCCTTTTTGTCCCATTTTGCCCCAAAACATTCTTATCCTGAATCCAAGAGGGCAAATATCTGACATCACCTCCCTCAAGAACGTTGGGGGGAGAATAGGGCCATAGGAAGCGACCATGTACCTGATTGATGGTAATCCCTTAGCCAAGGACTTTATAGAGTACTCATTTCATCTCTTGTAGATGATGGTAAAAGAACCCTCCCAAATTGATCCAAGCTTGCCGCTTCTAGGAGTGATTCAGTTATGGTAGTATAATACCATGTCAAACACTTGGAATGTAAGTAGGGGGTTTGGAGCTCATTGGCAGCTTGCCCTTTTTTAGTCACCAAAGTATGCTAAATTAGTCATAGCCTCAGATTGGAGTTGGATGATGCGCTGAGCCAATTTTCTCATGGCTTTCTCTAGTTCCTCAGCTCTATAGTAGAATACATCTTTAGCTAATAGAGCAAGTATTCCTGGTTTCCGCCCATACAAGACATGGAAAGGAGAATTTTCAAGATCCAGTGATAATTAATCTGGTAGGCCATAGGAGCACTGGGTAAGAATTGATCCCAGTGAAGTGGATCATAAGAGGTCATTTTTCGTAAAAAAGATACCATGGTTCCATTTGCCCTCTCCACAGTCCCATTAATAGAGGGATTATAAAGAGCCAAGAAGAGTTGTGCTCCCATAGAAGTAGCCAAGATTTTGGCTACTTTGGAGATGAAGTTCTTATTATTGTTGCAGAGTAGTACCTGGGGACAGCTATGTCGAGAGAAAATGTTTTGATGTAAAAATGAGTCTGTGACCTTGACTGTTTGGGCGGGAATAGCCACGGCTTTAACCCACTTATTGAATTGGTCAATGGCTATAAGGATAAATCTGTTTCCACTAGTAGTCTGAGGGAGGGAACCTACTACATCCTGACTGATAGTGTGGAACGGTTGTTGAGGGGTAGTTGGTTGATACTGGTAACTAGTTCTAGAACTGGATTGATTCTTACACGTGAGGCAGGTATCCAAGCTTCAACAATAGTTTCCATAATTCCTTACCAATAGTACAGACCCTTAATCCACTCATAAGTTTTCCTTGCCCCTCCATGACCTAGAGTGGAGTGAGCTTCTAGTATAGCAGGTATGCGTTCTGAGGGCTGGAGGTAAGGCAGCAATTTTCCCCCACCTGATTATACAACTTCCCGTTCTCCACTTTGGCGAGTAAGAGTGCCAGGCTAACATCTTCTGGACAAGCTCATCCTCATCCTCCCATTCATTTGGGGTCATTAAGCGGTTATGTAACCTCTCCACTTCACTATTATCCAAGCGAAGGACTGGCAGCAGAGTCAACCCATCAACATTCATGTGACAGGTTCCAGCATGGTGTTCAATCTTTGTGTTGTAATGCTGGAGCTTTAGAGCCCAGAGAGCTAACCGGCCAGTAGGATCCTTCATGTTTTGTAACCACTTCAATGAAGCATCTTCCATAACTGCAGTGAAGGTAGTCCCATATAGGAAAGGAGGTAGTGATTTACAGCTAACAAAACGGCAAGGCGCTCCTTCTCTGTAACGCTGTAGTTGCGTTCCACCTTTGAAAGCATTTTACTGAAATAGGATAATGGATGATCAACGCTGTTTTCATTCAATTGGGCTAAGATGGCCCAACAACGTAGTCCAAGGCGTCAATAAACAAGATAAAGGGTTTAGTATAATCTGGGTGCTGTAAGGTGGGCTTTATTGTAGCAGTTGATTCGGAATCTCAAAAGCGGCCTTTTGTTCAGCACTCCAATAAAAAGGGGTATTCTTGGTTAATAAACGGACAAGGGGCTCGCTGAGTTGGGCTAACTTAGGGACTAACTGATGGTTATACCCCATCATATCTAAAAATACCTGAATAACCCATAGTTTAGGAGGAGGCATTTTTTGGATTGCTTAGACCTTGTTCTGCCTGGGTTGAATTCCTTCTTGAGAAATGGAGTGGCGAGGAAATCCAATTTTCTTTGGAAGAAGGTACACTTAGGGTATCAACTTAATATTTGACTTACATAACCGTTAAAACACCTCCTTCAGGTGATCAATATGTTCGTTAAAGGTTTTTGAGAACACCATGATGTCATCAAGATAGATGATGACACAAATTAACTTCAGGTTCTGCAAAATGCGATCCATCTCATGCTGGAAAGATGCAGTTGATTTGTAAAACCTTTAAGGTAATCTTGTGGGTTGGAAGAGACCCTCACTACAAATAAGAGCGCCTTTCCCCTGATCCTGAGGAGAAAGGTCCATTTGTCAGTAGCCACTAGCCAAGAGTATTGCAGAGAAGAATTTAGATCTAGATAGTTGTGCTAGGGCATCAACAATGCGGTGGATAGGATAAATATCCTTTTTTGTGAGGTTATTTAATTTGTAGCAATCAACGACTATCTGATGACCTCCATTTTTCTTTTTATTAGCTAAAGGGGGAAGACCAAGGGCTTTGTGAAGTAACTAGTAACCCCGCTTCTAATAACTGCTGGAGCTCCATCCTAATTTTCTGTTCCTCCACCTTTGACTTGCAATAAGGTTTGGACATATAAGGACGGGCATCACCCAAGTTGATGGAGTGGCTCCAGCCCTTCGTGTGTCCATAGTTAGTATCTGGCTTTGAAAATATGTCGCTATAGTTGTCTAGTAAAGTATGAACTTCTTTACAGCTCATCAGGGATCATCTCATCCGATATATAGACGGTGGGTAAGGTACATACCAGGTTATCTATTGGCAAGCCTAATTATGTCATAGAGCCAATGTAACGGGTATGTTCAATGTCCTCCACTGGGATTAAGAAGCCTCGGCTAATCTCATGGTGTTTTTATATAACCATATCCTCGCCAGTGAGGTTTCCCAATATAATAGTAATAAGCCTCTGGTAAGCTGGGTCTAATATCCCATGCAATATCCAAGGCTCCAAGGGTCTAACGTCCTCAAGACTTATGATATGCAACAAGCAGTGATGTGGAATTTGGAGCGTGATTTTTGTGTCAAACACTCATTGTTCATCAGACTCAATCACGACCTTGTCCATAGCATGAAAAATATACCCTCCCAGACATCCACTGAATCGGGCAATTTCTTTGTGTTGCGCCCAGAGGTGGAGTAGTGCAAAGGCATAGCAGAAAAGGGGTATCTAACCAGGCAAGAGTACTTGTTTTTACTGGGATCTTTATTGGATATTCCTAAGGGACTTCATAGTTGATTAATGAGAGGACACCTTGCTTCAGATTGATTATTCCTTCATACTCAAACATAAACTGGGTACCTATGAGCATATCATAAGTGTTGTTGTCCAAAGCCACTAATGGGGCTGATAAGATGAGCTTCCAAATTCGAATGGGAAGGGAAGAGTATGCTCCAATGGCACAGGTGTTATTTGGGCCTGCAGTTCTAAATTCTTGAGTGTATTCCAATTCAGGCGCTAGTTTTATCTTTTTTATGAGCTTAGTGGAGATCACGTTAACTGGTGAGCCAGTGTCCAGGATGTCCATTACTCAGGCTTTTTGAATGACTTCAACCTTGTTGAGTGTTCCTCCAAAGTTAGGAGACAAAGCTAAGTCTTCCTTAAGCCAGAAAATGGAGGTTAGTTTTCGAGCAGTCCCAGGATATTTACCCAAAATGGATTTCAAAGTATGTACTCACTGAAGAGGTCAAACCAAGTCAGCTAGAGATTGATCTCCATCACTGAAGTGTCAATGACTCTGGGACACCCTAGGATTTGGTTGAGGTACGTTTCCTCAGGTATGGTGGTCTCATCTACTCCTCCAGCGTTCATATGATCAGGAACCTTCACTTCTGCAGGTGCTCCCAATATATAGTAACCAACGTCATCATAACCCCCTCAGATTCATCCCCAAGGGTATTATCAACCACTGGAAAGGCCGTAATTGAGGTAGGGGAGATGGCCACATGAGGTTGGGTAGCTATCTTCTGACCATACGTCTTTTCAGCAAGCCCTCTATTGTTACAGGAGTTACCCATAGAGCTCACAACTAGCAGCTTGGCTGAAGGGGAAGGCGCAGCGGCTTTAGTAAGCTTGTGTGGGAGTATAGTACTAACTACTTTAAAGGTTCTAATTTACAGGAGGACGTGATATAGTGTTTAAGTTGCACTGAGGAAGCAGGTTTCACTGGGAGGATAAGCACAAGTGTGCTCACCCCCAACTGTTGTGCATGAGAAAGCTCCTCAACGGTTAGAACTGAAGGTTTCATCTCGGCTTCTTTCATTGTTGCTTTGAATGGAAATTAGAAATTTCTAACTGAGCCTTTTTTATGTCGCAGATGGTTTTAAAGTGGCGTTTCACTGAAATGATAATCCTGGAAATATGGTTGAGAAGCTAACCCAGTTAACATGGCTACAATAGCATAATCTAGTGTTATTATGTTAGACGTTGACTACCTTTGAAAAGCGAGGTACAATCGCTCAGCAAAGGCAGTGGTCAGTTTTCCCTCATACATGCTAAGGCGCATTAAGGACTATTTATCCCTGTTAAGACTATACTTTGAACCAAATTCAGCTAAGAGAGCCTCTTTCACCTCCGCCCAGGTATGAAGATTGTCCATGTAAAGAAATATATTCTCTTATGCCAAGTGAAGTAATCATGGAAGGATGTGTTTGTTTTTTGCTTATCCGTTTCTCCATGCATGATAGAATTATAAACTTACAAAAAGAAGCAATGCTCCCTTCACCTGGGTGTATTTGTCTTTAAGAGGGGGTTTTAAGGGACGCTGCTCCAACTCTTCAAAATGATTAGAGCGCTGGCAAGTTGCTTTTCCAGGGCAACTACTCTTATTTTAGTTGGAAGGAGGAGAGTTGGAAGTTTCTCACTTTAAAAGCCTCCATTTTTCAGTTTGATTGAATTTTTGGTGTACTGAGTAGCCCATGTAGTGAGCACCACTTTTTGGGAATCCAGCTAGTTGTGTTTTCAGAATTGCAGATGACCGCATAGTCCAACCTTTGACCAAATATGAGTTTCAATGATTAGGTTATAATTGTAGAGGGTTGACAATATTGGCTGACTGATGAGAATAATGTCAGGCGGAATCCCCGAAGATATTAGAAGTCACTAACTATGAATTATTGTCAGGCATCATCCCCAATGATAATTAAGGCCACCAACAGATGATAATTTCGTCAGGAATCATCCCCGATGATATTTGAGGCTACTGACAGATGACAATCTCGTTGGGCATCATCTCCAATGAGATTAAGCAATAATTCAATATTGGGATAATCCCCAATAGTCGAATTATAGGGGAATCATTCTGAGCAGAACAGGTGGAGTCATTGGAAACTACCAAAAAGTTCAAACGCCAGAGGAAAAGTGGAATTGTCATTGGCCAAAACAATCAGTTTTGTGTACCTAATACCAATTATTTGGTCCACTGACGCCTGAAGATTACACTGCCTAGAAAACCCAAGGCAACGGTACCTGACAAGAATCAGTGCCTAACACTAAGGGTCAAAACCAGTATAGGAGCACAAATATTCTCATCAGACAGCTGAAAAGTTGTGTGCCAATTCTAACTATAATAACAACAAATAATTCCCTAATAAAATTAGATTCACACTGATATTAGCTTAAGTTGTTTAAACATTCGTTGTTTTAAACATTACTCTTAAGAGAAGAGTGCAAGGATCAGATATCCTTAGGATTAGCAATATCAAAATCTCCATTTGGCTATGTGAGAAGGGAATAGGGAAAGTGTTCCCTACCAGCATCAAAGTATCTTCAAGAGGAAGAAGCACCTGTCTAGCGTTAGACAATACTATCAACGTGGCTTTTGTGTAATCAACCTTATTAATAGTCTTCACACTATTATTGCGCCGGTATATCAACAACATTTAAATAATCAACGCCAGGATCCACGAATCTGTGCAGTTGAAATCCAGGGCTAAAAGCGAGCAACTAAGCCCATGATTTTATCATTGGTGCTCACTACAGGGGGTAGTTGAGTTGTTGAAAGCCAATTTTAAATAATGATGTCTTTTAAGGATGAGCTTTAAAAGCATAGGGCAGTAACTACAGGCCGTCAATGATAATGTGCTCAACTCAGCTTCTCAGGCCGATGTTAGTACATTGGAGGAGCGTATGATCAAGATGGAGAGAAACGCTAAACAACTAGGAATAGTTAATAACGACCTATGCGGAAAAGTTGCCTCTTTAAAGCAGAAAGAAGGCGAATTCGTTAAAGAAATTTTATTTAGAAAACTGAATGGGAAGTGGATCAAGAACTCATCCAACAGTTTTATGAGGAGATGGCGAAAATGACCAAGCATATAGAGTAGTTGGAGAAACACCAATGTGATTGTGAACAATTTGAGGCAAATGATGCTGAAGAAAAGGCATGTGAAACGCCAAGCAATAAGATCTCTCCACCCAAAAACATGCCTAAACCATTCGCTGGTGTGTCAGAAATGACTCCCAAAGTTGCTCATATGGCTTCTCGAGTAGCTGGGTCAGGATCTCCTATGAGCAGAACAACTGAGGAATTTTGAAATACTCCAAAATCGCCCACCTTTCACCAGGATAACGCCCCAGCGTTCTTCTGCTTATTTGAGATGACCATGTTTGGCTATGCGGACTGACAAAAATCAGTAACTGTAATGAACTGCCTTATCACAGACTACCAAAATCTGGTGCTTCCTCACCTCAATGGGGACAATTGGTCATACGCAGAAGCCAAAGCCGCCATTATGTTGGAGTTCAGAAGCCATACTCAGATGGCAAATCGAAAACAAGAGTTCATGGGTATTCAATTCCTCAAAGATGAGACTCTGGCTTGTTTTGACGACCGTTTTTACCAAAAAAGCTCAGATCTTGGCAGGAGCAAATGTGTTAAGTGACTTTGACGCCCGCATAGCCATGCAGTCAGCACTTCATCCCTACTGAGACTTGCATTGGATTATGATGGCAGTTCTAGTGACTAAAACAACAACCTCTCAGATGGTAGACCATCTGAAGATGCTTGGAGCCACGTTTGATGCTCCCAATTGTACGTCTAAAGTAATTCAAATGAAGGCCCAAAATAAAGTCAAATTCGCTGAGCCATCTAAAAAATCCAAGGGTCAATTCATGTTGGGAAGTAAACCCAAAGTTCAAAAATGAGCAGACAAATCAACAAACTGCTGTTTCCAATGCAGGAAGTTGGGCCATGTAATTGCCCAGTGTCAGGAGTTAAAGATGAAAGATCAGATAAATCTCGTTCAACCTCAAGAGACTGGTTCAGATTTGGGAAAAGGACCAGCAGTCTAGATCAGGGATGATCTAGTACTGCTGATAAACCTGTCCTGCCTGACATAATGTGAGAGGAGATCAATATCTCTGATCTATTCGTGGATGATGACTCACTGGATCCACTCCAGCAGGGAATTAACTTGGATGTTAACGCTATAACATGAGCCAAAGTGAAGGGGATCAATCCCAAAATTATTAGCGAGGTCACCCAGCCCTACATATTATAGCTAGCAGAGAAATTTAGATCCACCAAGAGCCCTGAAGACCTAGTCAAAATGAAGTTGGACGAGGCTAACATTTCTCTACCTATCAGCGTGATCAAGGAGTCATTCCCCAATTTATCCGCTCAGATAATCCACACACTTGATTTGGCAGATAAGGCTGCTATCCATTTAGTAAGTACTTTATTACAGTACTTGGAGTGTACCTATGTCGATATTCTAGTCAATAGGATAAGAGTCCAAGCCATAGTTGTTAGTGGAGCGCCAATAAAAATCATTTCCACCAAATTAGTAAAACGTATAAAATCTCACCAGATTTGGAGCACTGAAAAGAGTATGGAATAGCTGGACCAGACGTTAACATCTCATGTGAATCCTATAGTGCGCTACCTATTCAGTTTGGATTGCTGATGGTGTCAGCCCCCACTATAGTGCTGGCCAATCCAAACTATGACATAATTATTAGGACAGAGTTCTTGAGGAAGTATGGGGTGAAATGCAATTTCAAAGAAAACACCTTGATGATATTGGGGCAGACGTTGCCTTTGATTTATTAGTGGAAAGGAGAAACTCCGCTGACAAAGAAGAATAACTTTGTCAATTTAATTTATAGTGATGGTAATATACCCATTCATTATAAACTAGTAATATGGAAATGGTAATCAATGCCAACAGAAATTATGGAGAATCGGGGAATACCTCTAAGGATGAATGCAGTGAACACTATTCCGCTGGGGCTCAAATCATAGTTAACATCGGGTTAATGGTGGAACTTCCCAAAAAATTTATGGAGAAATAATTAATCCCTGGGAAAAATCAAAGATCAAACCATGGGTTGCACCAGGGATCTTAATTCCAGGTCATGAAGAGATATGAATATTAGTAGCCAATCTGGGAGAAAAGCTGATGGAAATTGAAAAAAAAATCAGACCATTGCATTTCTGCACTTGCTCCAGATGGCAGAACTATATGCTTTTCATGAATTTAGTTCATTTTCCAAAACTGGGATTGCTGGCAGGAGTTACTGAAAGTGTCAACATATTAGTGGATCATGAGCAGCCAGCCAATCTTTTTAAAAATCAGCAGGAGGACGTGCTCTAATTATTTGAAAAATATTGGACAATATTTGCTCAGAACGATCATGACTTAGGATGCGTAAAAAATGTACTCCACAAAGTTGATATGGGGGAATGTCCACTGATATGAATGAGACCTGTTCGTAGGTCAAGAACAGCAGAAGCAGAGGTCAGCAATGAGATAAGCAAGTTGGTGGAACATGGGTTACTCATTCCATCTTTGAGCCCATGGGCAAGTTCAATCCTGTTAGTAAAAAAGAAGGATGGATCAAATCAAGTAGTGATTGACTATCTTTCAAGAGAGTGTCTGTAACTCTCTCGTTCCCAGCAAGGTGATGTGGGATGCAAACCCACATTGATAGGGAACTAGCTGTTAGGAGAATGGGAAATAAGGCACCTCAAACGGTGCCTGTGCAAAAGGTACCCCAGGCAAGGGTGTAGAGCGCAACATATAGTACCAGGTAAGTGAAAAACATCACAGCTTGAGTGGACCCCAGAGGGGAGTCCATAATCAAGTGTAACTTGGCGCCATTAGGCTTGGGTGCCTCGGTCTGGAGGGGACCTGGGCGGCCCAAGGGAGCACCTGGGATTTTGGTAAATTGTGATAAAAGGTAGTGGCCCACATAGTTGGAGACCTCCCCAAAGAGGTCCACCACCAAGTTCACCCAAGGAACCATCAGTAAAACGTAAAATAACGGGTAAATTTATTTAAGAAAGTTGACCGACGAGGAATGTTGGTCACAAAGAATGTATTTAAAGTGGGTCAGGGAAATTAAGGTTCTGCAGAAGTGCATCCAAGCCTTGATGCTCCAATAAACAAATGCTTCCATCCGTTTTTGTAAAATACACCAAAAGTGCCTTCACTCAAGTAATTGATTGAAGCTGTATTTTACCCAATCTTAAAATTTTTAACTCAAACGGGATTCAACCCCTTGCTCTCCAATTAACTGAATTGAACCATATTTGTTTGTAACATAAATTGTTTGTTTCAGTGCCTGGGCCGAGATAAGAGGCTGGGTTTTTTGCACCCTATTAGTATCAACCTGAGCATGCTTTGCTTGCACCCAGCGTTGATCTAAGGTGTGTTTCAGGTCATGAAGAGCCTGAAGTTCCACCTTCTGGGCCTCCTGTCGCCCAGCCTTATCTTTAGCATCAGTTCCCACTATTAAGTCATCCAACCGTGACACTATCACTGACTAAACAAGATCACTAAAAAAGACTCCTATCCGCTGCAATGAATTGATGATGCACTTGATCGCCTGGGGGAGGCGAAATACTTTTTGGCAATGGACCTGATTTTGGACTATTGGCAAATCAATTTGCCAAAAGAAGATCAGGAAAAATGTGCGATAATTACCACACAAGGACTGTACCAGCTGACCAGAATGCCCTAAGGATTATGCAATGCACCGGTGACTTTTCAGCAAGCTATGGATTCAATACAAATTGACCTGAAGCTATCCTGCATGTTAGTCTACTTAGATGATATCAATATCTTCAGTAGGACCTTCTCCGATCATTTGGAGCATCTGGAGGAAGTTTTCAAGTGGTTGGCAGTGGTGAATCTAAAAATTAATCTGAGAAAATGCCACTTTTCAAGAAAAGAACTTGAATACTTAGGGTTTGTTATAAACTCTAACGGATTACAACTGCAACCCATAAAAATAGAAACTATCAAGTGGATGTCAATCCCAAAAAGTGTTTGGAAATATTCAAGTCTTCTTGGGAATGGTCAGGTACTATTGCTGATTCATCAAAGACTTTGCTGGAATCGCCAAACCTCTATTTCACCTACTCAAGGATCCAAAAAAGGATTTGTGTGGAACGAAGAGGCTCAGAAGTCATATGATAAGCTCTGAAAATATTTCATGAGCAGCCCAGTGTTGAAATACCCAAATTTTAGTCAGTAATTTATAATCCAAGCGGATGCCTTGTTAATGGCAATTGGAGCCGTTCTAAGTCAATTAGATGACAACGGGGACAAACATCCAGTAGCCTATGTGAGTAGAAAACTATCACCAGTGGAAAGGAACTATACTGTGACAGAGCGAGAGTGTCTGGTGGCCAGCCATGCCTGCAAAAAATTCTGAGTCTACATACATGGAACACACTTCAAAGCCATAACTGACCACTCGTCCCTGCACTGGCTTCATAACCTGAAGGAACCAGAAGGCTAGTTGGCCCAATGGGCTTTAAAGATGCAAGCCTATGATTTAAAAATTATCAATTGGGATGGAGTGGTACATCAGAATGCCAACAGATTGTCTCAAATGCTGGTTGTTCATGTGATCTATCATCAGGCAGATGCAATATTCCAGTGGATAATCAAAGGAGATATTGGGGATGAACCACAAGAAATTTGGAATGCATTACAAAAAGCCATGGAAATTACTGAATTTAAGGATAATCAATTATACAAAACGTTCAAAGGAAAACGGGTTTTATTTACTAAACCATCGGAATGAGCGGAAATCATTTGAGCCACTCATAAGGTTGTCAGCCATGGTGGCCTAAGGAAAACAGTGGATCATATTCACCAGTATTATTACTGGGAATTGATCAATTACAACTTCGCGGATTACCTAGCCTGCTGTGTGGAATGTCAGCTGCACAAACTGCACAAGAGCATTGTAGGATACCAGTTAGTACGCCCTGGTTTCACATGGCACACGGTGTCCCTAGACGTTATGGGACTATTAAGCATCAGCACCGGAGGAGTGAAGTATATAAATGTCACAATAGATCACTTACCCCAATGGGTCAAAATGAAAGCTCTCAGCTAAGTAGACACAATAAGTACAGCGAAGTTTATACTTGACCAAGTGATCTATTGGCACGGTTGCCCTCAAGTCATTCTCTATGACAATGGAACCAACTTTATTTCACATGTGATTCCCAGGATTAACGAATTAATGGGAATCCGTGGTGTTGTATCTATCCCCTATCGTCCAGAAACAAACAGAATAGTGGAAAGAGTAAATATAACTCTAGCCTTAACCTTACAAAAATTGGTTGCAGGGAAAGCTTCTGTGTGGAAGCATATCTGAGTTTGAGCACTTTTGCTTATAATATCAGTTACCATTTGGTGACCAAGAAAACACCGTTCAAACTGTTATATGGGCAGAAAGCCGCATTGCTGCCAATATTGTATTCAGCAGTAGAGCCATCTTCAAGGATGAGTGCCAAACATTATCTATCCTGACTGGCCGATATCCTGATTGAATTACAATCTTGGGCATTTGATACAACATGAGGAAAAGAATCAATGCAAAGAAAATGGACAACCAGAATTGACTTCCATTGAAAGAATACCATGTGGGCGATAGGGTAGCCTATTGTGATACCCATGGGTTTGGGAGAAAAAATAAGTTGGACGCCCTATGGATGGGACCATTCAAAATTATCGCTTAATTGGAAAATGATGCCTATATGATAAAGAATACTAAGGATGGTCACATAGTCAATAGAGTCCACATAAAATACTTAAAGTATTGGACTTAGAAAAAAAGAAGAAAATATTAAAAAACATTTAATTTGAACAGTAATGCATCTAGTGATATTCCCACCTACTGAGCGTGGAGGAAGGAATAGTAGTGGGCATGAGTCCCAAGTATTGTCAGGATCAGAAAGGGCTGAAACTAGGTCCGCCGGAATAGTCTCTATCAACGAGATGTTGAGACCCATCCTGGGGTCTGTACAGGTGGCAAGAGTGCCAACAACCTGTCCTGGGGTTTATACAGATGGACCAGTTGATCTCTCACAACAGATGTGAAGATGGGACTAGTGCAACATGATGTCATGGGAACTGCACTCAAGAAGAGGTGGCAATGGGTAGCAACCAAGGATATGAAGTCATCATACTGGACAGAGCATATGAGCGTTGAGTGCGGACAGAGATGCACTACGCTGAGGACATAGAAATATGACAAACCAATTATGAGCTCCAGCTGAGGCAGCTTCCATTCCTGAGTATTCTATCTTCTGTTGGATATATGGTCAAGAAGGAGGATGTGTCATAATTGCAGATGACTACATAGTCCAACCCTTTGACCAAATATGAGATTCAATGATTAGGTTATAATTGTAGAGGGTTGGCAATAGTGGCCAACTGATGAGAATATTGTCGGGGTGGAATCCCCAATGATATTAGAAGTCACCAACTATGAATTATTGTCAGGAATCATCCCCAACGATAATTAAGGCTGCTGACAGATGATAATTTCATTTTGAATCATCCCCAAGTGATATTTGAGGCCGTCAACAGATGATAATTTCGTTGGGCATCATCCCTGATGAAATTATGCAATAATTCAATATTGGGATAATCTGAATAGTTGAATTATAGGGAATTGTTCATAGTAATAATGGGTTGGAGTTATTGGAAACTACCAAAATGTTTGAATGCCGGAGGAAAAGTGGAATTGTCATCAGCTAAAAGAATCAGTTTCATGTGCTTAATACCAATTGTTTGGTTCGCCAAACGCCCAAGGATTACGCTGCCTAGAAAACCCAAGGCAACAGTACCCAATGAGAATTGGTGCCTAACACTAAGGTAAAAACCAGTATAGGAGCATAAATATTCTCATCAGACAGCTGAAAAGTTGTGTGCCAATTCTAACTATAATAACAACAAATAATTCCCTAATAAAATTAGATTCACACTAATATTAGCTTAAGTTGTTTAAACATTCGTTGTTTTAAACATTACTATTAAGAGAAGAGTGCAAGGATCAAATATCCTTAGGATTAGCAATATCAAAATCTCCATTTGGCTATGTGAGAAGGGAATAGGGAAAGTGTTCCCTACCAGCATCAAAGTATCCTCAAGAGGAAGAAGCACCTGTCTAGCGTTGGACAATACTCTCAACGTGGCTTTTGGGCAATCAACCTTAATAATAGTCTTCATACTAATATTGCCCCAGTATATCAACAACATCCAAATAATCAACGCCAGGATCCACAAATATGTGCAGTTGAAATCCAGGGCTAAAAGCGAGCAACTAAGCCCATGCTTTTAACATGTGTGCTCAATGGTGCTAATGCCACTAGATTTCACAATGATCCTACTAAATTAAAGATATAAAAAAACTAGTAAAATAAAAATCTGGGGCTTTTATTTTTATTAGTGCAGGCATAGGAAGAAAAAAATGAACCCTCTCAATACCTGTTTGGGCATTATTTAAGCTTTATCAAGGGTCAAAGGGAATTTGATAGTAAATTCAGAATGGCTTAGTAAGGTTCAGATAAGAAAATATGTAATTAAGTCTATTGAAGCTCAGAAAGCTCGCTTCACTTTAGCTGAATGATAAAAGGGGAGTTAATTTTATAACAAGATTTACCTTTGGGGGAATGATTTAGTAAATTTCAGCCCATCCCCATTAGCTAAAATTTATTGCACCTTGGGGGACCTCCACCACGCCTATAAAAGGAAGTGGTCTTCACTTAAGTGTTTGAAGGAAATTGGACGTGGCAGGGGGAGGAACTGACAATGGACTCCCTAGGCTCCCTCATGTGGTCAGGGAAATTTGACTTCCCAACTTTGTGCTAATTTCCCGTTTTGTAAACATAACCTTGCTACCCCAATTTGTGGGGTTCCACCAATATTCAGTCAGGGTCTTTTGGCTGATAAAATTGTAAGTAATATTTAAATCGATATTATTAGTATTGCAGACTTGTAAATGTCCAAAATTTCCCCCCTTTGGCCAATATTGTCCCAAAAATTTTATCCTGAAGCCATGAGGGCAAATGTCTGACATGGTCATATCATTTTTTTATATCTCTACTGATGCTGCCCATTGTAGCATCAATCTCTTAGTTAAATTGTTCACACTATGGCAACACTCTTGCTGACATTCTCAGACATGTTCTCTTTACATTATCTTTTGGGACACAACAGAAAACTAATCTAACCTCTCCCTTGGCATCTCAGCTTCAAGTATCCACGTAAATAATCGTACTGTTTCAAAAAGTAAAATTTAAACAGGTTATTATATTCTGATCTATTGAAAATCCCAGACTAATTACTGATCATTAAATCACAAAAACACTGCAAATGAAACAAAAAGGATAGTTTAAGATTCTATGGAAAACTTTATTAGGGTAAAAATGAATTATTTTTTATACTTCAAGTGGAAAGTCAAGATTATAAAATGAATGTATGTTGTAAGTAGTTTGGAAATTGGAGCAGTGATATTAAGGATTTTTAAAATCCCTGTGAGACAGTGTCCTATTGCCATTTTAGTTGCTTAATCCATTTGTTAGAATTTAATATATTTGTGAGATCCTTCTTGCGGTGATTACCCATCAACCTGGATGTCCAGAGGCTGGTCTTCATCCATATTTATTGGCTATAGGCTGTATCTTCTCCTTATATTAATGATTTTTTACAAAATCTATTCATATACTATCAACTTAGTTTGTGCAATGATGTGCCTTCAATGTGCATCGCATCAGGTTTGTATACAACTCTAATTGTTAGTTAATTGCTATTTTGGTAATATTTGAATGAGAGCCTCAATTGTTCCCATCAGAGGTGATTTTGTTGGGTCATTGCGTTTCATTTGCAAGCTTTTAATTATTATGTCCCCCCTCAAAGGTTTAAAAGAGGCCAAGTTTCATATTCTTATTCAGTAATGTCACAATCTTCATTATATAAAGCTTCTGGAGTGTCAGGCATCAAATTATTCTCCATAACGTCATCATTAGTGCTTGCCAATTTATTGCCCATCTGAATCTATAGAAGGGGGTTGTTAATCTATTCTTTGGTGGGCAAGTTGACCACACTTCCGCTAGTTTGAGATTGAACTTTGTTTAATCTGACAGGTTGAGGAATGATCTACTGGTTCTCTCACAGCCTCATCTGTGACAGGATTGTTTCTTTTGGGATAGTATGCTTAGACTGTGCATGATGTGCTGGAAACTTACCTTACCTTTCAGAGACAACGTGGTGAAATTCCTATATCTACTAAAAAACTCTAACACTGCCGGAAATTGTCAGAAAAACTTAATTCTGGCATTTATGTTTGAAAATCTGAGGATTGCTCGCTTATTTGTTATTATCCTGCACATCTATTCAGGACGAAGTTACATAGATTGATCCTAAATAGTGTCTGTAGTTTATGGTATTTGGACCGTTCAAAAGCTCACTAGGACTATTATAATTTCCTTAATTCTTCTGGCTGATTTTGGGCTTAATTTCCCTTTGTGTTTGGGAACTTCTTCTGAGGCAGGTAGATATAAAAGCTGTAGATTAGGCACATCCTGCTTATTGACTTTTTCTCCAAAGAAAGGATTTAATGAGAAAACCAAGAAAGAGATGAAATAAATATATCTTTTTATTACATGGTATTTATTAAAGAATAGTCATTAGGCTGGGCGCCAGTATTTATACCTCTGGGGCATCTCCTGGCCACATTTGAGCACAAAATTTCACCAGATATTTTACACCTCAGTTTGGCCCTTGAACTGATATGACTGAAACCTTTTCTACGGTTTATTGGTGGCAAAATACTCTCAAAATTGGGAGGTTTTCAGGTACAAAAAGTGCAATAAAAGCATGCAAAATTGTCCTGGGATTTTCTTGATTTGAATTTGTCAGGATTTTAACCAGATGAATCCTTTCAATAGTATTTGAATTAGGGTTTTGGTCAGTCAAGTGTAATTGCCAGATAATCGCCTAGTTTGATACTTTTTAAAGTTATATGTTTGGTTTGAGTTTAGGTTCAACAGAATATGCATTCACCGCTGAAATGCCATCTGAAGGTCGTTGTGGGAGTTTCCAGCAGAAAGCTGATGAATCCATTATAAACCATCCAAAATGGTTCCATTGTCCAATTTGGAGCACTGGCAACTCATGCTGAGGATGCTCAAAGTCTTATTATATATGAATTTTTATACAATTGACCAGCGATTTATGCTGAGGATGGATTGACCTAATATTAATTCAGTGATCAGTGAGCAGATCTGGAGAGAATTGGTATGAGTATGAATGAATAGAGTTTACGATCTGATAGAGCATTGTGGCATCAAGAGGCCGATGTTTTTCCAGCAGATGATTGGCTAAAGAGTACTTGGGCGCAGTAGCCCTGAAAGTAGTATAAATAGTCGTTCATTCCCTCATAATAAACATATCTCATTTGCCTATTTTTCCTGTTTGTTTGAAGTAGCTTGGTGCAATTAGAGTGGGTAAGATAGGATAGGAGATCCCCAATAGGCGTGGGTGATCACGCCTGGAGTGGCTGGTGCTGCCAGCTCCCATACCTCCTCCTTATGAGGAACCAGTGGAAATCTAGCCAGCTGGCTACCAGTGGTGAGCTGCATAGCCACCAACCCAACGGGGTGCAGCGCGGGAGGTGCCATAGCCTCCCAAGAAGGGGGATGGACTTGCCAGGGCATGCCCAGATGGGTTGGTGAAGGGTCGTGAGGGTGGGGCAGCGTGGGAGTGCCTGAGACACCCAGGAAGGGGGCAGGACTTGCTGGGGCACACGCTGAGGACGCCTGGGGCTAAAGGCGAAGCCATTGGTGGTTAGTTGGTAGGTTGGACGCAATACATATAGGGGTTGGTACGCCAATGAAGGAGAAATAGCAAAGGGCCATCAGTCTTCATACTGTTTGGCCTGGAACACTAGCGGAGCCCAGGGTTGATTTTGCGACAGAGTTTTGTCATACTGCTGACAAAATTCACCTTTTGTAAAATTCTTGCCTCAATTGAAGTAGATGACGTACCCCTAATTGGGACGTCAGCAGGCCTCTCCCTTGATAGCACATGGTACTCCCTTTTAGGTGGCCCATGTGCAAGTGCTATTGTTCTGATTATGCAGATTGACATACAAATTTCGCCCTAGGGCATAAAATTAATTACATTTTTTGTTTGTCTAATGGAACATGGGATTTTTAGACGTTAACTTTGGGTTGGTCTTGAACAATTTTGTATACAAGTTAGTTGATTGTATTTCTGATAATCTGAACCAATTGCCAAGATTTGATGCATAGGAAATTGGCCATAATATGCAAGCATATCTGGCCCAAGCACTTTGATAAAATATTTGATTGAATTCACATTGAGATATTTGGCCTGAATTATATAATTGCAATAGGCTTTGAGGTGAGAGTATGGGTGTTAGCTCAAGTGTTGAAAGGGTAATCAGCCCAATCTGATGGTTGCTAAAAGGTTTATTTTCAAGTCAGACACCAGAATCTGACATTACCCCCCTCTTGACTCGAACATAAGCTCTAAAATTCCCAATTAGCCTATGTTGGTCTAATATCATTGGCCCAAACGCTGATAAGTATGGAGTTGGGTTTTCTATTTGGTAACTTTGGCCTGAACGCCTGATGAGTCTAAAGTATGATCCTCTTAGTGTTAATTTCAGCCTGAATGCCCGTCAAGTCTGAAGTTGGATCCTCTCCCTTCCTCAAGTGCAAACTAAAGTTTTAATTAGAATAAATCTTTTATTATATATATTTAGATGTTTGTTTTTTTTTCTTCTTCTTCCTTTTATTCTATTTTTTCAATCAGCCCGATTATTGAACCTTCTTAGGAATTTTGCATGGACTTGGTTGTATATATGGCCAGCCCTAATATCCTTGATTGTGTATATGAACTTAGACGTTTTCTCAATCACTTCAAATGGCCTGACCCAGATGCGATCTAACTTTTGCAATTGGCCGTATCTGTGGGTGTTGCAAAATAGAACTTAGTCATTAACTTCGAATTTGGCCAGTGTGTAACGATTCTCTAAGTCCTTTCAATGTTGGGCCTTTTTCTTGGCAAAACTGTTGTCAAAGTCTTGAGCTTATAGTTTGATTATAGCATCTGCAAGCTTCTCAACATACTGAGGATATGTGTTTTCAACAAGATCCTCTAGGGCCAAATATAGCAGCGTTGGTAGGTCCAGGTGTCAACCATATAGTACTTGAAACTGAGACATCATGGTAGATAAATGGTAGGAGATATTGTAGGCGAAGTCTGCTGAACTTAGATAAGTACTCCATTTGGATGGTTTGGCTGAGTTTAATTTCTGGATAATGTTCACCAACGTCCCATTTTCGCGCTTAACAGTCCCATTAGTTTTAGGGTGATTAGGGGCAGAAAGAACACCTCATACTCCCATTAGTTGGTTGAGCTTGGCAAGAACATTGTCAGTAAAGTTGGTTCCATTATTGGTCAGAATATCCTGGGGACATCCATGTTTGTGGATAATGTTTTCAAGGACGAACATGGCTTTGGTTGCTGCTCCAGCTTCCCAAATATACTTGGCCTTAACCCTATTGGCCAAATGGTTGATGGCCATGATTATGTACTTGGGCTTTGTATTTCTTGTGGGAAGTGGGCCCACAACGTCAATAGATACAGTGTGCCAGGCAAAGTTGAGCTGAACAAACTGGTAAGATGTGCTTTTTTGGAATGGTTTTTCGTTTTGGCACTCTGTACAGCATTCTAGTGTTTCTTGGATATCAAAATGCATTGACTCCCAGTAGCAGAATTGCTTCAGATGATCTTTTGTCTTCTTGAAAACGCCTGTCCTATGGCCTTATGCACTGCCATTTTTAGGTTTGTTTGGGCCAATGGTCTTGGAAAAATATACTTTTTGTCAAATGATCTTGTAAAGCATCCCGTTACAATGGTTGTAGTTTTTTGTAGATCTGATAATAATTTTTGGACAGATTCAGACTCATCTTAATACTATTCACTGATCATTTTCATAAACAGCTCATTGGCGGCCTGACTAAGTGTTGCAATGGTGGGTAGTTGGATAGACAGTTGGCGTTTTGGTGTTTTTCCAAAGCTCAATGCTCGATGGTGTAGTCATAAGCTTGAAGCTTTAATGCCCAGCAGGCTAATCAGCCCTCAGGTTCTCTTAAGTTGTTTAGCCATCTTAGGGAAGCATGATTGGTAACAACTTTGAAATGAGTGCCATGAAGGTAGACACATAATTGCTTGCAAGCATATATGATGGCTAAACATTCTCATTCCATCACCATGTAGTTCCTTTAATGAACGTTTGAGGTCCAACTAGTGAAGGCAACTGGATGTTCTTCATTGACTTCTCCAACTTGGGATAACATGTCCCCATTGCTGTTTGGGATGCGTCAGTTTGAATGATAAATTTGTGATCAAATTTTGGGTATCAAAGAACAGGTGCACTTAATAGGGCTGATTGGAGTTGATCAAATGATTCCTGGCAAGCTGGAGTCCAGTTGAATGGGACCTTATCTTCAAGCAGATATAAAAGCAGCTCTCCAAGTTGTTTGAAGTCAGCAATAAATTGGCAATAGTACCTGATCATGCCTAGGATAATTGAATATTGCGCTTGGATTTGCGCCATTTCATTTTGGAGATGGCATCCAGATTAGAGGGTTGGGGCTGAAGACCCACTTTATCAATCATAAATCTGAGGTATTCCAGTTGGTCTTTAAAACTGACATTTTCTGGGCTTAATTTTAAACTTTGCAGCAGTTAGCCTTCTGAAAACCTCCTCTAAATGTTCCAGGTGGTCATCAAAAGTGTGGCTGAAAACGTTGGTGTCATCAAGGTACACTAGTACAAATGAGAACTTCAAATCTCCCAGTATTGTGTCCATTACCCGATGGAATGTAGCCAGGGCATTGTAGAGCCCTTGAGGCATTCTCGTCAGCTGGGATAGGCCCTCTTGGGTTATAATTGTAATTTCTCACGCTCCTCTTTGGGAAAATCTATTTGTCAATATCTGCTGATAAGGCCATTGCTTAGAAGAACTTTGCGCCCCCTAGCCTATCCAAGGCATTGTCAATTTGTGGCAGTGGGTACAAGTCCTTTTTTGTGATGTTGTTTAACTTCTAATAATCAATGACTACTCAGTTGCTTCCATCTTTTTTATTCACTATTAGAATTGGTGCTGCCCATGGACTTTTTGAAGGGACTAACATGCCACAATCAAGGAGCTCCTTAATCTCCTATTAGATACTGCTTCTTCTGATGATTTTATGTGTCTAATTGGGCATAATCAAATAGGATTATGAATTTAAGTATCAATTATGTGAGTGACACCATTAGCACATCCCAAGTCAAAATCATCATGTGCAAATATTTCATGATATTTAGATAATAACTTCTGAGCTTAGCCTTTCTCAGAGTTGATCATATTGCTTAAATTAGCCATAGGGACAACATTATTTATGCTGAGTAGGTCTCTATTGGGGAGCCCTAATTTGATAAAAGTTCCAAACCCATGGAATGAGTGAATTTCTGTGGTAGTGAACAGATGAAGAACAGTGATTGTTTGATGTCGCCTGATGGAGATGGGATAATTTTGCAGGTTTGTACATAAGATATGTATTTCTCAGTGTCCTGGAATGATAAAACCAGGGGCAATGTTTGGTTTGAATCCAGATTTAGATCATGGTTGATATAGTTCACCATAAATTCCTTCCAGGATATTAATTGTTAGTCCAATCGGGATGATTACTTGTTCTCCAGATGGTATAGTGATGATCTGATTTTATTAAAGTGGAATACCATTTGACTCATCAATCTGTGTTGGTAGTGGTTTTATATTTGAATGTGCTTTGGAATACTCAATTGGGACAACTCCATCTTTGTAGGCCAGATTTATGAATAGGCTGGGTTTCTTTTTCTCAACTGCCTTATCACGGTTATAGTAAAGTGGAATAGCCTGGCTAAGAATAGTGAGAGTATCATCCTTATGATTGGTAACAACTCCATATATTCTTAGGAAATTAGTCCTTATTAGGATATCATAGTTCATATTTGGCAACACTATGGCAGGTGCTGTTACTACAATGGATCCAAATCTGAGTGGTAGAGTACTGTATGCGCCAAGCGATTTGGTTGTATGCGCTCCAGCTGTTCCATATTCCTGACAGTGGGCAACATTGGGCGCAATTTTCAGCTTTTAACCAACTTTGTGCTGATTATATTGATAGGAGAACCACTATCAACAATGGCCTGAACTTGCACCTTGTTTACCGCTATGTCCACATAAGTACATTCAGTGTAGTTTTCAGAGGTATTTATTGTATGAATGCTGTGATTGCTGCCCAATTCCAGATGTGATTTCAGGCTTGATCAAATATCTGGGAAGTTATCTGCTAAGGTCTTCATGGGAATAGCTACTTGAACGTTGTTAAGCTTAGGTAGGGCGGTCAAACATCTAGGTTGGAGGTCTAAACCCTGATAATAATCTGCTTTGCATAAGGTTTAGATACTTCTGCTTGGGCTTCTTTGGTAATTTTCAAGAGTTTAGTTGCTTTTGCTGTGGCCCAAGTAGTGACCATCATGACATCATTAGCCACGATTATGGTTGAGGTTATCTTTAGAAACATCTTCAGCCCTAAAGAGCTCATCAGGGTCAGGTGGAATAGTTTGAAAATTGGTGGAGTTAGAGTATTTCACCTCTACTCCACCTGCTCTTTTCCCACCTCACTGTCACTGTTGATTTCTAGAGCAAAGTCGACCCCAGGATTTTTTTGGACTGTCTGTAGCATTGTCTAGCAAAATGCCCATTTTGACCACAGTTGCGGCATATAGTCAGCCCTGTTTGCTGTTTTTGCTCAAATTTTTGGTTTATTTTTTTTGGAAATTTTCCCCTGATTGGACATAGTGTTGCTTTTTGGGCCCAAAAATCAGGGTTTTTGCTGATCTTTGGCCTGATTAGGAGTATTAAATTATGGGAACAGCTTATCAAGTAATTGGTAAGATCTTGGATTTCCAAGGTTCCATTGAATGCAGGCAACATGACATTGTGCAGTTCAAGGAAGGGCATAACTGCATGTTTCATTGCAATCTTGGCGTCAAACTTATTTATGGCATTGCACCCATGCAGAACTTTTTCCTAATGGAAGAATCTATCTGCAAAGTTATTAATAGTCTCATTCTGTTTTAATTCAATATTAAGAAGCTCATTTTTACGAATTTTTAGTTTCTCAGGAACTCCCAACTGTTTTGCTATTGCAATTTTGGCATCCATATAGGACTAATTGTCGCCCAAATAGGGCATAACATGGTCACAGCTATGGGCATCGAGTGAGTTGATCAGTGCTGATCCTTTTGCATGGTCTGATGATCCTCTAATTGCTTTTTCAAATAACTTGAGGAAAGAGTGAACGTTTCCATCCTTATCAAACTTTGGTAAATTTAATGGTTTGAAGTCATCTCGCCCTGTTCTATGTATAGGAATTGTACTTCTTCTTGAACGTATTGGTGTATCATCGCCCATAATTGGCCCTCTTTTCCATTGGGAAGTATCTGTAGTTAGGATTGATGCTATGACTCTAGGCTTATAATGGATGTTCAAAATATCAGTTTCTGTATTAGTGTCAACTTTCAATGCTTCGATTTCATGCTATTGCTATGAACTTCTGGATTATGACGCCTGAATTCAGCCCTTACTTACTTTTCCAAGCTGTTTTTGGCTGAATGAGCGGAGCTTTTTCCCATTTCTTTTTTGTTGAAGTTAAGTGAGCACTGGCAGCCTTGCTTTTTGAGAGATTTAAATTCTTTTTCAAGGTTTTTATACCCCTCTTTGAATAAAGCTTGATTGGTTGTTATGCTTTTTATATCTTTGTCAATACTGTCTCCTCAGGAATTTGCAGTTGATAATTGCATTCTGAGTTCCAAATTTCCAGAGTAATTTCAGTATTTATGGCCTGCAATCTTGACACCAAAGTCCAAAGTTTAAAAGACTACTCTTTGATCTGGGCATTCTCTTCATCCCTATTTGGGAAGGCTGGTTTTGTTGCAAGGTCATCATAGGTTTTGTTTATAGTATCCAGCATGGCCTGAACTTACTCTTCAAAGTTATCAACTTTTACATTTTAAATCCAGGTGATTTCGTTGGCCCAAAGTGGCATGTATGGTAAGTCGTTATGATTGAGACAATGGGTAATCCAAATGGCTTTCCTGTTTTTGACAGCGGTTATTCATGGTTTGTACCCATTCTTATGATAGCCAATGGTGGGCAAGAACTTTTCAGCTATCTTCAGGATTTCTTTGTTCAGAAGCTTCTCAAGAGTGTTTAATCTCCAATGAGCTTCATTGGCAAGTTCCATATTATCAACAATTGCTTTTTGGACTTCATCAAAACTGGAATTTAGCTTGTCCAGTAGGGAATTTCAGGAGATTGTTCCTCACCTTGCACACGGTAGATTTCCATAATCTCCAGATTTTGTCTAGCAATGATTCTCTGGGTATGCTTAATTGAGGGTTGAACAAAGTTAACCATAAATTCTTTAGTCGCTTGATTGTCTGTGAGACGTCTGGCAAGAGATGCCATGGTTTTTTTGTGGTACTTCATATATATCTCCATCTTGAGTACCTAATCCTTAAAGTAGTAGAACAGGACAAAGGTGGGGTCGTTTTGTAAAGTAACAATCCTAAAAGCCTGATATAGGGTTTCCAGCATAGCTTTTACGCTTGAAGATGTAAGATCAATTGGGCTGGTTGCATCTACATGAGCTCCCCCACTGTGATAAGATCCAGGGAGTAGGAGGTATCTGCTTTAGAGCCTTGGCAGCTGGCATTAAAATAATCTGAGATTTCTTTGTTGCTAGTTTCCATCTCATTGTTGATTTCTTGTCTAGTTGATTCTGCCAGGAATTGGTTATGGGAATCCATTTTGGAGAGTGTAACAGGTTTTGAGTGAGCACCAGTTTAATAATCTGATGATCGCTTGCTTGTTTATTATCCTGTACATCTATTTAGGACGAAGTTCCTTAGGTTGATCTTCAGTAGTTCCTGTAGTTTACAGTATTCAGATCGTTCAAAAACTTACTAGGCCTATTAAAATTTCCTTAATTCTTCTGGCCAATTTTGGGCATAATTTTCTCTTCATGTTTAAGAACTTCTTCCAAGGCAGGTAGATGTACAAGGTGTGGATTAGGCGCATCCAGCTTGTTGACAATTTCTTTAAAGAAATGATTCAATGAGAAAACCAAGAAAGAGATGAAAAATATATCTTTTTATTAGATGGTATTTATTAGATGATGGTCATTAGACCAGGCGCCAGTATTTATACCTCTAGGGCATCTCCTGGCCACATTTGAGCAAAAAATTAAAAAAAATATTTTACCACCTCAGTTTGGCCCTTGAACCAATATGACTAAAACCTTTTCTTAAGTTTATTGTTGGCAAAATACTCTCAAAATTGGGAGGATGTCAGGTACAAAAATTGCAATAAAAGAATGCAAAATTGTCCTGGGATTTTCTTGATTTGAGTTTCATCATACTGCTGACAAAATACACCTTCTGTGAAATTCTTGCCTCAATTAAAGTAGATGACGTACCCCTAATTGGGACGTCAGCAGGCCTCTCCCTTGATAGCACATGGTACTCCCTTTTGGGCGGTCCATGTGCAAGTGCTATTGTGCTGATTATGCAGATTTACATACAAATTTTGCCCTAGGGCAGAAAATCGATTACATTTTTTGTTTATCTAATGGCCCATGGGATTTTAGACGTTAACTTTGGGTTGATCCCAAATGATTTTGTATACAAGTTTAAATTTTATTTGAGGTGGGCCAACCTGGAGACAATACTGCACTGATTAGGGAAGTGAAGAAAATGGGAAAGGAGGATAAAACCTGGAAAACCTCCATGCGCGGTGTATGATAGGCCAGGAACTCCATGGACCGCCTTTGCTATTTCTATCTTGGTTTGGGGCATTGGTGCGCAAAACCAACACAGTCAAAATTGTCCCCCTACCCAAAGTCCATTACCAGGATTGAACTCGGGAGGCAGTGGTAGAAGGTCCATACTCTACCACTGGGGTATCCTCCCTATTTTGTATAGAAGTTAGTGATTGTGTTTCCAATAATTGGAACCAATTTCCGAGATTTGATGCATAGGAAAGTGGCCATAATATGTAAACATATTTGGCCCTAGTGCTTTGATAAAATACTTGATCAAATTGACATTGAGATATTCAGACTGAATTATATAATTGCAATAGGCTTTGAGGTGAGAGTATAGGTGTTAGCTCAAGCGTTGAAAGGGCAATTGGCTAATATGATGGTTGTCAAAGGTTTATTTTAGAGTCAACCACAAAAATCTGAAAGGTGGTTTGATAGCTTTGAATCAACTCTTATAATTAGTTTAGCATTATGCCATTTATTTAGAGTTTTTAGATAACCAGTGCATGGGAATAGTGATAAAACTGGGAATCTATTATTATAATGTCAATACAAGAATAAGACAATATACCACCCAGCCAACCAATATGTGTGGGACCAAACAGAAGCGCGTGTCCCTGCTAGTAACCCTAATGCTAAGTTTAACTTTAAGGAACATCTCAGAACTCATGAGCTCAAACTAAATACAAATTTTTAAAAAGTAAAGATGTACCTATTAAATCTATCAAATCACCAACTGCTTAGCAAATCCATTTTCTTATCAAAATCAATTGAAATAATACTAAACTTCAAAATAAAACATTTTCATAAATATGCTCTCCATTTAGGCATAGAATGGGTCTTTAGCTATTTCTAACAAAAAATTAGGACATTCTGAGCCTTTTGTCATAATGACTATTGATGGAGTTATTCCCCTTCCAACCGCTATGTACATTCATTGTACATAGTTTATATTTAAGTATGCTGACCAGGGGATGGACATTACCAAATCTCAAAGAGCAAAAATATGAACAAAAAGACCTAACTGAACAAAATAAGTTGACTGCTAAAATGAGTGAGCAAAATCCAGACAAATGAGATCACAACCAACCAGGTGGGACAGTGGCGAGCCACTCATCCCACTATGGTGGAAGGGGAAGGGGGATCAGGGGGCTCATCCTCAGTACTAAAGTCCACCTTATAGGAAAGATTGCGGGTGAAGGCAGAGAGCAATGGCGTGGGGTGATCAGCGACATATGGGTGGAGATAGTTGATGATTGATTGGTCGTGGAGATTACCTGAAGCAAAAATTGCACCTAGGTACTGGGAAAAAAGTTTTCCACATGAAGGCAGATGGAAGGAAGCTGGGATAACAAATCAGCAGTGGTGCAGATGACTTTTGTCTTGGATTGCAAAGCAACGACCACTTTCTGGATGGCAGCAGATGTTTATTTGTGGAGGTTGAGGATGTCACGTTTGCCCTGTGGGGACAGGGTCATGTAACAATTAAAAAAAACCAGTTTCTGACCACCATATAATTAATGATTCTTTGGTGCACTGACAAGCACAAAAAACAGCCTAACTTCAAGTAGGGAATGGTTTGGGTCACTGAAAGCACCAAACATTGCCTACTACTAGCTGGTTATGTAAAGTCCTCTGTTGTGGTTGGTCTGACTCAACTGCATGAAAGCTCCTCGAAACTGGACACCTGAAAAAGACCAACAGGTAAGTAAGGTATGCTAACTACAAAACAACCTTTATTTTTATTATGGATATAAAAAGGGCCCGCCAACCAGAGCTCATCTAGGAGCAACCAACAATGCTCCCCAAGAAGGGAAAGCTAGGGGTAGAATTCTGAAGTGAACTTTGGAATTAATGAGCGCTTTATAAAGGCTGCCTTCGGGGGCCTCACCCAAATTATTGATTAGGCTTGTACAAGCCTAATCTAAAACTTTGGCGAGGCACAACCCAGCGCCCAAAAGCATCTGAGCCAAAAGTACTTTTTTAATTGATTCGACCCAGATTCAGAAAATCTTATTCTGAGTCAAAATGCAACAATCAAGGCAAACTCAATCTTTATATTATCTCACTAGAGAAGGGCCCTCCCCTGAAGAAAGACCCCACAGTGGAAGGCCGCCATGACAAGGGCTTCCTGGGGCGAGTTATCTTGAGCCCCAGGAAAATTAGCCAAGAGAAACTCCAAGGCCATCAAGGGGAAAAAACAAATGGCGAAGGCAGATTTGGGACTGGGCTGCCAGAATCAGCCCACTTGGCCCAAGGACGCATGACCAGCACTTGGACGTGATGCGCACCCCTCCCAGGCTCCTGTTGGCGATGGTCTTCCCATCCCAATTAGTAAAGCGCTTTCTTCAACAGAGGTGCAAGAGGGGTGCATGGTTCTGTGCAGCTGGATGTCCCATGGCCCAAGGATGCGCGCCCAGCACTTGACTGTATTGTGCACCTCCCAGGCTCCTGTTGTTGATGGTCTTCCCATCCTTACCAGGAAGGAGCTTTCTTCAACAGAAGCATGAGAGGGGCGTGCAGTTCAGGTAACTGTATGGCCACCCCCTTTCTGGGCGGACCATCCATTGGGGAGGGATCCCTGTTGAGACAGGCCCCCTTGGTGTCAACCATATCCCTGGTGAGTGGGAGGCCCCACCAGGATTTAACTGATGATTACTTTGGGTTCAAGTTGGCCATCAGTCACCAACTCCCACCAGCGCTGGTTCCTCAACAACTGGGACCAAGTAACCACTGAGGTCAGCTGAGCTGGAGATCAGAGGCGTGCTGTGCACTTTTGACTTCAGAATTATGTAACAGTTGGAAAATCTCAGTTTCCAACCACCATATAATAAATGATTCTTTGGTGCACTGAAAGCACCAACGTAGCCTAACTTTGAGTAGGGAGAGGTTCAGGGCACCAACAGCGCTAAACATTCTTACTATAGGTTGGTTATGCAAAGTCCACTATTGTAGTTGGTCTGACCCAAACACTCAAAAGCTCCTCAAAACTGGACACCCAAAAAAGACCAACAGGTAAATGAGGTATGCTAATCCTGAAGCAGCCTTTATTTTTATTATGGACATAAAAAGGGCCCACTGAACAGAGCTCGTCTGTGGAGCAACTGACAATGCTCCTAAGGAGGGAAAGCTAGGGGTAGAATTCCAAAGTGAGCTTCAGAATTGGTGGGTGTGCCTTTTAACTGCTGTTTGAGAGCCACACCTGAATCATTTGATTAGGCTCATTTGAGCCTAATATACAATTCATGTGAGGCACAACCCAGCGCCAAAAATGACTGACCAAAAATAAACTTAAACAATTTGAATCAGATTCAGAAAACCAAATAAAGTCAAAATGTAACAATTGAGATGAACTCAATTGTTACATTACCCCCACTAGAGAAGGGCCCTCCCCAAAGAGGGGCCACACAGCAGAAGGCCACCGCAATGAGGGCTTCCTAGGGAGAGTTATTTCAAGCCCCATGAAAATTAGCCCAGAGAAACTCTGGGCCCCACAAGGCTAAAAGCAAATGGTGAGGGCAAATGGGACTGGGCTGCCAGAATCAGCCCACTCAGTACGAGGATGCATTCCCAGAACGTGGATGTGTTGCGCCTCTCTCCCAGGCTCCTGATGGTGATGGGCTTTTAAATCCTGACAAGAAAGGCGCTTTCTCCAATAGAAGCACGATATGGGCATGCAGTTCAGCGCAGTTGGATGGCCTTCCCTTTCTTGGCGGACCATCTGTTTATGAAAGAGCTCTGATGGATTAGGTCCCCTACTTGCCAACCAAATCCCTGGTGAGCAGGAGGCCCCATCAGGATTTTCATCTGATTGTAACTTTAAGTCCATGGTTGGTCATCAGTCACCAGCTCCCACCAGTGCTGGTTCCTCAACAACCAGGACCAAGTGACCACTGAGCTCAGCCAAAATGGGGATCAGAGGAATGCGGTGCACATTTGACTTTAGAATTATGTCACAATCTAAAAATCCCAGTTTCTGACCACAACAATATTAATGATTCTTTAGTGCACCAACAAGCACCAAAGCAGCCTACCTTCGAGTAGGGAGAGGTTTGGGGCACCAACAGCGCCAAACATTGCCTACTAATAGTTGTTTATGCAAACTCCTCTATTGTTGTTGGACCAACTGAGCCATGTGTTAGCTCCTTAAAACTGAACATCTAAAAAGACCAACAGGTAAGTGAGGTATGCTAACCCTGAAACAATATTTATTTTTATTCTGGATATAAAAAGGGCCACTGTTAATTCTTAGCATAATGGCTTGATTCCGTCAAGTTAGTTTACACAGGGTATTAGCCACTGAGCTTTAAATCGGTCAATATGGAGATCACCAATTCTATTAAAACACAATAAGATATATGGAACAATCGCCCCTATTGACACTTTATTAATCTTCTGATAATCGCTGACTTATCTGCCAAAAACTCCCCAGAAGACCTCTCCCTCAATCTTTCATTCAACTCTTGAATCTCAGTCTCCCAAACTGAATGCATCCTCTGCTTAGTAATCTTCTACTCGTTTTCCCTTTTCTAGGGGTTTTCATCTATCTCAAATTTTCAGTGTAATTTACCTTGATTCACTGAGCGTTTAACACTATGATCACTTTGCTTTTCATCCATATATCTTTTCCATCAATCTCAAAATCATCTCAACTCCAATTTCTTATCCGCTGGAATGTATAGCATATTGTCCAGTCATATCAACTTCTCAACATTACCTCCTTTGACTGGACAATATGGTTTTTTTTCTTATGTGCTCAAAAAAGACTTTGTGTGAACTCGAATTGATAATCTGACCCCCAGCAGGTTCCTTAAAGGTGTAGGCATCCATGCCAGTCTTCTCAATTATCTCAAAAGACCCAACACAGATCTAAAGAGCTCGTTTTTCTGCTTAAATCCGTGTTGGTCATGGAATAAGACATGATCTCCTACAGAGAACAGTGGAAGTCCACTACATCTTTTATGGTTGGCTGCCTGATCACAAATCATCTTAGCCAAGCTGGTAGAATAAGCTTCTGTTTGTAACTTGATCAGCGTTTCCATTAGATTTGTCAAATACCGCTGGGGTTTCACACCACCAATGTCCTCTAAACATGAGTAAATCAGAGCATGCAGAGCTAGATTTTGACCATACAGAAGTTGAAAAGAGCTCTTTCCAGTAGACGAATGATAGCTGATATTATATGCAAACACAGCTGTAGGTAGGAGGGTACTCCATTATGAGGGTCAATCCTTCACCAACTTATGGAGTATGTTCACTAAGGTTCTATTGACCCATTCCACCATTCCATTTGATTCTGGATGGTAAGGTGTAGTCAAAACTCCACGGATAGCCATCAAATCATTTAACTTAGGCAAGATGTGAGAGGTGAAATTGGTTCTGTTGTCAGTTAAGATGAACTGTGGGTTGCCAAGTCGCTTTATAACGCACTCCATAATAAAATTGGCTATAGTGACCGCTCCCAAGCCGTTAATTGCCCTGGCTACCACCTACCTTTTCAAATAATCAATTGTGACACTTATATATAATTAGATCAGTTCATGCCAGTTGTAAGAAATCTCACTTTATCAAGGGAAATGGTGTGCCAAGAGAACTGGGGCTTAACCAGCCGGTATGTGGTCTTCTTGTGGAAAGGCTTTTCCACTTGACACTGATGGCAACTGATTACCGTTTCCAGTACATCATAATGCATGCTCTCCTAATAGTAGCGGGGTCACAAAAACCTCAACGTTTTCTGCAATTCTCCATGTCCTACCACCTGATGGGCATCCACAATAATTGTGGGTCTAGTGGAAGGTATAGGGAAACTCAGCGTCAGGTTCCAATCCACTTATATAGTTCCCCCATGCATGGAAAAGTATCCTGCCTAAGCCCATCTAGTACTTGATCACTTGCGGTGGCTCATCATGGTATTTGTCCACCACCATCTTAAAGTATTTGAGGTGGGTCAACCTTGGGACAAATATACCACACCAAGAATTTTTATAGCCAGTACAGGTTTCAAACTTGTGTTTGACAAAACCTGCTCTAGAATGAGAGCAGGAATTACCCTTCTGGACTAGCCACCCTTGTCCATCACCATCTTCTCATATATATAATGTCAGCCAAAAATTTGCCATAAAGGTAACCGTTGGTTGTTGGGAATGTTAATCCACATTTTGATGTTTTACTCCAAGCTGAAGTAAAATCTTGAAATTATATGCCTGGAGCTTCAGCGCCCAACATGCAAGCCATCCTTCTGGTTAATGGAAATTCTGCAGCCAGCGCAAGGATTTATGATCTGTCACCACTTGGGATTTTACCCCATGTAAATATACCCAAACCTGTTTGTACATGTAAATTACCACCGAGCACTCCTGCTTGTTCATGGTGTAGTTTCATTTGTGACGGTTTAAGCTTTAAATGCAAAATGTTCCAGGGTGCTACATGCTGTCATTGTCATTCTGGGATAATACTGCCCCTATAGAGGTGTGCAATGCATCCATTTTTACTATGAATTGTTTTTCGCGTTTGCTGTATTGCAAAATGGGTGCACTTGCCAATGCGGTTCATAACACATTAAAAGCATTTTGGCAACATTCCATCCAGTCAAAAGTGGCATTATTTTTTAACAACTCAAAGAACGGTGCCCCAATACAACTGAAGTTAGGAATGAACCAATATTAGTACCAAACAATCCCCAAGAACATTTGGATATCCCACTTATTACCTGGCTGGTCATCTTGCTTATCACTTCCACCATTGCTGGCTGCATTTTAAGCCCTTTTAAATCCACTATGAACCCAAGGTATTCTAAATGCTCTTTAAAAATGACACTTCTGAGGCTTGATTCTGATATTAGCATTAGCGAGTTGGTGGAACACTTGTTCCAGATGGGCAAGATGCTCTGTAAAAGTTTATGAGAACACATTGATATCACTAAGGTAAACTAAGATGCAGGACAGCTTCAATTCACCTAAAGCCATACCTATAGCACGCTGGATCGTAGCCAAGGCGTTGCACAAACCCTGTAGCATATGTGTCAGCTGGAGTAACCCCTTCAAATTAATGATAGCGCATTTCTCTTGTTCTTCCAATGGCAATTCAATCTGCCAGTACCCCAAGATCAAATCCACAGCAGAAAAATAATTCGCCCCTCCCAATCGATCTAACACATCATCAATCCTCAGAAGAGGGTAGAAATTCTTATTTGTTATGCTGTTGAGTTTTTGATAGTCAATAACCACCCTATTTGTGCCATCTTTTTTCTTTACAATGAGCACTGGCAATTCCAACAGACTGTTTGATGTCTCTAGCATCCCTTGTTCAATCAGTTTATTTACCTCATCAGAGATAACCTCCTCCATCTTTGAAAATCTAATAGGCTGCGATCAAATGGGAGGGTGATCCCCATATCTATCTGATGTACCACCCCTTGGGCGCACCCCAAATCATGATTGTCATGAGCAAAATTATCCCAGATATCTCAAATAAAGCTATCGCCTTATCTTGCTGTTCCACCAATAATCCAGTTAGCACTTCCCGCATAACCACTATAAATATGCAGAATGATGAATTTGTCATTAGACTGAGGCCCTCCCATGATCCAATCCTTGTTGGGATTCTGACCTGCTCCCAATCAATCTAATTCAAATTTCCCTACTTCCAATACCTCTCCAAATTTTCCTCTAATGGAGCCTTATTTTCCGCCCCCTAATCGATTTGTTAAAAGAAAGCCTGTCATTGACTCCCCACCTGATCAACATCAGGATGCCAAAGATCTTGCCAGTGGAGGACGTCGCTATCCTGAAAGGATTAGGAGGAAAACCTCACCTATAAATATCCGCGCCTTTTCTTAAATAAATTTACGTTTTTATCTCCAATTCGTTTTTAGTTTTATTTATTTCTAGAGCCTCTGTACAGCAAGCTCCTCTCCGGCCATCAACTTCCCCAGTTTAATACAATAGGTCCCTCGTCACCTATTCTCAAGCTTATATTAAGTTACCAGCCCCTACAATTAGGATTCCCAGCTCTCCCCGCTGTCTGCTCGCTGCAGGACCTTTTAACCCATCCATTTTGGTATGCTTCAGAGGAACTATTGCCCTCAGCTACCCAATCCTAACAAAATAATTGGTGCTTTCTGCCAGGTACTCTCCCAAGCTACCTGGTGAATAAATATATTCACAATGGATGATTCTCGCCAAGACTCTACTTGGCCACTTACTGAAATATCTAGCATCACTCAATGGGTAACTTCCAATGGAAATCGCGACCATGAGAACAATGAACCCAATTTTATGCAATTCCATGCTAAAAAAAGAGAACAACGAACTTTTATGCAATATTTCTATTCTATTCCAGCCCTAGAACCTCAAAACTATCATTTTCAACCTACAGGTGTTGCTGATACTATTAATCAATTACTTCTAGGTGCCCTTTTCCCCAGAGATCGCTCCCATCATAACCAAGCCTCTGCCATTCCTGATAATATGCAAGTGCTATATGAATCTGCCACCTTACCTGACTCTGAGTTAGGAGTATCTCACATGGAGCAATATTTAAAATGATTTGTGCACCCCGCCTTCATCATTTAGTCCAAATGATGGGGATCCACCATCCAGGAAATCTTGCGACAGTTTACCTTGTCCCAAGAGTTACACTCCTACCTCTTAGATTTCTACAACTCAGCTTCTTCATTTGTAAGAGATAACTGTGAGGCTATTCTTGAAAACCGCGCCCAACTTATCTCTATTCAAAACCAACTCTCCCAACTGGACGTGGGAGTGGCTATCCTGCTTTGTGAGGAAGTAGCTACCTGATTTACTGAGACCACCACAATTATTGAGAGTCAGTTGCAACAAGCCATTACCAACCTTGCCAGCCAACTTAATGCTTTTAACGAACAAACTTTTGAACAAATAATACAGATTGAATCAATTATCCAACCAGCGTTTAATGTTTCAAGCGTGCCTGAGATTAAAAAGCCCCCTGTCCCTGTGGGTCCTCCAGGCCCCCCTGGGGAGCAAGGATCAGCTGGTCCCACAGGAGTGATGGGGCCCCCTGGTTGGGATGGAAGTGAAGGGCCACCTGGGCCAACTGGCCCCCCTGGATATGGGCATCCTGGTCCTCGTGGGCCCCCTGGGCCTCCTGGTCCTCCAGGCCCTCTGTTCACTTACCTTCCCCTCCAGAGGATCCTTCCTCAAATAGCCGCCTTCTTACTCTCAAGCAAAACCTTGAAAATATTGCTCAAAGCTGTTGGCTATCTCACTCTGGAGAACCTATTGATCCAAACCTTACTGTTGATGCAATTAAGGAAGGGTTGGATAACTCTTACCATCTTTACGATTCTCTCACTGATGATTTAGCTCACCAAAAAGAAAAAAATTGTTAGATTGGAGCAAGACAATTATGAGCTCCGAACCCTAGTCCAAAATCTACATGTCAAAATGGAATCAATATGCAACAAACTTCAACAAAAAGCATCTACTGAGTCTAGAATTGCCCAAATTGGGGCTCTTCAAGATGTCTAAACCATTTTAAACAACAAGCTGATTTGAATCAAAATCCTTGCCTCCATCCAAATCTGAGCTATCTGAAGTCAATTGAATTAGCCCAGTAGGCGTTAATGTTATTTCAGCTCCCATGGGAACTATGTTTAAACCTTCTTTTAAAGACAAGTTCACCTCAGGAGAAGGAAGTATTGCTTCATTTCTATATATTTATGAAAACGCGATGGAGGAAGCTCCTGATTGACAAAAGGTTAAATACTTACCCTCTTGCCTTAGTAGATCCGCCCAAGAAATTATGGTACCCCACCTCATGAGATGCAGCACTTGGGCTGAGGTGAAGGCTGCACTTATTAAAGAATTTGGTAGTGATCTCACCTTGGCAAATCAGAAGCAGGCCTTTATGAGTATTAAGTTAAGACATGGCGAATCTCCCGCTGAGTTTGCTGCTCAATTCTATGCTGAGGCTCAAACATTGGTAACTAACAACCGCCTCACTCTCGATGATGCTGTTGTTGCCATCCTGTCCACTTTAGAGTTTAACCCGCAGCTCCATCTTCACATGACTTCAGTTAAACGAAATTTTACTTATATTTTAGATATTAAGGAGGCCCTTCTTGAAATTCCTACTTCTGTAGTTACTGCCACTCCTGCTTCCGCTTCACCTCATGTCCTCAGATTCATGTGGTGAACAACAATGAGTCTGGAAAAACTCGAGCTTAACCCAACTGCACCTATTGTGGCTGTTGCAACCACACCATTCAGCATTGTTGGACAAAAATGGCTGAAGAGAAAGCAAAGAGGGGTCAGCATAGGGCGAGAGGCTCCCTATGCTGACAACTTTGCTGCGCCTCAAGAACAATCAGGTCATACTGGTTCCACTGACCTTGTTGGCCCTAGTGCACCTGAAGAGGAAACCCCTATTGAGCCTTCCATTGATATTAAACCTAGCGATATTTCTTCTTATCCTCTTTCTAAGTCAGCCCCTGCAGCTATATATTCTATCCCAGCTCAGTGGGGAGTGACAGTAACCCATATTGAAGCAGTGGTTCACAAGGTGAAGATTCTTGCTATTATTGACTCTGGCTCTCCGATTAACATTATTTCTTCTCAACTGTTGAGTAATTGACTGGACCTAATCATCAGATATTTGATAGGGACATAATAAGGTTAGCATGTTTAAAAACTTATTATGGATCATATCAGATATCAGCGATTATGGACCAGGTATATTCTAAGCTTATGCAAAGCTTAGAATCCGCAGCCTAGCAATTTCACTTAATTATATTTGACTATGATGACATGGGCTCAAGGGCTTTGCTGGTTAGGTCAGACTTAGATTAAGTTTTGACTTAATGACTTGGGCACGTGGGCTTTGTTGGTCTATGTCAAAATTAGTTTTTAATGTCAGTCAAGTTTTTGATTGAATTAATTACTAATTAGTGATATGAATCGCCTTGGTATGTGCTGCCAATTGCACGTGAAAGTGAATCAGTTCAGCTATTTTGAAGACGCATATGAAACGCCATCTCAAGAATGATGACAGTGTTTACACTGACCCTGAGGCTGAGCATGATGCCCTGAGTCAAAGTATATGTAGACGTTCTTACAAACTTTTTATGTGGCCAAGTGCCACTGAAAATAAGATGTCATGGGTAAGATGTGGTGAACATCAAACCCTATAAATAACCCTTAATTGACACTAATAAAATATATTTCCTCTACTGGACGAGTTTATAATTTATCTTATAAACTTTTTGCATTAGCACTTCATTTTGTATTAGTTGATTTTCACTTGGGATCAGTAGGATCAGGGCGGCGTGCCATCATCCAAGTGAAATGACAGGGTATATGATTGGAGTATTACCAAGAAGCTATATTATAAATTTTAAATTCACCATCCTGTCTATTGTCCTCACACAATAGATGCTCAAAACCACATCCCACCCTTGAAGAAGAACCAGCCCTCTGAAGCAGACACCCAAATTCAACAAGTGGCGCTCATGGCTGGGACTGCAGATGGTGATCGCGCTGAACAGGGGAGCAATCCCAATCAATTATTCAGAACCATCACCGGGCCCAATGGGAATACTGAAATGACTGTGTCCCAGATTAATTGGGAAGAAGTACCCATTATTACCTATCCCAATGATCCCATTTCACCTGAAGAGCTGGAACGTCTTGAGCAGCAGTTGTTAAGAGGGTATCAATTAGGACAAGGGCCCGCGGACAATAGTAGCAACCCTTTTTACTGCCAATGACAGCAAGATGTGTTGTGGATGAGATATCTTGCTCATCATCAATTAAGTGTAGCTCAGATCTGAAACAATTTAATTGGGATAGAGAATATCGCCCAATACTTAATTGAATTTGTACATCCCACCTCTAGAAATTCTCAGATGACAATCGCCCGCCATCATGCAGCCATTACTGAGTTAGTGAACTTCTCTCGCAACTCCAGCCAGGCAGGCCAAATTCTAAATGAGCAATTGGAAGCCAACTTCGCTGAGGTCCATTTGAGTTTGGAGGCAAATCACAACTTAGCCACTTGGGCTAATGACCGGGTAGCAGTATTAGCACAAGAGCTAAATGACAGATTGCATCCTATCTTTGAAAATTTCTTAGAGGAAAGAGGAGTCACCGAATCTTGGGTCAGCAATATCACTCAGACTTCTATTAATGCTTCAGAGTCCATGAGGCTTAATCACGAAGCCCAAGAGGCACAGTTAAACCATAACGATGAATTCTGTGACCAGTATCAACGCCTGAGCACCCAAATTTTTTCAGATGAAGGATGAATACACCAGAAAAATCAATTACTGGCAAACACAATTTGAGGACCAACGGGCAAAAAATGAAAAAAATCAAGACTCTATTGATCATCTTAATCTACAGATCAATAATCTCAATGATGATGTTAATGTTATTAATGAGTCAAACAATAATCTCCATGGAGAATTGAACCAGTGCAAGAAGGCCATAAAAGAAAAGGACCAAGTGATTTCCACCTTGCAGCTACAAGCTACTAGCCTGAATGAGGAAATTGCAAAATTAAAATTAAAAAACTGAAATCATGTCAATTGGGAAAATGAAATCAACGAGCAAATTTGAGCTCTGGACGATGGGCATTGTCAGTGTGCTACAACCCACTTGACTGGAAATTCTTCCAAATATTATGAGGACAAAGCTTCAGAAATAGCTACCAAAATGGATGCTGGGCCACGTCAACAACTGCCTAGCAATATGGTTGCCTTGGCCAACCCTAGCACCTCAAACTGGGATATGATGCCCCAACGCCCTAGTACGCCTGGCTCTAGTCAACCTAGAAGTAATCGTGATAACCAGGAATGGGGAAGCGATAATTATAAACCAGCAAACCTGCTGGCCTTTGACAAGAATGGAAGTATTACCACATTTGTCAAACGTTTTGAAATGGCCATGCATGGGGCCAGCGACTGCAACAAAGCAGCCACCATGATTAACTGCTTGGATGAGTGGAGCATTGAGTTGATTATGCCTCACATTAACAAAAAATCCAACATATGCTGAAGTCAAGGAGGCCGTGCTTCATGAATTTGGAGGTCCAGAACGGATGTCAACCAGAAAATCCAAGTTTATGAACATCAGCTTTAAGAAAGATGAAGCAATTGACAAATTTGCAGATTGATTCTATTGCAAAGCTCAAGTTCTCTTAGGCGCGCGGGCTATGGTCAATTTGACGCCAAGATTGCACTAGAGCATGCAGTAGAACCTTACCCTAATCTATCAAACACCCTATTGCCTGCTTTCATGCAAAACCTTGTGACATCTGAATTGGTTGACTACTTGCGCAGATGCTCAAAAAATTATGGCCCTCCTAATACTGGTTACAGATTGGGAACTGCTGCCTTTGCTGGAAAGCCCTTCAAAACCAATAAGAAGATTGACAGTAATCCGCCTATAAGAAATGAGCAAAACTCGAATGCAAGAGCCCCACAGCCAGTGAGTGAAATTACTTGCTTTAATTGCCATTGTAAAGGTCACTATGCTTCCTGATGCCATCAGCAAAATGTCAACATAGTCCTTCCCAATACCGTGCAAGAGGAGGGAAAAGAACAAGCACAATAGATGCGGGACGCTCTATTGTGCCTAAGACACTAGTCCCACCTGATTGACAAGAAAACAATGGCCATGGGGCCTCATTTAACAATGAAATCAATTCTATTTTAGTATCAAATGAAGATTCCTCAAACGTACATGCGGTAACTCGCTCCCAGAGTAAGGTTGTCATACCTGAAGCCTCTGAGGTAGTCATTAAACCCTATGTGCAACAAATACTTGAGAATATTCCAGCTGATGGGCTGAGCAATGCAGCAGATACCCCAAGCCTGAAAGGGGTCAATATAGCAATGCCAATTGACACATTCATCAATGAATGTCCCAGTATTGGGAATACTCTGAAGCACACTCTTAACTCCCTGGATTCTTCCCATATTCACTTAGTAAACTCTATTGATTCTTATTACTCTGAGTGCACTTATGTGGATATTCTGGTCAACAAGGTTAAAGTTGTAGCTATTGTTGATAGTGGAGCACCTGTAAACATTGTTTCCACAAAGCTGGTTAAGAAACTGAAAATAGCTCCAGACATTGACCATCATCAAGAATATGGGACCGCAGGCCTTAACAGCACTAAGAGTGAAGGAGCTTACAGCGCTTTGCCACTGCGATTTGGAGCTTTGGTAGTAGCTGCACCTGCTATAGTGCTTCCAAACGCCAATTATGACATATTAATTGGAACTAGTTTTTTAAGGACCTATGGGATCTCATGCAATTTTAAAGAAAACATCTTGACAATATTGGGCCAATCACTTCCAATTTATTACTCTCACAACAATATGAAGCCCACAAGCCGTCATAGGAATTTTATCAATATATCTTATGCTGATGGGATAATACCAGTAGGGTATATTCAGCGGGGGAATCAAAGCCACCCCATGCCAACTGCCATAAATGAAAATTGAGGAATACCTCTACGTGTGAATAAGGATGTGACAATAGCTCCAGGCCATCAACTGGTTATGAGGACTGGAACCACACTGGATATTCCAGAAGGACTGTATGGGGAGGTTGTATCCCCGTGGCATCATTCTCATATGGAACCTAGTGTGGCGCCTGGAATACTCATACTGGGGCATGGAGAGATTGATGTCTTACTAGCAAATTTGACCAGCCAAAATATTAAGGTCAAGAAATATCAAGTAGTCACTTTTGTGCATCTGTTTCTGAGGGATGAGTTAATATCAGCTGTCAAATTTGGTGACTTATCCAAGTTTGGCTTACCAACTGAAACCCTTGGGGCACATACTGTAATATCCTGAGAATCATTCACTGATTATTGGAACAACAGAAGGATGAAGCACTAGAGTTGTTTGAATGATACTCCAAAATTTTCACCAAAGATGACCAAGATTTAGGTTGTGCAAAAGGAGTTCAGCATTTTGTTGATACTGGGGACCATATGCCTATTAGAATGAGGCCAATTTGGCGCCCCAGAGCCAGTAACAAAATAGTTGGTGAAGAGTTAGACAAATTGCTGAAAAAGCGGAATGATAGTGCCATCCAAAAGCCCATGGGCCAGCCCCATTTTAATCATAAAGAAGAAAGATGGCAGCAATCGAGTTGTGATTGATTATCAACGCCTCAATGCCATTACAAAAAAGGATTTGTATCCATTGCCCAGAATTGATGATGCTCTGGACCATCTGGGAGGGGCGAAGTACTTTACCGCAATGGACCTCATCTCCAGATATTGGCAAATTGAGTTGCCACCAGAGGAGCAGGAAAAGTGCGCGATGATTGCTGCTCAAGGGCTTTTTCAACTGACACGCATGCCACAGGGGCTGTGTAATGCACTGGCAACCTTTCAGCGCGCAATGGACACAATTTTGGGGGACTTAAAATTGTCCTGCATTCTGGTGTACCTGGATGACATCAATGTCTTTTTGCAAACATTTTCCAAACATCTGGAGCACCTTGAGCAAGTGTTCAAACGTCTGTTGAAGGCCAATCTGAAGATAAAACCTAGAAAATGCCAATTCTTTAAAGAACAATTGGAATACCTTGGGTTTGTCATTGATTCCAAGGGCTTGCAGCCTCAGCCTCAAAAGGTGGAGGCGATTAACAATATGCAACCTCCAACAAGTATGAGAGATGTCCAAGTGTTCTTAGGCATGGTAGGATACTATCAAAGATTTGTGGAAGGGTTCAAAAGATTGCCAAGCCTCTATTCCACTTGCTACAAGGAGGAGTTCATTTTTGCTGGGCAGAGGAATGCCAACAAGCCTTTGAGGCTTTGAAAAACAAAATGAGCTCAGGCGCCTATCCTCCAATATCCCAATTTTAGCAAGCCTTTTATCATACAAACTGACGCCTCATTGACTGCAATTGGTGGTGTGCTATCGCAGATTGGGGATGATGGCAAGGAGCATCCAGTCACTTATTGCAGCAGGACGCTGAATAAGCATGAGCGTAATTATACGGTGACTGAAAGAGAATGCCTGGCTGTCATCTATGCTTGTAAACAATTTTGGGTTTACATTCATGGCACCAAGTTCCAAGTAGTAACGGATCACAGCTCATTACAATGGCTCCATAATCTCAAGGAACCTGAAGGATGGTTAGCCCGCTGGGCTCTGAAATTACAAGCGTACAATTATGAAATTATTCATAGAGCTGGAGCGGCCCATCAAAATGCAGATGGACTATCGCGACTTCCCATTGTAGCTGTCCTGAGCAATTTGGCTGATGAGCTTCATGAAAAAATGATTAACCAAACATATGGAGATGAGCCACCCAAAGTTCAAAAAGTGATCAAGAAAGCATTAATTGACACCAAATATCAAGATGGAGTTTTATACAAACTTAAGCCCAATGGACAACGTCAAATCTTTCCAAAACCTTCTGACCAAATGGAGATTATCACACAAGCACACAAGGCCATCAGACATGGGGGAATGACCAAGACATTAGAATTAATTTGAGCCAGTTACTATTGGGATTCCATGCGATTCAATATCCAAGATGTGCTCAATAAATGTCATTCATGCCAAATTGCAAAACCTATGAAGTCAGATGTGAAATACCATTTGATCAAACCTGACTGGGCCTGGCATACCATGTCAATTGATGTAATTGGCCCTTTGCCTGTGAGTAGCCTAGGCAACAAATACATAATTGTTGCTATCAACCATCTAACAAAATGGGTGGAAGCAAAAGCAATTTGAGACGTTGGGGCCCTAACTACTGCCAAGTTCATTATGGATAATATTATCTATAAGCACGGATGCCCCAGAAGATATTGACAGACAATGGCACAAATTTTACTGCCCAAATGGTACAACGGCTAAATGAGTTGATGTCTATCAAAGGAGTGTTGTCAACACCATACCATCCTGAGACTAATGGTATGGTAGAGCGAGTGAATGGCACTTTAGTCAGCATTTTATGCAAAAATGCAGCCTTGGCGCCTTTGCAATGGGCAACTTCAATTAGTGCAACCATGTTTGCATACAATATTGGACACCACAGCAGCACAGGCCACTCTCCATTTTGACTTTTGTATGGTAGACAGCCCGCTCTACCTCCATTATTATATTCAGTACTCAGTTCAACTGACGCAATTAACCAAATAACTATGTTGAGCAACTAGCAAAGACCCTAATCAAGTTGCAATTGGAAGCTTATCAAAACATGATTAGTCAAAAAACTATTCAGAAGAGCTACAATGATGCTAAATGGGCTATGGTGACTAAGTTCAATGAAGGAGATTTAGTAGTATATTGTGACACTCATAGCGCAGGCCGCGCGCACAAGCTAGCCTCGCTCTGGAAGGGTCCATTTATCATTTTGGAGAAATTGTCTGAAGATGTATATACCATTAAGGATCAAGGCGGCTGGGTTGTGAATTGAGTACACGCTAAGTTCCTTCATCCATATCATAAAGAATAATAATATAAAAAAAAAAAATAAATAAAAATATATATATAAAATAAAAAAATATAAATATATATAATATATAATAAAAAAATAAATAATAATAATAATTGCAAGCCATAGAGTTTAATTTGTTAATTTGATGCCTCGCTGGCATTAGAACTAGGTTCCCCCTCTTTGGTAGGGGGAGGAGAGCGCGATCAAACTGGAGAACCCTGCAACAGAACTGGAGAGAGGCGAATTTCATACAAATCCTGACTATCTAGACCCTGGCGGAGATGTGCCAAACCCAAGAAAGCTCAGCACCAGGCACGCTGGCCCTGTCAGCTTAGGAAAGGCCATCAAACTAAAGGGAAAGTCCATTGGTAGGGACTTCAGAATAGGCGGGAGAGATTTGACTCTGGAGTAAATGCCGCCAAAGGAAGACACAATTGGCAAGAAGACTCTCAAGGCAAGGGTAAATGGAGGGGAGGAACTCCTTTGCACAAAACATTTGGGAATGGGCCTCATCTAATACCCTGCACATGTTGGGCATGGTATTGGTGGGGAGCAACAAAGGAGGGAAGCAAACGCATGCACCCAAAAGAGCCATCTGGGGGACAAACTTCTCAGGAAGCCCCTTAGCCAAGCTCTTACAAAGGGCTCAGTATAGCACCAGGATGCACCAATCCTTCAAAACCCAAGTCTTGAGGCCCAACGTGACATGAAAATTGGTATGAACCAAAGCAGGTTCACACCAAATCCTAGCAACAGTGTTAGCAAAAATAAGGGCCTGGTTGGCCTCAAAGATATTGTAAGTGGCAACCTCAGGACCAGTTGCAAGTGCAGATGACAAGTAGGCATTCACAAGCTCTGACATCAAGTTGAGCTCAAGACCCAATGAAGCCACGCTGCCCACATGAAGGGAGGAAGCAAGATTTTTGAAGGGAAGATGTTAAAAAGCAAAAACAAGAAGTCTGAAGAAGATCCCCATCTGAAGCAAATTGATCTCAGATCAGGGTTTCTTTGGACTGAACAGCTTCAGAAGGCCAAAGAGATATTGAATATGTCAAAAGGGGATCCCGCTCAACCCATCAGGATGTTTGACTAACTGCACCTGAAGCCATGGAGGCTTGTTCAGGTTGATCAATTGGTGCTATCACAACATGGGTTGTGAAACTGAACTTTCTAGTATCGTTGAAGCGTAGCTGGTCAACCCAGCTTGAGGAACCATGGGCAACACACCCAAGTTGACAATAGCTCGCCGCATGGACTTGCTTAGCCTTAGGAAGGCTCATCAGTCTGAGGCGGAAAGGCTATTGAGATAACATTTGTACTTGGAGGAGCGCGAAAAGCCAGACATTGTGACCCAAGAAGAAGGGTACCCGCCGCTTATATCCAGTCAAGGCAGGGGAAGTGTTGAGTAATTGACTGGACCTAATTGTCAGATATTTGATAGGGACATAATAAGGTTAGCTGTTTAAAAACTTATTATGGATCATATCAGATATCAGCAATTATGGACCAGGTATATTCTAAGCTTATGCAAAGCTTAGAATCCGCGGCCTAGCAATTTCACTTAATTATATTTGACTATGATGACATGGGCTCAAGGGCTTTGCTGGTTAGGTTGGACTTAGATTAAGTTTTGACTTAATGACTTGGGCACGTGGGCTTTGTTGGTCTATGTCAAAATTAGTTTTTAATGTCAGTCAAGTTTTTGATCAAATTAATTACTAATTAGTGATACGAATCGCCTTGGTATGTGCTGCCAATTGCACGTGAAAGTGAATCAGTTCAGCTATTTTAAGACGCGTATGAAATGCCATCTCAAGAATGATGACAGTGTTTACACCGACCCTGAGGCTGAGCATGATGCCCTGAGTCAAAGTATAATAGACGTTCTTACAAACTTTTTATGTGGCCAAGTGCCACTGAAAATAAGACGTCATGGGTAAGATGTGGTGAACATCAAACCCTATAAATAACCCTTAAGTTGACACTAATAAAATATATTTCCTCTACTGGACGAGTTTATAATTTATCTTATAAACTTTTTGCATTAGCACTTCATTTTGTATTAGTTGATTTTCACTTGGGATCAGTAGGATCAGGGCGGCGTGCCATCATCCAAGTGAAATGACAGGGTATACAATTGGAGTATTACCAAGAAGCTATATTATAAATTTTAAATTCACCATCCTGTCTATTGTCCTCACACAATAGACGCTCAAAACCACATCCCACCCTTGAAGAAGAACCAGCCCTCTGAAGCAGACACCCAAATTCAACAAGGCTGAGGAGGGGATGCCTTTTGATTCTCCCAAAGTCCTTACTATACCTCCAGGCCCAAATCCTGGTAGAAACTGGGATCCAGTTGGTTCCCCTTCCTAATCATTTGCTCGAGATATCTAGCTTACCTAACCCTTCTGTATTAAAAGCTCTCCCCTGTCCAGGGGTTTTAGATCCCGCTTATCAAGCCACTGTCTCTGTTCTTTTAGCCAACCTCTCCCAGTCTTCTAAAGTCATTGAGCTGAACCAACCTATTGCTTACATCCGCCTCTTACCTTATGACCAGGTGATGGGGGTTCATGGCATTGGGACCCTTCATGACTTTGGGTTAGAGGAGCCTCCTGTTGTTGCTGCAGTGCCTGTACAAATTAGTTCTGATTTGTCAGCTGAACAAAAAGTGGCTGCTGAAGCTTTGATTGATGAGTATTCGGATATTTTCTCCTCAGGCCCTCACAATTATGGCCATATGCAAGGCGCATAACACCAGGTCAATACTGGAGATGCTGCTCCTTTTTGCTTTCGACCTTATCACAAATCAAAAACTAAAGAAGCCCAGGTTACTCTCAAATTAAAGCAATTGCTCGATGCTGGCCTCCTTCAACTGTCATGTATTCCCTGGTCCTTCCCTCTCCTGTTGATTGAGAAGAAGGATGGGAGCCATTGTGTTATGGACTATCAACAATTGAATTCCATTATACGTAAGGACAGCTACCCTTTACCCCGCATTGATGACTCCTTACGCTCCTTATCTGGCTCCCAGTACTTTTCTGCGATGGACTTGGCCAGTGGCTACTGGCAGATTGATCTTTCCGCTGAGGATTGTGCCAAGTGTGCCCTTGTTTCCCATGGAGGGTTGTCCAAGCCCACCCGTATGCTGCAGGGGTTATGCAATGCCCCTGCTACCTTCCAACGGGCTATGGACCAGTTGTTTGGGGACCTTAAACTCATGTGTGTGTTAGTATACCTTGATGATGTCACTGTCTTCTCCCAAACATTTACTGCACACCTCAATCATCTTCGTCAGGTATTTCAGCGACTACAGGAGGCCTCCTTAAAACTTAAAACCTCTAAATGTAAATTTTTTTGAACGAGAAATGGAATTTTTAGGACACAAGGTGACGCGGCAAGGTATCCTCCCCATCCCAGATAAGGTCTCTGCCATTGAACGCATCCCGCTCCAAAGAATTTGTGAGACATCCAAGTCTTTCTGGGAATGGTGGGCTACTACCGCCAGTTTATCTCTCACTTCGCTGACCTTGCCAAACCCTTAGTTGAACTCCTACACAAAAGAGTGCCCTTCTTTTGGGGCCCTGAACAACAACAGTCCTTAGATTCCTTACACACTGCCTTATCATCAGCCCCTGTCTTGATACATCCTAACTTTGAGCAACCTTTTGTTCTCTTCACTGATTCCAGTGACACCGCTATAGGCGCCATCCTTTCCCAGTTAGACCAAGACCAAGTTGACCACCCAGCTGTCTATTTTAGCAAGACGTTAACCAAGGCCAAGCGTAATTACTCAGTAACTGAACGTGAGTGCCTGGCAGTTTTACTTGCTAGCAAACACTTCCACCCCTATTTGTATGGTAAACATTTTACAAAAATCACCGATCATTCCTCCCTCAGTTGGCTTTGTCAAATGAAAGATTCCAATGAGAGGTTAGCTCGCTGGGCCCTCAGACTCCAAAATTACGATTTTTCTATAGTTCACAGAGCCGGCGCCATTCATCAAAATGCAGATGGGCTATCTCGCCTCCCTAATTTACATGTAACTATTCCTGAAGAAGATCGACTTTTTGAACTTCTCCCTATCCCTAGATTGTGGTCTCAGGAATCTCAAGACATTCAAGCCAGACTAAAGAAGATGGCTTCTAACACTAATGTCGTTGATGGTGTCTTGGTAAAACAGGTTGGCACCGCTTTTCTTCCCTATCTCTTCCCTTCTCTTCAGACTGAAACTATCATGGAAGACCATAAGACCCTTGGGCATGGGGCTGTAAAGAAAACCTTTGAGTGGTTAAAAACCAAATGCTATTGAGAGAATATGGCTGAGTCCATTCATGATGTTTTGGAAAGTTGCTTCACCTGTCGTTCCCAGGAAAAGTCTAATCCTCACTTTAATTTGAGCTCGTAACCCCTGGGGCCCATTTTGATACTGTTAGCATCGATGTTGTAGGTCCACTACCTGTGGGTGTCTATGGCCATCGCTATATTATCCTTGCCATTGACCACCTAACCAAGTGGGTTGAGGCCACTTCAGTCCCTCATGCTACGGCTAGAGCTACTGCCATCTTCCTGTACCAACACATATTTTACCATCATGGTTGCCTGCGGGTACTTTTATAAGACAATAGCAAAAATTTCATTCCCCTATAGTCCAGGAATTAACTTCTTTGCTAGGAATAAAGCACCTCTTCACTACACCATATCACCCCGCCACCAATGGCGCGATAGAGCGTTCTAATGGTAGTTTGATTTCCATTCTACAAAAACTAGCTGCTTCAGAACCTGTGCATTGGAATGATTTTCTCCCTAGTGCCTTATTGGCCTACCGAGTCAGCTATCACAGGATGATTAAGATGTCCCCTTTTCAAGCCCTATATAGGCGCGAGCTCTTTTGCCTTCCAGTCTTCAACCTATCCTTGCATCAGCTAATATAAGTAATGTAGAGCTTACCCTGCGATGGCTAACTGATGAGATCATATGACTCCAAGCTAGGTCCAATGGATCTATCAAAACTACCAATTTTAGAAAGGGAGTTCAAGCCAATGAGCACCGTCCTGCGCTCCCTGAATACTCTTTAGGAGATCTAGTCTTGTTCTATCATCATCGCCCTGGGGCAGGACCCATAAGTTTGCCACCACTTGGTCTGGTCCCTATTGGGTGATACACCGTAGGGGCCCCAAATATTCTATCGCTGCTATTGGTACTGGCACGGTAGTTAATCATGTCCACAGCCATTTTCTGCGCAAGTACTATCCCCCTTGGCAAGATCTTGAGGGGGTTTTGTTGTGATTTGACCTTCTCCCAATCAATCCAATTCAAATTTCCCTACTTCCAATACCTCTCCAAATTTTCCTCTAATGGAGCCTTATTTTCCGCCCCTAATCAATTTGTTAAAAGGAAGTCTGTCATTGACTCATCACCTGATCAACATCAGGATGCCAAAGATCTTGCCAGTGGAGGACGTCGCTATCCTGAAAGGATTAGGAGGAAAACCTCACCTATAAATATCCGCGCCTTTTCTTAAATAAATTTACGTTTTTATCTCCAATTCGTTTTTAGTTTTATTTATTTCTAGAGCCTCTGTACAGCAAGCTCCTCTCCGGCTGTCAACTTCCCCAGTTTGATACAACAGGTCCCTCATCACCTATTCTTAAGCTTATATCAAGTTACCAGCCCCTACAATTAGGATTCCTAGCTCTCCCCGCTGTCTGCTCGCTGCAGGACCTTTTAACCCATCCATTTTAGTACGCTTTGGAGGAACTATTGCCCTCAGCTACCCGATCCTGACAGTCCCAAAATATTAAGGGTTTCTCCGCCATATCTATCACAGCTCGAAATTTCCTCATAAATGCTGCACCAATTAGTATAAAGTAGTTATTGTTTGGTAAAACCACCGCTTGATCAGAAGTTGTATATGGCAAAAATTGCTAAGGCAACATGCTGTATGCTCCTTTGGACACAGTACTTTGTGTCCCCGCAGTCCCATATACTACTCTGTGGTCCACATCCGGCTTCAGTGGAAGCTTGCTCACCAACCTGGTAGAGATTATATTCACTGGGGCCCCAGGTCTATGATAGCGCAGTCTTTCGTGTTATGAACACAAATTTCACAGTAAGTGCACTCTGAATAAGAAGAACCATCAGTTTTTATTATGTGGATGACCAAAGGCTTTTTGTTACTCATGAAGGAGGATATTCCCATACCAACATGAGGATACTCCATAGTAATTTTTTGACCGTAATTGCTATATTAACCCTACTAGAGAGGCAACATCAATTGAGTGATCCATGTTGCTTATGCCAGTTTGTTACAGGATCTTCCATGCATATAACTTCTGCACATCCTGGCTGAACTCAGAGCTTGGGGGCGAATAATCACTCTCTGGAACAGAAGCTGGGGTATCTGATGGAAGCTATTGGTATAGCAAGTCAGCCGGCTGAGTTCTGAGTCCTATGCAAAGGAATTCTTAAGAATCGTTGGGGACAATTGATTTTTTACTTGGCGGAGTTAAAACATCCCATCTCTACTCTGCTCGAGCTTTTCCCTGCTCAATATTCCCAGATGGCATCACATACATCTGTGGGTTGCTAGGGCAATCACCTGCATAATGCCCTCTTTGTCCGCACTGGAAGCAAGCATAAATAAAGGGTTCACATCTATAACTTGCAGAGGAAGGACCAGTTTAAAAATTAACAGTGTCAATAAAAGTTGTGGATGAGCCAGCTGAGCATACATAGAACGTAAAGGATCCATTGATATATAAGATTGACGAATATGTTCCAATGGTTTATAGCTCAGTCAGTGAAACCCATATCCTGAGGTTTATGCTGCGGTGACAGCAGGAATCTTTTGCTCAACATTAAAGGGTGCTGAACGTGGCAGAGAGACAATGTAAGGTGTTCACAATTTAAATAAGCCCCACATCTTTGTCCAAAATGTGAGACATATCATAGTGCAATTCCTGATATTGTTTGATGTCCACTGTCATCACTATACCTACATCCTCAGTGGATAAAATGTTGACTCCTAGTAACACATTTACTTCCACCAAGAATCGTTCAGCAAATTCTAACAGACTCGTTTCAGTGAAACTGTATGGTCAGGAAGTTTGCTTTTTGTTGGTCTATCTTAAATGTGCCCCAAAAGCCGGATAACAATCACTTTAACTCTTCATAAGATACTAAGCTATTTGTAAGGTAGCAGATGATTTGATCGGCGCTCTCCATGTCCAAAGTGGACAGCAACAGTTTTGTTTTCTGTCAATCTGAAGCCCTTTCCATGGCAAATTTGTATCACTTAAAGTAGCCATGCATATTCCCATCATGAATGAAGGGCAGTAATTTCTTGATTCAAACAGCTTCGTCTTGCTCTGAGCTCAAGCCATGAGGAGCAGCTGAAATGGGCTATAATGATTAGGGGAAAAATCCTTTTGTGAGCTATTGTAGGGATGGGCGGATGGAATCAAATCTGCCAAATTGGACTCAAAAGAGTAGAGTTTTGAGGAGGGTCTGCCATGGCCCCTGAGGGATACTCGTTGGCTGATCCATAGCATTCCTCCTACAAATCACTGCTACCTGCAAAGCTTCCCCTGGATCTAGCTTGCTCCACAAAAGGATTATTGATTATCTGTTCTTCTTTAACCAAATAGCACCTACACTAGCCATCCTGAAATTACTGTTGAAGCATCAAATACTTATTTTTTAACTCACAACAGAATTCCCACTCAGAGTCCAGCTTCCACTCCACTGCTTAGAGTTGTGAGAGAATGTCCTCCACTGCGCTCTGCATTATTTCGTGCTGCCTAATAGCATCACGCGCTTGTTGATTAGCATCATCTACTTGGTTAATAAGGGTGGCTCATTATCACACCAGTTCCTCATTGGCCCATTGAAGGGTATCCAGTCATACTTGTATATCTTCATACTATCCCATTTAAATGAACGGAAGAGGAATGGCTAGAGTGTGGTCAGCCTGGCTAACAATTTCCAATTGTGTAACCTGACGTACCAACTGGAGATATTTGTGGACGTCAACAAGGGGATAAGTGCAAAGTCCGCCATCCGCTGATTACTCTACTTGATGCGAATTTGGCTGAATTCATCTGCTATGGAACCAAAATGATCTGTTATTCGCCATTCTGTAAGCATTACCCTTTCCCTGATCTGATCTATTGCGGCTTCAAGCACTTCCACCCATTCTGCCATGTCCATCATAAAATGTTCAAATTTGCTTCTTAACGTGGTTACATCCTGAATCTATTCTGCCAATAGACCATGCTGATCCAACTGTTCTCCTATCACTTGAGGTAAATCTTGATTCAACTGTGGCACCAAAACGTCCAACTGATGGTGGACTTCATCAACATGGTGGTCCACCTGTAACAGCGCCCCCTGCACCTCCAAAAAAGAGTGATCAAGGTGGTCAAGCAGGAGGTTAGTATCATTCTGCTGTGCTTGAATGAACCGCATTACATCTCCAATTTCAGTATTGTGGTGAGCCAGCACAAGCAGTAGCCAGCGGATAGATGGCTGCACATAAGCGACTAAATACTCTTTGGTTCTGTGGGTACTAAGCTGATGAGACAACCCCATGGTAGTCACGTCCAGATAGGACATATATAATGCATAGTGGGTTTCTTGATCCCATTGATTGTAGAACAAACTCAAAGCATGCTACCCCGCCTCATCTTCATAGATTCAATGCCCCCGCAGAAGCCATTCCATAATGCCATTCAGCTTCTGAGGGGTCACATTCATAGGGCGACATTGTTGGTCTGCCGTCAGCTCAGGACAAGTTTCTAATTGCAAATCAACCATAGCATCTTCATCACCTGGTTCTATTACTGTAAAAAGTACTGTTTTTTCTTTGGATGCTTTCTGTGCTTCCTCAGTGTATTGCGCATTGAATTTAATCAAGTTTGTTGTAAAAATTAATGGCTCGCCATTTTTCCCTAGTGCTGATAAGCTACACTTGATTAGTGGCCCCCTGTAGTGAGCACCACTGTTAATTCTTGGTGTAATAGATTAATTCCGCTGAGTGGTTTACACAGGGTATTAGCCACTGAGCAACCAAATCAGATGCTATGGAGATAGCTGACTCTAATTTAAACCCAATAAATGATAAATGGAGCAATAGCCCCTATCAATATTTTATCAACCTTCTATTAATCGCAGACTTATCTGATAAAAAGCTCCCCAGAAGACCTCTCCCCTCAATATTTCATTCAACTCTTAAATCTTGGTCCTCCAAGCTGAATGCATACTCTGCTTGGTAATCTCCTATTCGTTTTCCCTTTTCTAGGAGTTTTCATCTATCTTGAAGTTTTGGCATAATTTCCCTTGATTCACTGAGCGTTTGACACTTTGATTGATTCATTTTTAATCCATGTATCTTTTTTCTAATCTTGAGACTTGTCTCAACTCCAATTACCAATATGCCAGAATGTAAGCATTTTGTCCATTATAGCAACTTCTCGACACCCACTGACTAGAGATTATCTGGGGAGCAACTGACAATGCTCCCCAGGAAGGAAGATCTAGGGGTAGAATTTTGAAGTGGGCTTTAGAATTGTCAGGCACGCCTTATAAAGGCTGCCCTTTGGAGGCCTCACCTAATTACTGATTAGGCTTATACATGCCTAATCTACAACTCAGGAGCGGCACAACCCAGCACCCAAAACTTTTGAGCTAAAAACATTTTTAAACAAGTTAACTCAGATTCAGATTTTCTGAATCTGAGTCAAAATGAAATGACTGAGACGAACTCAATTGTTACAAGTTGGGGCAATAGTGGGAGGAAGGAGAACTTGGCTAATATTGCCACTGAACCATCAGCACACTCGCAGATGTCACAAATATCTAGGAGAACAGCTGTTGCAACAATGAGCTGGTGGGCAGAGTGGAACACAAGGGCATCTGGCCAGGGGCCATAAGTAACTCTGAGGGATCTGAATGGGGTGTTGTACCTGGATAAATTCTTTAATTTGGACTTTTGAGTCTCCAATAACATTTCCCACTTCATTGGTCTCATCTAATGCGGTCTAGTGGCTCAAATTGTACTGGAAATTGAGGTTGATGAGTTGATGGGCTGTGGCTGTTAATTGAAGAATAACGTGGGACTGAACCGTTGTCCAAGCTGTCTCCTGATTGGTTGAGGCGCATTTGGCACTGGACTGAGGATGAGCTTGATTGGCAGCTGCAGGCGCGGCAGTGGCTGCAGTTTTTGGGGAGGGGAGGAAGGATTGTACCCCATAACAGAAAGGCAGTGGGGTGTGCGGCATATTGGGGATCAGATGGAGGCAACGCGGGTCCAGTGGATGCAGCAAGATAGGGGCATTTACACTTTGAGTGATCCAACTCTAATCAGGATGGACAGATAGTCCATCCGCCCCTGATATGGGTCCAGAATGGGTGGGGGGCAGAAGAAATGACGATGTGAGGGGTATCAATATAGCAATTTTTGTAAATTCTGTGATGATTTTGGAAAATGCCCAAGGCCCAGTGTGGTGGGAGGCCCCATTAGGAACCATAAACTAAAAAGATGTAGTTTGAGCTGTATGTGGCCAAGCTTTCCATCAGCTCATGATGGAGAACCACGGGGGGAAGGTGAGTGGGCAGCCCACAAACTGAACCACCATAGTGGTGTTGGTGGGGAGCTGGGTGCATGTTGTGGGAATAGGGGTGCCCTGGAAAACCAGAGGTACATTGGCCGCAGTGACAGCGTCAGCTTTTCAGGTGAAGCAAGGATCAAAATTCCCCTTATAGGGGTGGAAATCAATGAATCCAGCCAGCGGTATCACTGCCTGGGCCATGTCAATAATGGCTGTCTCTGCATATGGGAACAACTTCCCATATTTGACCCAAAGCAAAAAATGAAGCTGGGAACAGGGGAGCAGATTAGTGGGTTGTGAGGCATGGACTGGGCTGTGTACGGTGGGTTTCAGGATCCTTGGGCAGAAAGAACTGACCCAAGGGTTTGGTAGGACTGGACGAACCATTTTGAGCGCGTTTTTCCTCTGGATGGAAAACGCTGAATGGGGTTTCGCTGCTGCCCCACATGGGAGCAGCCATCGGAGAATATGAGGTCATTGGGGAGCAAATGGCGAGGTAGGCGTAGGTTTAGATAGCCTTTTACTTTTTATTAAAATCGCTCAAAAGTTACTCCAAGCAGAAAGAAAGCTTTTCATTGCCACACTATACTTGCTATAAATCAATTTTTGATTGGATTAGAGCACATCTGTTATGCTGTTACTGCCAAATCCACTAATCCTTTTTTAGCACTAGGCGGTCGAAATTCACTGCCTTTTTCCTTATAAAGGTTTGCACCTAACATGTATCCCAAAAGTGTCATTATCTCAAATTGAAACTAATTTTACTTCTCAAGTAGCAACTGAACTTACTAAATTAATGGGTGCATAACAATCATCTATAGCTTTATTGTCATGCTACCAATAGTTCTGTTGAACAAGCCAATGTCACTCTTGTGGCCATTCCTATAAATGACTTTTTCTTAACCCAGTTGATGTCTTTATGTTTACCAAGTGCTATATTGGCATATGAGGTCAGCTACCTTCTAATAATTGGTATGGATCTTTCAAAACTCTTTATAAATGTGAGACAATGTTGTCTTGAAGTATACAGTCAATTATTGATACATCTACACTCAATCTAATGAAATAGTTTAGGGGAGATTATATGAAGAAATTATAATCCTGCAAGCTCTAGTTTTGAGCTCTCTTTCTAACACCACATTAAGGGAAGAAAATCAGACTATGCTCAAAGGACTATTCAACCTATTTATCAAGTAATGGAGCTTGTACTGTTCAATCAACATAGATTTGGGTATGCACCCATAAACTTGATTCCTTATGGTCCATAACATATTGTATAATTTATTTAAGTATGATTGAATACTCCATTGCGACCATAGATTCTGGAACTGTTCTCAATCAAGCTTAAATTCATTAATTTGTAAATAGATGCCCCCTTGGCAAGATATTGAGGGACATTGTTAAAAAGTATTATGAGATCGCCAAAGCTATTTGAATTTATAAATTGATGGCTATATGTATTAGAACGGCTCTTTTGTGAGTGCTAGGCATCCTTCAAGATTTCAACTCCTGCTGATATAAGTTTTATATCATATCTGATTTCACAAATTTTAAGGGAAATACGCTCATCCTAGAGGACGTTAATGGTCATCTTATAAGGAAGATTTTCCTCTCCTGAGTCATGTTGATTGTCACAGAGGCATATCAAATCCTCTTCTATATCTTTTTCTAAATTTTAATAATAAAGGGATCGCTTTACAGAATTACCTTTGATTTTGATCTAACACATCAACATATATTACATCTACCTTGGAGACTATATCCTTTAAGGAGTCACTAGAGCCACAAACATTATAGCTTTGTAGCTTTTGAAACAATTGATTTTTTGATTTATAAACAAAATCATAGAACTTACAGGGGTTGAATTGCCATTTATCCTTTCAGAGCAAGTAAACTCAACAGATAGTATATAACTCATGTTGCATCTGAGGTACTTTATATAATACTTATACTTAAACCTCAACTTCTGACCACTTTTTATAGATTAACTTGTCTCATGGGCACATCTTTTTATTTAACAGAGGTAAGCTGACCAGGGGACGGACATTACCAAATATACATAAAACTAAGGAAATAATCGACAAATATAATATTAGGCACCCCAGGGTACTCAAGTTACCCCTGTTGCCAGCGGGACTGCCAGGTATGGGGGTTGGTGCACTACTCCGAGGGGGTTCCCCTGCTATGGAACAGGTGTGAAGGAAAGGGTCTGTGTGGAGGAACCAGAGTGGGAACCATGAAACTATGAGCGCTTTTTGCCTTGGTCTCATATGTCCATAGAGCCAGGATTGGAAAGTGCTCCAGTAAGTGGACATGGAATCTGTTAATAATCCCATGAATGGTTGGGACCGTGCCCTTGAATGCATCTAATGCAATTGTGTGTATTGTCCACATTGCAATGGGTATTATTAGGGAGCGGAGGGTAGATGGGATTGGTGACTCGATCTGGAGAGCGAAGATACTCTTTGATATTGAGAATTCCTGTTCGTTTTGAATCTTGAGCAGGCGTTCGACTTCCTGCCATATAGCTTTGGTTGGGGGGCATGTTTCTAGGCGGTGATGTAGGGATCCCTCCCCTCCACATACTGCACATGTTTTGTGGAGGGAGTTGGAATGGTCTGCCATCCTATAGGTCCTTCTCAGACAGCGCCGGGCATTTGCTCTTATCCTTGGCTGTAGGAGTGGGTGGTGAGTCATTTTCCACATTGCCTTCTGTGTGGTTAAATCATAGGGAATGTCCAACATATCTAGGTATTCTATCCTAGCTATGCTTGGGGTTGTTGCGAGCATATCCTTCTGGGGGTGGTTTTCTGGGTTTCTTAATTTGAATTGGGGCTGGGTCGTCCCCTTCCCTGTAGAGTACCCATGTTCGCTATGGTCCATCCCATACAGCGGATAGTTTGAAGGATATGCTTGAAATGAGGGGAGGTTCCATGAGGACCCATTGCAGTAGGGTGCTTGGCAAGGTATGAAAGTAGTCTGGGTGGACTATGTGGGTTGGTTAATTTGAGCGCCTGTGCAAAGGTAGTCCTTGCTTCTCTGGACCAATGTTGTTGCGGGAGGTCTGGAGCAAGGATTTCCTTTATTCAGGTACCTAGGATGTGATTGGCGTGGCTCTCAAAATCTATTAGTCCCATGCCTCCACTTGAGCGTGGGCCAAATAGTGTTTCCATCCGTATAGAATGGTGAGAGCCAGGCCACAGCCAGCCCTGGATAAGCGCGCAGATTGAGGTTATAAAGGTAGATGAGAAGGCTATCGCGTGGGCCTGGTACCACAGTATTGGGAGGATGAGCGAGTTAGCAACTGTAACTCGTCCTGTTAGTCCTAGGGTTCTTCCCTTGAGGGAGGCGACGCGTTTGGATACCCGTTGTAAAAGGTTACTTTCCATTGTCTCATTAGCATACCCCCTGATTCTAGCCAGATTCCTAGGTATTGGATAGGAGTGGTGGTGGGAGGTGTTGCAAAGGGTAAAATGATTGGGTTTTTTCTTCGTGTGTTGGTATGAGGTTCTAACGTTGTGGCCCAATTGTTTGTGTATTTGCCTAAGAGGATGATTTCTGTCTTCCTTTTGTTGAGCGATGCATTGCTCACCTTGGAGTATTCCTCTAGAGTGCGTTCCAGCTGTTGGGCATCTTCATTGTTTGCTATGCCTGCTACGCAGTCATCCGCAAAGGCCAGTATCTTGACTGTTGGTTGTCCTTGTGCGGTTATCCCCATGAGATGTGAGTCAGTTACTCGGAGGAGTGGGTCAAAGCTGAAATTGTACAGTAGTGGGCTGAGGGGATCCCCTTGTTTGAGCCCTCTGTGTGGTTTAATCTTGTTTGTTAGGAATCCAGGGCCGCATACAGCCATGGTTGCAGATTCTGTTAGGAGCATCGCCCATTTTTATAAATCTTGGTGGGAGTTTGAAGGCATGTAGACATTCTTTTAGTTATGGCCAGATAACACGGTCATACGCCTTTTCCTGATCCAAGAAGATCAGGGCACCAGTTTCTTTAGGTTGGCAAATGTTTGCAACAGGGTGTATGTTGTTCCAGATTGAACGCCCTGGTATAAAACCAAACTGGTTGGGTGATAGGACGTCAGATGCAATTGCACCTAATCTGGCTGCTAAATTTTTTTTAGATTTTTTGTCTCAGTGTTGGAGAGTGCAATTAAGCGCCAGTTGGCCAGGTTCAACTTGTCACCCTTTTTATACATGGTTATAACGTAGGATTCATGGCCTCCTGGTAATAAGCGTGTTTCCAACAAGCTCTGGTTCATAGATGCCAATAGGAGGGGGCGATTTGGTGAAAATATTTTTTGTAAAATTCATAGTTTATCCCATCAGGCCCTGGGCTTTCCTACGTGGTGCACCGCGGATTGTCTCCCAAAGCTCCTCCCATGTAATAAGGGATAGTATATTGTAATTCAGTGGTGTACTTTGTATCTCGGCAGTTTTTATAAATTCTTTAATTTTTTGTAATTCTGTTGGCGTTTCACAATATAATTTGGTGTAATAGCGATGTACTTCCGCCTTGACCTCCTAAGGGTCAGTTGCCATGGTGCCCTTGGTCTTGCGGACCTGTGTGCATGTGGGCTGGTTTCCGCGGGAGTGGAATTGGCGGAAAAAGTATGTTGAACAGGTTTTGCCTTCCTTTATGAACTTACCTTTGTTTGATACTTTGATTCTGTGTTGGTGTCCAAAGATGAGGTTGTTAAGTTGGACAGAAATTTCTGCCCATTTGCATCCCCAGTTAGGGCTATAGCCAGATCTCAGAGTATTTATTTCCAGGTGGTCTAGTTCCACCAAGGTACACTTGATTATGGCCGTGTCCACGCTGTACTTACATGATGCAATATGTCAGGTTTTGTTGATTAAATCCTTTTTGAAATTTACCCATGTTCCGATGGGATCCAAAGTGAATGGGGTTGTGAATTCTGGGTTTATAGCCTTGTTTTCAACCCAGTCAGATATCTTAGGCAATTTTATATTTTCTGGGTGAATCTTTCTCCAAGGAAACACCTGTGTGTGGGATTGGGTTGGCGTTAACTGCACCATAACTAATCGGTGGTCAGAAAAATTGATCTTTTTTGTTATGAATTTGGAGATTCTTGAGTGGTGGGATTGCAGGATGAGGATGTGGTCAATGCGACTCATCAATATGAGCGCTCCCTCGCATATGTTGGGCCACGTCATGTGGGGAAGGAGTGGTGAATTGGGGGAAGAACGTCCTGTAAGCCAAGAGATGCCTTAATTGTGCGGAATTCAATGTGTCCAGGTGAGTATCCCCTGGGATTAGGTCATCAATCCGTACTGGGGTTATCCCAGCAGTTGAAATCGCCTAACATAATGGTATCTGGTGGGAGGGTGAGAGTAGGAATGTTTTCAAAAAATTGTTTTCTCTCAGTTGCAGTGCACGATGCATATATACATGCTATTGAAATTATTTCCTCTTGGCACGTGATGTTGCTACCAAGACTCAACCATGCAAGTGTGACAACAAATTTGTAATTTTAAATTTTTTGTTGTTTTGGACGATCACCCCACAGTGAGACGTCCATACTGATTGTGATGGTGTGACCCTGGTTGACCAGGATTCTTCTTCCCCTTGTAGACAGTGGGTTTCTTGGATGGCCAAGATGTCTACAAGGGGTTTTTGCAGGAATGCCAGATTTTTGACTTGGGATGTATGAGCCCTGGCTCCCGCGATGTTTAGCGTCCCTATTGACACTGAGGTGCCCGCGGCGCCTCAGGAGCGGTTGGGAGGGCCCTCTGGCCCTATCCCACCATGGCTCATTTTGGCCATGCTCCGCATCTTTACTCTAATTCTTTCACTGCCATTGTTGGTTCTATTGATCTAACTCAATGATTCAATGGAATTGCAGTTTTTTGCATTTGCATCAACTTACCCTGCACAGGTCTCATGTTGATTTGATGCAGATTGTTGATTGGATTTTGTATTTTTAAGGTTCAACTTTGGTGAATTGTGCACCGCATTTTCACCCAAATTGCGGTTGCATTGTTCCTCAATATGTGCATGACTGATGTCGCTTTGTGACTCAGTCAGGTTACTGTGAAAATTTTTGACCTGGGCATATTGTTCTGTTTGGTTGGTTTGGTGAATATCTGAAATATCCTCCCAAATTTGTCCGGGGTTAAAGGCGGACTCCTCGTGTGCTGCTGCTTCAGCTGCTGCTTGCTTGCGGGCTTTTTGTGCCACTTTACGTTGTTTGCTTGTAACTGGGTCCACGTTGGAGTATAGTCCATCTTCACCCCAGCGGAATGAGTGGTGACCATCAGTCGTTTTGGCGAAGTTTTCATTATCTTTGTCCATTGCTTCCTCAAAATAGTCATTTTCCATTAAACCCTCTTATTACAGGGCATGTGTGTTCCTTGTGGCCCAGTGAGCCACAGTGTTTGCAAATGGGCGGTGTGCGCTCCTGTGTAACTTGGAATGCAGCTGACTGGTCCCCATCTTTGAGGTGAAATTCTGCTGTGCGGGTAATTTTGGATAAGTCCTCTTCCACTTCTGGGAAGGGATTGATTACAGCAATAGATTTTCTCATGCACAGGTTGGGCATCAGGCGAAATCGCTGTAATTCAAGTTGCTGAATTTCTCCATAGGCCATGAGACCTTTGCAGAGCTCCTCCTCAATTACCTTACAAGGAAGGTTGGTGAGGAGCGAGTTGAAAGAGATGAACAAAGTTTTCGCTTTGTTCCATCTGTTGCGCGCGGTGCACACAATTTTGTTGCCCTCAGGGAGGGCAATTCCCACACAGACTTTTGCTGCGGCATCAGCTTCATCAGCTGTTTCAAAACCAATATTGATCCAGCCGTGGCCCATGTTGTTGGTGGCTACATACACCGCGTGAGGGAAAAGTGAGGGCTGTGCCTCACATGTTTTCTCCCACACGGTCAGTGACTCATCCCCAAGGAAGAGTCTGATCCCATGTTCCACCTTTGATAAGGATGGTTGAACTGAAGTACATATATTGTGCGTGCTTTACAGTGAATACCATAAACCCAGATGGTGTCTGAGTTTGTGATTTCTTTGCAGATTGGGTTCCTGGTCCCCCTCCAGGGCGCTTCTTGCCCTTAGTTGCACCATTAAGTGCACCGCTCGTCATGACGCTCGCCCATGTTGTATTAATTTTATTGATAGAGTCGCCCCTCTTTCCTGTGTGTGATTATCCAAATTTGCTGTTTGAATTAATTTGTAGTAACTAAAGTGATTGTTACAAGAAAGGAAAGCCCCCTCATGGGCACATCTTAGCACATTAAAAGTGATGGTAAATTCATTAATGTTTTTTATTCAAGAAGAACTTTTTTGTTTTATTGATTACTAGCCAATTTTCCCAGCATTACTTAGTTGGATCACCAACCTCAGCTTACTTAACATATGAGGCCAACTATCTTCTCAGTGGGTTACTCCTCACATATATGCACCAGACAACCTTCATTAAGATCAATCATCCTTGTAGAGCAAGTTCTCCCCTGATGCTACCTGTAAGTCTTGAGGACCAGCCCCTACAACTGGATAGGGAGCAGCATCCCTTTCGGACCGAAAGGGGGCCAAAGGCCCAAGTGGACCCCCTGTCGCAGTTGAGTGACCTGGCGCATGTGGTTGATGAGCGCTGGGTAACTGCCCTTCCACCTAGAGATATCCAAATCTCTCCCCTCCCCCTCCTCAACCCTGATAAAATTAATAGGGGGACCTGCCGGGAGATCATGCAGGCCAGGGCCCTGGGCGGGCCCCTGGGACCTCCCACTTACCAGGGAAAATTTACCAAAAGTTTGAAGAAACTGCCAGCACAAGTATCAGAGCCCAGCCTGAAGATTCTGGGCTAATGGAGCCAGTCTGGACTGGTCAGATCCAAAAATTAGATCAGAACTCAATTTGGGTTTGAATCAGGCCACCAGTGACTCAGATCAGTTGCTCCCACCCCTCAGAACAGATCTGAGAAGCTCGAATCACATAGACAACCAAATTGAGAGTTTGGACCGGGTTGCAGACAACTGAGCACCAGGGTCACAGCCTCCCAGGACAAATCCGTGAAATCTGAACTGCTTGAGCTGCCCAACTCGAATGGTCAAGGCCCAGATTAGTACCATCGACCTGGTCTGGCCCCAAAAATTTGGGAAAATCAGCAAAAGTTTTTTTGATTTTTGCCAAGATTTTGGAAACCATCCATCCACTCCCCCACCCACCATCCAACCAAACCCCATCGCCAATCGCCAACCTCCCAATACTTAAGGCAACTGCTCTGTGGATGGACAGTTGTCAGTTCATTCTCTATTCTCCTTGCACTTTGCACCAAAATAAAGCCAATTATCCCAAACGCCTTGTTGCGGACTCCACCTGTTGTTTTTCCTATTCAAAATTCCACCAATTGATCTAGAAAAGCATGCTGCCACCCAAATAATTATCCTGATGATTGCCAAATGAGTTGTCTGGTCACTTGACCCCACCACGCAGTGGTGGATCATATCCATGGTGAACCACCTCACTCTCAATGATGGAGTCAACTCTCTATCCATTTTTGCATATCTGTTAATTGCAAACCCATCCATTTGCTTCACCAACGGGCTTTCCAAGAGCACTCCTCTATCAAAGCAGCCTCAGGGCGGGGGCGCCCTGAGGCCCACGAGCTCAGCCCCCACACCTGGCTCATCTGCCGTTGATCCCACCCACCTAAGGACCCCAGAGTACCCTGACCAAGGGGAACTCAGCCCCAACGCTCATCTTAAGCCCATTTTCCCAACAGCACCCCTGTTCACGCGGTAGGTTTTGTGCTTCCCCTCTTTGGCACACAGACCCACCTACACATAACTGAAGGCCAGCAACTGTGCACCCTGGAGGAGTCATCATCCTCCCCATCTCTCCCACCCTTGAGGGTTACCCCCACAAGACTCGCAGTTGCCCCCATTGCAACCATCTGGTTTGCCTTGGGGGCCTTTGGTACATTATTGAAAATTTACTTTCCTCACGTCACTACTAAATCTCCCCTTCTTCTAGTCGCATGGACCACTGTGCCCTTGGCATTCTGGGCTCTCCACTGGGTGCTTACACACCCTGACTTGGAGCCCAGTCTAATTCTTATCAGCCGTTTCCATGACACTACCCCTTGTAACATCAATCTCTTTGTTACTTTGTTCAACATCATGGCGAATCTCTAATTGGATCTTAGACATATTCATTGTACTTTGGCCCTTGGGACTCAACAGAAGCAAATCCAACCTCTCCCTCAGCAGAGTGAATCCAAGGTATCCACAATAGAGAGCGTCCTCAACCAAACAGAGTAGATATCAGAATTTTTTCTGTTTTATGTATATTTGGCTGATTTCAGACTGGTTACTTGCAATTGTTTTTTTAACAACTATAAGTGCAAGTAAAAGATAAAACTGAGATTCTATTGAAATGTGTTTTTATTGTGATAAAAAGTGGAGTATTTATACTTAAAGGGAAACTCAAGATATAAAATAAATTGAATATTTTAAGATAATTGGGAATATGGGTTTTACTATGGGGTTTTTAAGGTCCCCTAGTTAGATGTCTTCTGACTGCTGCTTTAGTGGCCTCGTCCATTTGGGCCTAATCCTGTAGCTGAGAACTCCTTATTGCGGTGGTTATCCCTGGACATGGATGTTCAGGGGCCCATTCATCATTCCCCGCTTCTAAGTTGTAAGCTGTTGTACCTTCTAATGATAATCTTATATTGCAAAACTAATACCCTTCTCAACTTCAGGTTCAAGAAATGGCGCTCCCATGATGCGCCTCACATCAGATTTTTGAATAGCTCTTGAATTTGGATGATTGTCATATTTGGTGATATTTGACTTTATGTCTCAAATGATCTGATTAGCGTAATTTGATTATGAAATCATAGCATAATTGGTGGAATGTAAGTTATTTTGGCCCCCTGAAGGTATATAACTAGGTCAATTTCATACTAGTTTTGGCAATGTCATTGTCTTCATATAATAAATCCTCTGACTCATCAGGGCAAAAATTATATTGCATGATGACATCCCAACTTTGCTATTAAATTTTTAGCTCACCTAAATCTATAAAAGGGGCTCGTTTGCCCCATCTGCAGTTGGTTGGTCACAAGTACCTCGCCCATTTTTGTCTGAAAGTTAGTTATTCCACTGGTCAAGGAATGATTTACAGAACCATTTGTGGCCCATTTGCAGATTTGAGTTTATAATCTAACCAGTGGTTCTAATCAATCTTAGCTTTTATTACTGATTTAGCTACCATCAAGTTTAGGTAGTAATTACGCCTATAGAATTAACTCAAATCTACCATCCACTAAGCCAAAACATTGAATCTTATTAAATTACCCATCCTTTAACCATTCATTTTTTAGCGCTAGGTGGTCCCAACCTACAGGGGGGATACACCGATATTCCATTCTTTAACCATTCAGCCAAAACCAATTGAACATATTGATCTAACAAAACTACCATATACTTGGTCATAATTAACTAAACATATTAACTTGCCAAAGACACTACCATCTTGTCCAAAAAAATTGAGCTTATTGAACCAAATAAAACTTTCCAATCCTCTGGTCAAACCCAATTAACACATATCAAATCAGCACATTTACAGACCATCTAGTACTAAAAAAATCAGCACATTTACAATTTCTTACCAATTTATTGAACCTATAAAATCACTCAAATAACTACTAACTGCTAGGAAAAACCAATGATCCTATAAAATTGACCAAATTTATCTCCCACTTAGATAAAACTTATTAAACTTATCATTACTTTAACAGCCACTAAATCACTTAAAAACCATTGTACATATCTAATCTACATATGACCTAAATTGCATGACCAAGACATTATGCTAATTACCATTAAAATAGTTATAAATATCTTACATCTTATATATATTATTATTTGAGGTGAGTCAACCTTGGGACAAATATACCACACCAAGAATTTTTTTCTATTTCTAGCCAGTACAGGTTTCAAACTCAAAACCTGTACTAGGGGTGGAAGCAGTTTTACCCGCTCAGCTAACCACCCTTTGCATCTTATATATAAAAAATTATTCAAGATGGGTCGAGCTTTGGACAAATATATCACACTGAGAATGTTTTCTATTTCTAGCCAGTACAGGTTTTGAGTTCAAAACCTGCACTTAGGGTGGAAGCAGTTTTAACCACTCAGCTAACCACCCTTTTGCACCTTATATATAGATTTATATATAATCAATACTGTAAAAACAACAGCACTGCCTATTTGATTTCAAATATACGCTTTAACTACTCCTGGCACTAATAAAACAAACTATAAATTCTTAGAGAGAAAAGCTGTTTAGTCTTTGAATCAATAGGGCACACACGTCCACACTGCTCTTGTTTATATAAATTGTTTATGTAAAAACCAACATGAGTTTGAGATTTTTTCAGAAAAAATTGTAAACTCTATAAAATTTGGAGCGCAACTGTTGATCTAGATGATAATTTTAGAAATTTTATTTTATGGATTTGCTAATACAACTGTCAGGTCAGTCCATAAAACATCTAATAAATAGCCAATAGAAGTGATGTTATTGTGATTATAGTTATAGGAACAAAAAGTAACTCCCTTCAGAGTTCTGAGACTAAAAGTCTTGAAAAGTTACATGACATATTCTCAGGGCTCTGAAACTAAGCGTTATAATAGTCTAGGCTGAAATTTAAAGAGGGTGATTAGGGTATATATTGGGATAGAATAATAGGATGTTTGATATATTTAGGCTGAGTAATAATATAAATAAAGAGGTTGAAATCATAAATTTATTATAAAAAAGGATCCCTTTTGCTTAGTTGATACATTTCTTTGCAATGATGAAATCTCATTACTTACTATGTATACAATATTATATTTAAATATATTGTTTTACATTTAAAAGAATAAAATTGTGCATAGAAGTTAATGCAAAACCCAATTAATCTGAAACGTGCCTACATATGAGATTTTTAACTAATATGTTTATTGTAATTCAAGCTAAGTTCATACTTGCTGGTGCTTTTTGCACCTAAATTTCAACAATATGTTTGCAGAAAGAGTAAAACTCTCAACTACAGTAATAAAGGGCTTTATATAATTTTGTACCAATAAATTTTTTATAAAAAGTTTACTAATATTAAAATTTGGGATTTATAAGTTCTTTATTATGTTGAGCTTGAGGGTCAAAAAAGGAACCCTCTTGATATCTCACTGCTTAGTATTTAAATTGTATTATGGCTTAGAGTGAGTGTGGTGCAAAATTTGATTAGGCTAGGAATAGCCAAATTAGAAAGTATTTGGCTTGGCTTATTGGAGCTCTCAAGATTCTCCTCGCTTTGATGGAATGGCCAATGGAGGGTCAATGGCAGGTAGGATAAATTTGTGAGGTAAATATCTATTATATTTGATCAAGCCATTGTGTGGGAAAATATTTGCACCTTGCAGGACACCCTCCAACCCTATAAAAGGGGTGGTCTCCGTCTAGGTGCATGAAGTAAACTGTAAGTGGGCTGTAGAGGAAATTTGTATAGACTTCCCTGATTCCGCCGCATGGTCAGTGCAATACAACTACCCAAACGCATGCTATTTGACCAAGAAACATTAATAAAAGTATTACCATGATTTGAGAATTCTTTTAAGAATTGGCCAGGGTCTTTTTGGCCAATATTATCTTCATCTACTTCCAAAACGGTCTTCTCACCATATTGGACTTGTAATTGCCTGACATTACCCCCTTCAAGAGTGTTAGGGGGTGAGAAAGACGCAAGTACCAGCCATGGAACCAGTTGACAGTGACTCCAGAAGCAAGGGATTAGATAGAGTACTCATCCCCTCGCTTATATGTGACTACAAAGGGTCCTTCTTAGATAGACCTGAGCTTCTCGCTTCTAGGAGTGATGAAATTGTGGTAATACAACACCAAGTCTGATAATTGGAAGGAAGGGAGAGGGGCCTGGAGCTCATAGCTGCTTGGCCTTCTTTAGTGACAGTTTTTGCCAAGTTAGACATAGCCTCTGCTTGTAGTTGAATAATGTGCCAGGCCAAAACTTTTATGGCGTTCTCAGGGCCAATTCTATCAAAGAAAATATCATTGGCTAGTAGATCAAGTACCCCAGGTTCTTGTCCATACAACACACAGAAAAGGGACATCCTGAGAATGCAATGATAACTAATATGGTAGAACATAAGGGCACTGGGTAAGTAAAGATCCCAATGGAGAGGGTCTGAATTGGCCATTTTGCGGATTATATTGACCAGAGTTCCATTAACTTTTTCTATAGCACCATTTGTGAATAAGTTATAGGGGGCCAAGAAGAATTGTTATGCTCCCATGGAGGTGGCAAGGAGCTTTACTACTCCAAAGGTAAATTTTTCATTTTCACATAAAAAAGACCTGGAGACAACCATGCCAGGTGAAGTTATACTGGTGCTAGAAGGTGGCGGTGGCTTTAACAGTCTGAGCGGGGAGATCAACAGCTTCAACTTATTTAATGGGTTGATCAATTATGACCAGAATATTGGTTGCCACTGATAGTCTTAGGCAGAGGACCTACCACATTGAAGCTTATAGTGCGGAGGGTTTCATGGGGCGTAGTTAGTTGGTACTGATACCAGATCTTGTAGCTGGATTGCTTTAAACAGGTAAGACAGGCATCCAGGACTTCAGTTATGGTCTCCATGATGCCCTCCCAGTAGTAACGTTCTTTAACCCACTAATAGGTTTTTTTACTCCTCCATGCCCCATGATAGTGTGGGACTCCAGGATCACAGGTACTCGCTCTGAAGGCTGGATATAGGGCAACTAATTTTACTCCTATTTTCTTATATAACTTCCCAATCTCCACCTTGGTGTTGCAGGAGTGCCAAGATAGTATCTTCTGTACTGGTTCATCTACATCAGCCACACGTCAGGAGTCATAAGGAGATCTTGTAACATATCTGCTTCACTATTGTCTAAGTGAAGAATAGGCAGCCATGTCAACCCTTCTACATTCATGTGGCAAGTTCCAGCCCAATGCTCAATTGCCATTGTAATGATGGAGCTTCAGAGCACAGAAAGCTAGCCTTCCAGTGGGGTCCTTCATATTCTGCAACTACTTTAGAGAGGCATGGTTAGTGGTCACTTTAAATGAAGTCCCATATAAGAAAGGGAAGAAGTATTTGACAGCGAGCAAGACAGCGAGCACCCTTCTCAGTGAAGCTGTAGTTGCGTTCAGCTTTTGAGAGCATCTTTGCTGAAGTAGGACATGGGATGCTCGCCCCCATGCTCTTCCAATTGAGCCAAGATAGCCCCAACAGCGTAATTAGAAATACCCATAAACAACATGTAGGTCTTCTCATAGTCATGGTGGCAGAGGATATGTCTTTTTTTTAGTAATAGATGGTCCCAACCCGAGGGGGGGACAGAGGATATGTCTTTGTTGCAATAGCTCCTTCAGGGTCATTGTTGCGATTCTGATATGACTGGATGATAAGCTCTAAGTTGTTATGGCGGAATGGATAGGATCCACCAAGTTTAATATGTGTAATGATTATTTGAGCGCCTCAAGATGAGGTGATATTGGGTTGTTGGGAAATCGCCTCAAATTAGGCAATTGTGAAATTAACAAATGAAGAATTGATGGAACCAATGAGATATGATGAATTAAATTACTAAGTCGTGGAAGCTGTAGCATCTGGAATTGCTACAATATAGTGAGATGAGATGATTAAGAAGGTTAGGTTGTTAGTAGTTTAGAGTGAGCATAAAAACAAGAATACGCTGTATTGAAAATATTAAATAAAGGAGTGTTGTGGGAGCGAGTGCTCCATATTTATTTTAAGTTTATTCTGTTAATTCAAGGATGACAATCATCAAATCGTTGGTCCTAATTGCTCAGTGGGTTGAACCCTGTGCAAAATCCTTTGGTGTATCTCTTGAATACCGCCAATTTTATAACAATGGTGCTCACTACAGGGGGCCCATTGATCAATTATAAAAATGATAAAAACTCAGTTGCCTGCTATGTTGCATTCATGTTGTTTTGATAATTATTCTGCCCAACTTTATGGGTCAGTTTCCTATGTGGAGATGAAACTGGCGTTGGAAGCTGTGCTTAAAAACAAGATGATCTGCTCCAGGAGGTTTGCTGTAATAAGCTGACTCAATTTGATTGTAAAAGGAATATTCATGGGTTCTTTAAGCGATTTGAAATTGCAACTGAAGGATTCTTGGATCGACAAAGAGCAAAACTGTTGATTTCTTCTTTGGATGTCAGAAGTGCTGATCAAGTCGTCTGTTACCTTTCAGCAGTTCCATTACATACAAAGAAATCAAAGAAATGGTGCTGCAGTTGTTTGGCGTAATTACAAAGATGTCACAGTGGAAGGCCAAATTTTTGACTATCCGTTTTTAGTGGAATGAGAACCTCACCACGTTTGCTGAGCAATTTATGGCGGAAGCTCACATGCTAATTGAGGCCAGAATTTTATATGAATCTGACATGTGTATTGTGATGACTTCTGATGTGAAGCCTTACTGTGAGTTACATAATGGTATGACTCCATTGTTAGATGAAGATGTACCATTGCTTAAAATTGTTCAGTTTTTGCACCATATATCATCCAACTTCCCTCCACCTAATGCCAAGCGGAATCCTTCTGCTATAACTGCTGAATAATTTTACTTGGAAAACATTGTCAGTCCAATTTAGATTTCACCAAGTTATCCTCAGCAGTTAAACATCCACCTTATACCTGCTTATCGTCCCCAGCCCAACTATCGCCCTAAACCTGTGTATGCTGATCACTTTCAGCCCAACTCTTGACGTGGCTTGTTTCAAATTAATCAGGGATGTGGGCCCTATGGGGACATCTGTTTCAAATGCAATTGACAGGGACATCTGGCATGATGGTGCACTAATCAACTGGTCTCTTGTGTACATCTGGAACAGTATTTCCAGGGAAAAGTCAGAGCGGAGTAGAGAAGGGACTCTCTATCTCCGCTATACCAAACCCAAACGTCCCACCTGAACCCAATTTAGAAAATTCAGCGGAAGTTCCTTTGAACAATGAGTCATTCTTATATCAGCAGCGGGGGGTGAATGCTTTGACATGAGTGCAGTCTGCGGCTATGGTGGAAGAGGGGTCTCAGATGCAGGTCGAGCTATATTCTTGCCAAGTGTTCAATTAAGTTTCCCCTATAAAGTTAGACCCCTCCTCAGATGCACCTTTATTGCAAGCAGTAAGTGTCTCTCTAACGGTCAAAACTATTATAAAACAATACCCCAGAATTGGTGAGATGTTTGCATGTTTCCTTGGTAGTAGGGATTCCTTATATGTCCATGTTATAAACAGTTGAGATGCATCTTACTCCAAATGTACTTACTGTGACCTGGTCATAGCTAAGACCCAAGTCTGTGCCATCATAGATACTGGTGCCCCCATCAAATATAATCTCCATCAAATTGGTGGCCAGGTTGACATTAAAACCGGATGTGGAACACCAGATGGTATATGACACTTCTGGAGCGTAAAATTGGTCTCTGAGGGAGCATACAGTGCGCTTATGCTGTGGTTTAATTCTATTGTCATGGTAGCTCCAGCTATAGTGTTATTAAATAGCAATTACAATCTGTTAATTGAAGCTGCATTCTTGCAATTATATGGGGCTGAACTTGATATGACAGATGAGACTTTTGAGATATTGGGCCAGCGAATCCCAATTCACTTCATCTTTAGCGGAGTGCAAAAATGATCTGGTGCATATGGGGAATATCAATCTAGCTTATAGCAACGGAGTAATAAATGTGCACTACTGTCAGTTAAAGGGCAAAACTTGGGCCCTTCCCTAACAGATTTATGAATATCAAGGGCTGCCACTCAGAGCTGCTGGACCTATATCTATTCCATCTGGGCATTAATTTATAGTGAGCACTAACTTGGTGATTGAAGTTCCAGAAGGACTTTATGGGGAGGTTATTGGGCCATATCAGCAATCACGGTTTGAGCCACATGTGGCCCCAGGCACTATGTTACCAGGGCAGGGAGAGATCAAAGTTTTGCTTGCAAATCTACAAACGGTACCACTGCAAATTTGCTGCCACCAGATAGTGGCATATTTAAACTTAATACCTCTGAGGAGGTTCTTTCAGTTCATGAATTTTGGTTGCTTAAGGAATTTGGTCTGCCTTTCAAACCAAAGCTCAGTGTAATGGAAGTTGTATCGCGCAATGAATTAATGGGGCTGTCAGAACCACAGAAGGATGATGCAATCGCTTTATTAAAAATTATAAAGAGATTTTTGCTGTTGATGACCATGATTTAGGATGTGCGTGGGGGTGGTTCATAGACTGGACACTGGAGATCATCCTTCTATCAGGTCAAGGCCGATCCACCAATCAAGGGTGGCAGAAGATGTAGTAACTAAGGAAATTGATAAGCTATTAGCGCAGGGGATGCTTGAACTGTCGAAGAGTCCATGGGCTTCTCATGTTCTTATTGTAAAAAATAAGGATGGTACATAATGTGTAGTAATTGAATACCAAAAGCTCAACAGCATCACCAAAAAGGACTCATATCCCTTACCGCAGATTAATGATGCTTGAATAAGTATAGGAGCCCAATTCTTCTTAGCTATGGACCTGATCTCGGGCTACTGGAAAATCAAGCTGCCACTTGCAGAGCAAGAGAAGTGTGCTGTAATCACATCCAAATGTCTTTTCCAACTAACCCAGATGCCACAAGGGCTGTGTAATGCCTCAGCTACATTTCAATGGCCGATGGACACTATTATTGAGGACCTAAAGCTGTCATGTGTCCTTGTATACCTTGATGACATTAATGATTCTCCTGAACCTTCTCTGAACGCCTCAACCATTTAGAAGCTGTATTCTGCCAGCTCGCTGAGGCCAACATCAAAATCAAACCACAGAAATGCCACTTCTTTAAGGACCAGGTGGAGTATCTGGAGTTCGTGGTTGATGCTACAGGGTTGAGACCTCAATCAGTCAAGGTGGAAGCTATTCAAAAAATGACTCCACCCAACAGCATGTAGGATATACAGGTCTTTTTAGGAATGGTCAGATATTACCGGTGCTTCATCCCTAACTTCAGCTGTATTGGGGGCCCACTATTTGAGCTATTAAGAAAGGACACTATGTTTGAATGGATGGAATGGCAGCAACGCACTTTTGCTACACTTTGAATGGTGTTAACCAGTGCACCAGTGTTATTCTATCCCAATTTCAAAAAATAGTTTATTGTTCAGATAGATGCATCCCTTTCTGCTGTAGGGGCAGTCCTATCCCAAAAAGATGTGGAAGGAGAAGAGCACCCCATAGCATACTGTAGTCATAGTTTGAACAACTATGAGCGCAATTATACCATGACTGAGAGGGAGTGCTTGGTAGTGATCTACACCTATAAGCAATTTTGGGTGTATTTGCATGGGGTAAAATTCAAAGTTGTAATGGACCATGCCTCGTTATGCTAGTTACAGAATCTTAAAGAGCCTGAAGGGCGTCTGGCCCGATGAGCTTTTAAACTGCAGGCATACAATTTTGAAATTATTCACCAACCCAGAGAAAAACACCAAAATGCCAATTGTTTATTGAGATTACCCACAATTGCAGTTACAGCGGATCTGTTTGATATAATATTTGATAAGATGATTAGCAGCAAGTATGATAATGAACCAACTCCAGCCATCAAGGTATTGGATGGGATAAGGGCCAACACGTTCCAGAAAAATGGGGAATTATATAAGCGGATAGGGACACTACCATGGATATCCCAAGACCCTCCGCCCACCCAACTGTTATCATGAGCTCACATAGGATCATTGGCCAAGGTGGTGTGCACAATACATTGGAATTATTGCAGCCTTGGTATTACTGGGAAAGCATGAACTTTGATCTGCTTGATACTATCTCCTCCTGTCACCAGTGCCAAGTGGAAAAGCTGTTTCGCCAGAAGACCTCATACCAGTTAGTGAATCCACACTTTGCTTGGCATACAGTTTACCTAGATGTTGTCAGCCCTCTGCCAATGGGAGCTAATTGGTCCAAGTACATTTTGGTGGCAATTGACTTCTTAACCCGGTTGGTTGAAGCCAGGGCAATACAAGACTTAGTGGCGGTCACAGTGGCCAAATTTATAATGGAGTGCATTATTCAACGACATGGCTGCCCTCAGTTCCTCCTTACTGATAACGGAATGAACTTAACTTCCCACATTCTTCCAAAGCTTAACAAGCTAATGGCCATCCGAGGGGTTTTGACAACCCCATATGCCCCAAATCTAACGGAATGGTGGAGTGGGTCAATGGGACTTTAGTGAACATACTCTGTAGATTAGTAGTGGATTGACCCTCAGATTGGAGCTCCCTTTTTTATCCACCGCTGTCTTTGTTTATAATATATTTATCATTTGGCCACAGGGAGGAGTCCCTTTCAATTACTATATGCCAACACCCTACCCTTCCGGCGCTGCTATACTCCTGTGTAAAGGATACTGGCTGAATGGATCCCCAACGTTATTTGATGACTCTAGCTGACACTTTAATTAAATTGCAAACTGAAGCATACTCATTCAGTTTAGCCAAGAATATTATAACTCAAGCTGCTGATCAGGTATGGCGTAGTGGGTTAGCACAGTTTAAAGATGTAGACATGGTCTTATTTCACAATCAACATGGTTTTAGGCGGAAACACAAGTTGGCCAGTATCTGGATTGGGCCATTTGGAGTTATTAAGAAGACTGAGTTGGATGCATATACTATCAAGGACCCTGCTAGTGGTCAGATCATCAACTGAGTGCATGTGAAGTCCCTCTGGGCGTATAAGCAATAGGAGCCTATCGTCCAGTCAAAGAGGGGGTTATGTCACAATTCTGATATGACTAGATGATAAGCTCTAAGTTATTGTAGAGTAATGGATAGGATCTGCTGAGTTTAATATGTGTAATGATTATTTGAGCGCCTCAAGATGAGGTGATATTGGGTTGTTAGGAAATCGCCTTAAATTAGGCAATAGTGAAATTAACAAATGAAGAATTGATGGAACCAATGAGATATGATGAATTAAATTACTAAGACATGGAAGCGGTAGCATCTGGAATTGCTACAATATAGGTGAGACAAGATGATTAAGAAGGTTAGGTTGTTAGTAGTTTAGAGTGAGCATAAAACCAAGAATCCTCTGTATTGAAAATATTATATAAAGGAGTGTTGTGGGAGCGAGTGCTCCATATTTATTTTAAGTTTATTCTGTTAATCAAGGATGATCATCACATCGTTGGTCCTAATTGCTCAGTGTGTTGAACCCTGTGCAAAATCCTTCGGTGTATCTCTTATATACCACCAATTTTTATAACAGTCTTAAATGTGGCTTTTGTTCTGCACCCATAATGGAAAGGTGTGTTTCAAGCCAAGAGGCAGAAGAAGGGCTTACTAATTTGGGCGAACTTTGAATTAATTGATGGTAATACCCCATCATTCCCAAAAATACATAAATCTCTTAAAGGTTTTGGGTTCAGGCATTTTAAATATTGCTTCAACCTTATCTTGAAGATGATAATTTCCATCTTGTGAGATATCTTGCCCAAGGAAATTAAATTTAGTCTGTAAGAAAGTACACTTGGAGGATTTATTTGATGTTAGATGTCCTCAAACGTTGAAACACTTCTTTTAGATGTGTGAGGTGATCGTTGAAGGTCTTAGAGAAGATGGTGATATTATCAAGATATACAATCACACATCTCAGTATAAGTTTCTGGAGAATGTGATCCATCACTTGCTGAAAAGTTCCAGGTGCATTGCGCAACCCCTGAGGTAACTGAGTGGGTTGGAACAGACTCTTGCTGCATATAAGTGCACACTTCTCCTGCCCTTTGGAGAGATACATCTGTCTTTACCCACTAGCCAAGTCCATGGAAGAAAATAATATAGACTTAGAGAGTTGGGCTAAAGCGTCATCAATGCAGGGAATAGATGTAAGTTCTGAGGAACGTCCCCTGTGCGTTGATTGGGCTATTTTCCCATTCCCAAGTAAGAAGTTACCAAAGAGGGTGGCTATAACCCTCGTTACCCAGGGCGACCTCACCCACGTGGTAGATGAGTGCTGGGTAACAACCTTCCCACTTTGATCCCTCCCCAGTTCCCACACTCACCTTGGCAGAACTAATACATCTAATCAGGTAAATTTGTGCTGAGATCACCAAAAAATGAAGTCAATTGGTCTGAAATCAAGTGGGAACAAGCCTGATGATTGGATCCCCCGTTTAGTCAAAAAGGGATGAAGACTGACATATTGGCCAAAATCGCTGACAGTTTTGATTTGGCCAGCACCATGATCATAAAAATTAACCTCCCAAAATCATTGAGGATCATCCCAGAGTGCAGGTAGTAGCATCGGACACTATCATTGAGGGTTTAAAGCTCCCTTCCAGCAAATTGGGCATTGTGGCCAATGCAATGCTTTTGACCAAACGAACAGCCCAGCGACTGGGCACAGGCAGGTTGGGCATCCTGAACCTGTTTCCAACCAATTGGGACCGCCCCTACATAGAGTGGCCTTGGGAAATTCCTGATGCTCATCAGGCTAAATGCTGTCATGCCAATGGTTGAAACGCAGATGAGCCTTGGTTTGGGCATTTGAGGTTGAACTGACAGCAACTTGGCCTGCTGCCAAATTCTTCGATGTCAGATCCCAGTGAACTTATCTGCCCCCATTCCCAAATAATTCTTTAGTTAGGTCAAAATTGAGGGTCTCAATCCTGGCTTGTCCCCGCATCAATTGACCACTATTTGATCAATTGCATCATACTGAGAAAATTGTTGGTCAATTTTCTTCACTTTCCTTAAAATAAAAATTAGCATCGAGAACTATCAATTTTGATTTTATTGATATCCTTCTGGCCTTTTCTGATGATTTTTCTCTGGTGGCCCATCAGCCCTTATATCAGATAGGCTCTACCAGTACTAATGGTTACTATGGCCCCTACCATCATAAAATGGATTCAGCAAGCTAGATACTTCTGGCAATTCACCCTGTCATTACAAACTTTCGCCAATAATATACTGGGATCTTGTGGCCTTACATCCACCATATTCAAGCAAGGACCCACTCCCTTGTCTCCCCAGTTGAATTAACCCCATCTACCAGTGACTTTGTAGAAACCTTACCTATGGTACCACCCTCTGCAGCAAGACCTCCAGTGTCTTTGGTGGTCTCTATTTGGTTCGTTCTCAGGTTGCTATTCACTATTGCCCTGCACCAACAATTTATTGTTTCCAATGCCCAGCTCCATACAACGTCATATTTGTGGCAATACCTCTGGCATTCTGGCTTGCTTTTTGGGTGCTCACGCATCCCAACTGGCAGGCTGGTCTATACTTCTTCTGCCATTTTCATAACATAATCAACCAACCATTGTTTCTAGCCACTTCCGCCCTGCTCTTTGAGGTGGGCATTTCAGTGGTTACCCTCTACCAAATAATCGTGCAATATGTATTCTGCTTTTTGTTGTTCGTTTGGTCACTTGCCAATTTTGGGAGTAATATCCGCTCTACCCTGGATAAATTTCTTCAGACCAGCTGAGCTGCGTGGATTACTACACCTCTTCCTCCTAATAACCTGGAGGAAAGTTCACATGTTCCTTCCTGAGAGATAGTAAATCAAGTTCTTGACGCCCTTGCTGAGGTGCAGATGCATTTAGCAAATGCCCTTAACAACACCGCTGCATTATCTCATGCCCAACAGGGGGTCACTTTATTGGACGCTGTGGAAGGGGACATCCATCTGTGGATAAGAAGCCTTCTGCGCTCTTCCTCACAAGTGGGAAATCCCACTTCGCTGATTGCCATCATATTGGCTGCCTTGAAACCCCCTGTGTCACGCTCAGACCACTTATTCAGATTGCTCTATACTATGGCTGAAGTCCCTAGCTTAGCTTCTTTGATCTCTACCTTCCACAAACTGGCTCCAACACTGGACCTCTCTAATGATATGCTTCAAGCAATCTTTATATCAAGTTTGGATTCGGTTTCTAATCATCATGAGGTCTGGTCCACCTCAAAAGGAATGATTGATCAAATATGAGCTGCCACGACTACTATCAATGCCTCCCCTCGCCATGCTTCCCACTATCAAAAGGGAAATTTTATGATAGGATTACTCAATGATGACGCAGATGTAGTTTCTACCATTGGACCAGTGATAGTTCCATATTATGAGCCCATCACTACTCCTGCATCAGAATTGGTTGATTCTGATTCACCTATAAATGAATCAGTAAAAGCCCAGATGGAGGAAGTGGGTTCTCAAGCCCTCGTCCTTCCCATCTTTACTCCAGGGAAAACCCCCCAACCTTCCCCCCAATTTTCCAGAGATTTCTTCAGTTGCAACAGAAACGCCCAAACCATCCATTAAACCCAACTTCTCTTATTTCTTATTGCCTGTGAAGATTAGTATCATATCCCACCATGTCTCCTTTGAGACCCTGATGGACACCGGAGCTGCAAGTAATTTAATGAGCGTTGAGTTAGCCCAACAATTAAATTGGACATGGACACAGGTCCATTGGTGTTGGGATTTTTGCCCATATTCCCAGCCTAATAGATTATCAGGGATTGCTAGGGGAAAATTCCCTAAGTCAAAGTGAATTGGAAATTGGTTGGCCTGAGTTTTGGAGTAAGTATGATTTGGGGGATTTTGAGATATTCGCCTGGTCATATCTGTCAGGGATCGATCCTAAAAAATACTTAAGATCTCATTGGGTGGAGTTGCTGACGAAATAGGGGCATCTGATAGTGATTAACTATCAGATGTACCGATTGGGATTGGTTGGGTTTCATCATCAACTTATTGGGAATAAATAGAAAGTTGTGAGGCGAGTGATGCCTCCTGCAAATAGCAAATTGATTGGTTGGTGCGTGACCTTCCTTAATGGGTAATAAGTACCATTACCTAAGCATGTCACTAGCCAAATATGGTTGGTTCACTTGGATTGAGGGGAAAAAGTTAAAGACATGTTTTCCAACTCTTTCCATTTAGGTCTCAAGGATGTCCAATAATGGAATCCTAGCCAGGATGGGGAAGACCATCACTGCCAAGACAAGGATGGGTTTATACAATGGCAACGGCTTCTATTTCATTGAAGAGGTGCCAACCGAGGGTTAGACGACCAAATACCCACTATAAATTCCCTAGGATTCACTATAATAAAAAAGGAAGTAATTACAAGAATAAAGTTATATAGTTCTAAGTTATTCATTCAGTATATAGTTTAAGAAGTAAAATATTATCAGCTTCCATTGTGCTATTCTTTCTCAAGGATATTATTGCTGTGTGCAATAATTGGAAGACTCTTAGAGAAAAGAGTAAAGATCCAAGTGGGGATCTAGAGAAGAAGGAGACACAATCAGGGATAGCTGCCAACTGTATGTTGGACTGAAGAGACTGCCACCAGGGTATCTCAGTGGAGATTGGGTTGGATAGAACAAGGGATCAAATCCCTACTATATTAACATTACAAGTATTTAATCAGGAATACTGGCCGAGCTTTGGGCCAAAACTATAAGAATTCATACTAAACTATGGATAATAGTCATCATACTATTGCTAAACGATAATCTACTATACAACGCGATCAATTGCATGAGGAAACTGAACCTGTGCAGTAAAAAGGTTACTAGGGTTGCAAACTTATATTAATCCTTAAGTAAATTTTTACAAGTTGGTGCTCACTAAATGGGGTAGTTGAGTTAAAGAATATACATGAATGTCATACAAAGACAAGCTATGCAAACTGTGGACTGAGTTGGCCACTGTAAACCAGAACAATTTAAACTCAGTGGACCATTGGGAGTTTGCAACCCTTGGAGGAACGAGTCGCCAAGGTGGAGGAAGGGATATAATATGTTTCAAGCTTCAGGAATGAGTTACTTGAGAAAGTAACTTCGTTGAAGAAGAAATAAAGGGCCTCCTTTAAGAGGTCTTATACCTGAAAGCAGAGCAAGAAGAGGATTTCATTCATTTGAGAATTTTGGTGCAGATATAGAGCAACTAATTAAACAAGTGGAGGAACACAAAGCTCACAAATGTGTTTGTGAGCCCAATATGGCAAGCGATGCCAAAGAAAGAAGTCCTTGCATGATACTTGGGAAGTCAAATACCCCACAGAACATGCCGCCCGCTTTTTCTGCCAAATTTGGAGATGATGCGTGAAGTTACTTCTCATTTAAGCCGAGTCGCTGAACTGAGAGAATAGGCAAGAAATTAGTTGTAAGAATTTAAGGCAACGTGAAATTGCCAACGTTTTATCGGGATAACGCCCCAGCATTTTTCTGACTGTTTGACATGATTATGTATGGCTACAGAGATTGTCAAAAGGCGTTGACGGTCATGAATTGCCTAGACACTGACTGCCAAAGCTTAGTGTTATCTCACCTGAAGGGAGACAGCTGGTTGTATGCTGAGGCAAAAGTGGCCATCATGAAAGAGTTTGGGAGTCTGACATGCATGTCAAAGTGCAAACAGGAATTTATGGGAATCCAGTTCCATAAATATGAGTCTCTAGCTAGCTTCATGGATTGGTTCTACCAGGATCACAGATCCTGGTTGGAGCGAAAGTAATGGATGACTTTGATTCCAGAATCGCCTTGCAAGTGGCCCTTTGGCCCTATCGTGATTTGCATCACATGATGTCTTCATGTTTGCAGTGGAAATAACTACCTCACAAATGGTAAATAATTTGAAGTTTTTGGGAGTGACATTCGATGCCTCAAATAGAAGATTCAGAATATCTGGTACACAATCTGGGTCCCACAAAGGGAAACAAAGGAGTTAAAGAGATGACCAGTCAAACTGTGCTGGGAAATAAGCCTAAAGAATCCAGATGGTTTAATAAGAAGGAAAAGGTCTGCTACCAATGTGGCGGTAAAGGACATTTCGCCATGCACTGTAAGAAGCCGAAGGATTAGATCAACGTGGTCCAGTAGAAAGAGTCAGCAGCCTCCAAGTAATTTGTAAAAGGTCCCACGGCCTAGATGGTTACCAGTCTAGAGCTCCGGAGAAGCCTGTTCCTCCTGACATTATGACCAAAGAAATTGGTATCAGCGATCTGTTTGTAGATGATGAGCAGGATCAGCTGTATCAAGTGGTCAATTTGGTTGTAAATGCCATGACCAGATCCAGGGAAAAGAGAATAGACCCTGAGATAATCAAGGAAGTTGCCTGGCCATACGCCTGACAACTGGTGGACAAGATTCAAACTGCCAAGAATCCCAAAGAATTATCTGATGTCCAATTAGATGAGGTCAATTTGTTAATCCCCCTCAGCGCAATAAAGAGATCATTTCCTGAATTATCAGTGCAAATTATTCATACCCTAGATCTGGCTAATAATGCCACTATTCACTCAGTAAACACTATATTGCAATACTCTGAGTGTACATATATATACATGCAAGTGAATTTAGTGTGGGTGAGGGCGATTGTTGACAGTGGAGCACCCATCAATATTGTCTTGACCAAGCTGGTAAAGAGAATGTTTATCTTGCCAGACTTGGAACATAAGAATGAATATGGGACAGCTGGGCCAAACACCACCATCTCCTGTGGAGCATATAGCATGTTGCTACTACAATTCAGGTTGTTGGTGGTATCTGCACCAGCAATAGCTTTGGCCAACCAAAACTATGACATTCTAATTGGAACGGAGTTTCTATGAAAATACGGAGTTACATGTAACTCCTTTGATAATACATTGACCATATTTGGTCAGAAGGTATTATTGGTATATCAGAAGGATGGTGAAGCTCTGCTAAATCAGAGAAACAACTTCATTAATCTAATATACAATGATGGCATTGTCCTTATTTGGTACCATTTAGTTGGTAGAAAGTGACGTGAAATGCTGGTGGAAATCCTAGAGAACCAGGGAATTCCACTGATGATCAAGAATGAGAGGATCATACCACCAGGATTGCAGATGATAGTCAACACAGGGTTGACATTGAAGATATCTGAGCTATTGTATGGGGAGTTTGGAAGCCCCTGGAAAAAGTCCAGAGGTGATCCATGGGTGGCTCCTGGGATACTAATGCTGGGCCATGAAGTAATTTAAGTTCTTCTGGCTAATTTAGATGAAAAACCAATGAAGATCAAGAGGAATCAAATCATCACATTTGTTCATCTGATCCCAATGGCCAAATTGAGGAGATTCCACGATTTTAGTACTCTCAATGAGATGGGATTTCTGGCTGGGGTAACCAAAATTAACAACCTTTTAGTTGATTGAGAGCAGCTCGCTGATTTATTGGAAGGCCAGCAAGAGGAGGTTCTTGAACTATTCGAAAAGTATTGGGAAGTGTTCGATCAGGATGACCATGATTTGGGATGCGCATGAGATGTGATCCACAAGGTTGACACTGGGGAAAATTTGCCAATTAGGATGAGACCAATATGACAATTGAAAGCTGCCAAAGCAGTAGTGGAGGATGAATCAGCAAACTAGTGAAGCATGGGCTTCTAGTTCTGTTGTCAAGTCCCTGAGTGAGTCCAATTCTGATCGTGAAGAAAAAGGAAGGACTTAACCAGGTGGTGATCAACTACCAAAAACTGAATAAAATTACAAAGAAGGATTCATATCTCCTACCAAGTATTGATGATGCTATAGATCGTATAGAAGAAGCGTTGTATTTCTCTGCAATGGATCTGATCTCAGGATATTGGCAGATCGACTTGCCAAAAGAAGACCAGGAAAAATGCGTGTTTATTACCGTGCAGGGTCTATACCAGCCAACGAGGATGCCCCAGGGTCTATGTAATGCGCCTGCAACGGTTCAGAGGGCCATGGATGCGATATTGAGCTACTTGAAGTTGTGATGTGTCCTGGTATATCTGGACAATATAAACATGTTCAGTATGACGTTTACTAATCACCTTCATCACTTGGAAGGAGTATTTAAGTGACTGTCCGTGGCTAACCTAAAGACTAACTGAGAAATTGTCACTTCTTCAAGAAAGAGTTGCATTATCTGGGATTTGTAATCAACTCCAGTGGATTGCAGCCGCAAACCCAGAAGATAGCAGCCATAGAACAGATGGCTGTACCAAAGAGTGTCTGAGACATCTAAGTGTTCCTTGGGATGGTCAGATACTACAGAAGATTTATTTGGGACTTTGCCCAAATTGCCAAACCCTTATTCCAAATATTGAAGGATATGAAAAAAGGATTTTTATGAAATGAAGAGGCCCAGGACTCCTTAAATGAGCTAAGCAGGTACGTAATAGATTCTCCAATTCTGAAAAATTAGAATTTTGATTAGAGTTTATTCATCAAGCTGATGCTCCATTGACGGTGATTGGCGCTGTACTAAGCCAAGTAGATGAACTTGGGGATGCTTTTCCAGTGGCATTTGTGAGCTGGACACTCTCAGCCGCTGAGAGGAACTATACCGTGACTGAATGTAAATGCCTTGCAGTCATTTATGCATGTAAGCAGTTTTGGGTGTACATCCACAGAACGCACTTTACTGGGGTGATGGACCACTCTTTGCTGCATTGGCTGCACAATTTAAGAGAGCCAGAAGGATGACTGTCCCAATGGGCACTTAAGCTCCAGGCTTATGATTATGAGATTGTCCACTGTTCAGGGGCTTCTCACCAGAACGCGGATGGCTTATTGCAAAACCAATAGTCCAGATGGTATACCCGCAGGCGGATGAGCTATTCCAGAGAATGGTTGATGGAAAAATTGGGGATGAGCCCTAATAAATCCAAGATGTACTTCAGAAAGCGATGGAAAACACTGAGGCCATGGATGGACAAGTATTTAAAACGATCAATGGGAAGTAATTTATTATTCCCAAAGCTGTCAGGAAGAGAAGCTATAGTACAAGCAGCTCACAAGGTTGTCAGGCATGGAGGCCTGAGGAAAACAACTGATCATATTCGCCAGTACTAATAGGGCATAGATCAACTATGATGTTGCGGATTATCTATCTTGTTGAATGGAGTTCCATCTGCACAAACCACATAAGAATACAACTGGTTACCGACTGGTTTGCCCTGGATTTGCCTGGCACATGGTGTCCATCAACGTGATGGGACCGCTGATGATGAGCACAGGGGGAGTCAAGTACATTATAGTTTCCATCGACCATCTGACGAGATGGGTCAAGACAAAGGCCCTAACAAAAGTAGACACTACCAGTACCGTGAGGTTCATCCTGGATCAAGAAGTATAATGGCATGGATGTCTGCAGGTCCTGCTTAGTGATAATAGGACCAACTTCGTGTCTCATGTGATCCTGAGATTAAATGAGACATGGGGATCAGAGGAGTCATGTCAGTACCTTACCAGCTGGAGATGAACGGATTGGTAGAGCGGGTGAATGGAACACTGGCCGCAATGCTGAGGAAGCTAGTTGCAGGAAGAACTTCCATGTGGGGAACGTACCTGAGCTCAGTGACATTCGCCTACAATATTAGTCATCATATGGGAATGGGAAAGATGCCATTTGAGTTGTTGTATGGGAGAAAGGCCACGTTCTGCCAATTTTATATTCGGTGGTGAAACCTACATTGGAGATGAGTACTGAGCAGTATTTGAACTGACTGGAAAATATCCTGATTGATATGCAATTTCAAGAATTTGATACAACATTGAAGAAAAGGATATGAGCGAAATTGATGGATGATAAGAACTGACCAGCTTTAGCAGAATATCAAATAGGGGAAAGAGTTGCCTATTGCAATACGCATGGTTTCAGAAGAAGAAACAAACTAGATGTGTTGTGGTCAGGTCCATTTGAAGTGATTGCCAAGATGGCGACTAATTCCTACTCAATCAAGAACCTCTTGGATGGAAGAGTTGTGAATCAAGTCTACGCTAAGTATCTATAGCGATGGATCAATGAAAAAATAAAAGAGTTCCCAAAGGACTGATGAACCATTAAGTTGGTCATGTCCTGATGATTAGGTCAAGTCCAAAAAAGGATCTCTGAACCAATCTATATGGTAAAGTCTGAAAATAGGACTCTGAACCATAGAAAACTGGCAGGTTTAAGTACTCAGGACCCAGTTTGGGGAAAAAAACTAAAAAGATGGACCGCTGGACTGAAACAAGGTCAAGCCCTTGGAAAAAGAAGAATGAAGATAAAAATTGATATAAGATATTGTATATATATTATAAACCTCACAGAGAAAAAACTGATATAATTTTATGAATTTTTATCTTTATTAATTGTCCTCAATATGGTGATGATTCTGCCTATGTCGCCTCTTGGGGGAGTGAGGATGCATTGCAGTAGGGATGAACAGCCCATCGAAATTGATGTGAGATCAGATACTAGCAAGGGCTAGACCTATACAAAACCAAGTTTTTGACCAGATGCAGAGTCCTGTGAGAAAGCGACTATGAGAAGGGAAATCGAGATGTCAGATGAAGCCAACCATGAAACCCCAGAGCGTGGAGGAAAGCAATAGTATAAGAAGAGGCAATCGATAAATAACCCTAAGTAATCCTAATATGGTACTGGAGCATCTATGATGATGGTTGTGCATCAGTGAAAGGAGCTGAATCCAGGAAAATTTTGAAATCCAACTTTAGAATTGATGGCAGAGGAAGAATTGACCAAGAGTTGTTTGAATGATTGCAAGCCTGTTTTTGGAGGGATTAGTTACCATTTCCACTAATTTGATGGAAGGACTAGCTGCTGGCAACCAGACTAGGCGTATGAGTCTTCTAAGGACCATAGAAGAGGTTCTGTAGAGCATCCTGACTCATCTGCTGGAAGAGAAGGAGGTATTGATCATAAAAAACTATTCAGAAGCTTCTGGTATCGTGATTCAGAATTTGACATATGAGCTGGATGAGAGGGAGGATGCCGGACTTATATGGAAGTTGACATTATGCACTCTACAATCCATTAATCTCCAATTTCAGAAAAATTAATCTCAAAATTAATGGGATAAGCTCTCCAAGAGAAGAATTATGAATGACTTGAGCCAAGAGGTTATGAGAAAAATAACAAGGGTGAATAAAAATAAAGTATTCTTAATTGAGCTGTGAAACAAATATCAATGGCAAGAGTCTCCTGTTTAGGATGAGGAGAAAATCAGGAAATCAAGGACTCTATACTAAAAATCCTAAATATGACAGCATGTCATATACCCTGATGGATGGAAAACTTGGATCCCAGGACTAATATCATCACAAGTAAATCGATCAGCCTGGCACAACAGTGGATTGTTGGGACCACACTCTGAGAAGGTGGTATCGAGGAGGAAGAGGAAGAGCGCCATATACTGATGGTCATCCCAAGCAGCGTTGAGTATTGACAAGTGTACTCCACTTGAACCAATGGAGTATTTGACCAAGTGTCCGAAGTGGTGTTCTCATGCCCTGGTCCTTTTCTCGCTGGAAAAATAGGCAAGAGGGGGATGTGTTGGGATTTTTGCCCATATTTCAGCCTGATAGATTATCAGGGAGTGCTAGGGGAAAATTCCCTAAGTCGAAGTAAATTGGAAATCAGTTGGCTTGAGGTCTGGAGTAATTATGATTCAGAGGATTTTGGGATATTTGGCTGGTCATATTTATCAGGGATCAATCTGGATGAATACTTAAGATCCCATCAGGCGGAGTTGCCAACAAAATAGTGGCATCTGATAGTGATTAACTATCAGGTGTACCAATTGAGTTTGGTTAAGTTTCATCACCAACTGATTGGGAATGAATAGCAAGCTGTGAGGCAAGTGATGCTACCTGTAACTAGTGATCGATCAGTTGGTGCGTGATCTGCCTTAATGGGTAATAAGTCCCATTACCTAAGCATGTCGCTAGCCAAATATGGTTAGTTTTCTTGGATCAAGTTTAAAATGTTAGGGGACACATTTTCTGACTCTTTCCATTTAGGTCTCGAGGATGTCCAACAATGGAATCCTATCCAGAATAGGGAAGACCATCGCTGCCAAGATGAGGATGGGTGATTCAATGGCAATAGCTGCCGTTTCATTGAAGAGGTGTCAACCGAGGGTTAGACGACCAAATACCCACTATAAATTCCCTAGGATTCACTATAATAAAAAAGGAAGTAATTACAAGAATAAAGTTATATAGTTCTAAGTTATTCATTCAGTATATAATTTAAGAGTTAAACTATCATCAGCTTCTATTGTGCTATTTTTTCTCAAGGATATTATTGCTGTGTACAATAATTGGAAGACTCTTAAAGAATAAAGATACAAGCGGGGATCTAGAGAAGAAGGAGACACAATCAGGGATAGCTGCCAACTGTGTGTTGGACTGAAGAGACTGCCACCAGGGTATCTCAGTGGAGATTGGGTTGGATAGAACAAGGGAACAAATCCCTACTATAGTGACATTACAAGTATTTAATTGGGAATACTGGCCAAGCGTTGGGCCAAAATACAAGAATTTATACTCAACTATGGATAATAGTCATCATACTATCATCAAATGATAATCCACTATACAACGTGACAAAGTGCATAAGGAAACTGTACTTGTGCAGTAGGTTGCTAGGGTTGTAAACTGATAATAACCCTCAAGTAAATTTTTACAATTGGTGTTGGTGGCTTCTTCTGCCTCTCAGACATTGTATGTTGTCCATCTCCCAGTACCTTTTTTGGTACACCAGTTTAGCTTCTGCGATCAATTTTACACTATGCCAAACTTGGTGTTTCCGGTGATCTTAGGAGTGGGATGGTGGTGCTGACAACATGTCAAGATTCACCTGGAGTCTATATGCTGTCATTTATTAACGATCAGCTGGAGGGTGAATTTCCCTTGATTGACACTCTTAAGAAAACTCAAGGTCGCAGTTCTATCACTTCCCTTGTCTCCCCTGTGGGCATACCATCCAATTTTCCAGAAATTTTAATGCGCTATCGAAGTATATTTGATTCTGAAAAGGCGGATAGTCTGCCTTCTCACACTAAATTTGGCTTAGAATTCGTACAACTGTGGAGTTGGTGCTATCAAATGCCCGTTGTACCCCCATACAGCGGAGGAGGAGGTTGCGCTCAACACTTGGTTGGATGATATGGTGAGAAAAAGGGTGGTTGTTTAAGGAGACATTGCCAGTCGCGTCTCCCATCATCTTCACTAAAAAAGCCAATGGTTCCCTCCATCCCTGCACTGATTACGGACATCTAAACAAAATAAAGGTTTAAAATCCTTACCCCCTGCCTTTGGAGCAGACGATAAGCCATGCAATTGCTAAATCTCATGTGTTCTCCAAGCAGGATCTTGTCTACGCCTTTAACCAGATTTGGGCAATGAAAGGGCACAAATGGTTAATAGCGATCTGGACAAAGTGAGGCAATTTTCAATTCTGCGTAATGCCCTTTGGGCTGAAGAATGCTCCCGCTACATTTTACCATATGATCAAAAGTGTACTGGGTGACATCCGGTTTACTTGCGCGGTTGCATATATTGACGACATTCTGGTTCACTCCCTGACCTCAAAACAGCATGCTATTGACTTTGAAGTGGTTGTGATCGCCTTACATAAGGAAGGCTTGTTTTTTTAAGCTTTCCAGATGTGAGTTCTATAAGAAGGAAGTTACCTTTCTTGGGAACCTCATCCTTAAAGATGACTATGCGATTCCTCCCAATAAGTTGGATGCTATCCAAGAATGGCTAACCCCAACAACCTAGAAACAATTATGGAGTTTCTTGGGAACTATAATTTTCTTGAAAAAATTTCTCCGGCTCTTTCCCATCTCACTGCCCCACTCCACCCCTCACAGGAAAGAATGTACCATTTTGTTGGACGCACAAATGCCATCAGGCGTTTAAATTGATCAAAGAGGAGTTTTTATTTCCTCCTGTCTTGAAACATGCAGATCCCACCAAGCCATATATCATTGCATGTGATGCCTACTCGATGGCAGTGGGGGCAGTGTTACCCCAAGAGCACAATGGCTTAGAACATCCAGTCGCTATTTTCACAGAAGTTTACCTCTATGGAGCAGCCTTGGGCCATCTATGACAAGGAGTTGGCAGCCATAGCATGGGCATTAACTCATTGGAGGTTTCTGTTATAAGGTGCTCAACATGAGTTATTGGTCTTTATGGATCACCAGGCTCTTGTATTTTTGTAAACCCCAAAAATTGGCACCTGACAAGCATAAACCTATCATGACTTGTGCAGTTTCAATTTCAAATATAAATTCATAAAAGGTGCGCTTAACATACTTGCCAATTTTCTCAGATGCATCCCTGCCCACTGTCCCTCAGACCTGGAGGAAGTGGATCTTGTTACCATGATTCCTGCTGCTCAAATTCTGTCAATTGTTTCCCCTGTTGTCTCTTCCATCGCTCTGGTTCCTGACGCCCTACTAGTCTCTCAGTTCTTAGCCAGTCAAAGGGCCTGTCCTGAGGGTGTGGAGTTGTTTTAGCAATTGTCCCACCAAAACCATAAACACTCCCAATATTCCTTGGAGGATGGTCTCATTTATTTTTGGTCACAAATTTGGGCTCCTCCTCCCTTCAGAACCGAGGTATTTCACGCACATCATAATCCCCCCACAGTTGGCCATCCAGGAAATAAGGAATGCATCAACTTGATCAAGTAGACCTAAAATTGGGCGGGTTTAAACAAGGAGGTTCTGGCCTGGATCGCCAATTGCATTACTTGTGCTCAGGCTAAGTTGGATCGCTCTGGTAGAAATGGGCTTCTACACCCCTTAAAGCAGACGGAGGGTCCATAGACATCAGTGTCCATGGATTTTATCATCAAACTCCCCTGCTCTAATGGGTTTTCACAAGTGATGGTGGTGGATCGTTTCACAAAATTTTCCCTTTTTATTTCTTGTACTTCCACAATGACATTGGAGGAAACCGCTCGCCTCTTTATGCGCCATGTGTTCTCGATGTTTGGACTCCCACAGGAGATCATCAGTGACCGCCGTTTACAGTTCACGGCACAGTTCTGGAGTGAACATTTATCTATTTTAAAAATCACCCCCTGTCACTCCATGGTGTATCATCCCCAGTCCGACGGACAGACTGAGTGAGTTAACCAAGTCCTTGAACTTTACCTGCGTTACTATGCTGCAGCTGCACAGGACACCTGGGCTAACAACCTTCCCCTTGTTCAATTCGCTTATAACAATGAGATTCAAGCTTCCACATTATTTTCTCCCTACAAAGTGACGTTGGGTTATAATTTTCCTTTTCAGTCAGACCCTGCTTGTGGCCTGAGGTCCAAGCTGCCGCGGATCATGCTGAACATATTAGGTCAATTCAATCCTTAGTGTTGGAACACCTCACCAAAGCTATTGATGACTACAGGCAGTTCGCAGATCATAAGTGACTTCCAGGTCATGACATAATGGTGGGCTCCTTGGTTATGCTTGATACACATCATTTATGAATGCAAGTTCCCTCCCGTAAGTTTGCAAGTAAGCATTAGGGCCCCCATTTGGTAGAGGAAGTCTTGGACAATGGTGCGTTCTGGTTAAAGCTTCCAGCTCACTTGAAACAGCACCCTGTCTTCCACGTCTCCCAGTTGTCGCCCTTTAAGGGCACAGTTCCCACAGAACCTGAACTGATCATCATCAAAAATGCAGAGAAAGCTGAAGTGGAGAATATCCTGGAATCCCATAAGCCCCATCAGTTATCTAATATCTCATGGCTTGGAAAGGGTATAAGGCTTACAAGAACAGTTGGTTCAAGGCTCATGATTGTGCCAATTGTATGTAATTGGTCAATGAATTCCACAAATCCCATCCTGAAGCTCCCCACCCCCCCCCCAAAAAAAAATCACAAATGTAATGGCAAACAAGTTATCCAAGGCGCACAAGAATGTGGCCCTCGTGCAGTTTCCTGGTGGTGCCCTTCCTTTGGAAAAAGGAAAGGGTAATGTAAGCCCCAGGGAATGTCCCCTGTGCATTGATCAGGCTCTTTTCCTGTTCCCAAGTAAGAAGTTACCAAAGAGGGTGGCTATAACCCTCGTTACCCAGGGCGACCTCACCCACGTGGTAGATGAGCGCTGGGTAACATCCTTCCCACTTTAGATCCCTCCCCGGTGCCCACACTCACCTCAGCAGAACTAGTACATCTAATCAGGGAAATTTGTGCTGAGATCACCAAAATGAAGTCAATTGGTCCGAAATCAAGTGGGAACAATCTCTATGTTAGGATCCTTATAGTTGAAAAGGGATAAAGACTGATTCATTGGCTGGAATCTCTGACAATTTCAATTTAGCCAACACTATGATCATAAAAATCAACCCTCTCCCAAAATCATTGGGGATAATCCCCACCATGCAGGTAGTAGCATCGGACACCATCAATGAGGGTTCAAAGCTCCCTTCTGGCAAATTGGGTGTTGCATCCAATGCAATGCTTTTGACTGAACGAATGGCCAGCGACCAGGCATGGGCAGGTTGGGCATCCTAAACCCATTCCCAACCAATTGTACCCGCCCCTACACTGAGTGGCCTTGGGGGATTCCTGCTGCTTTTCAGGCTAAACGCCATCACACCAACCATCAGAAAAGCAGCTGAGCCTCAGTTCAGTCATTAGAGGTTGAACCAACAGCAACTCATCCTGCCAACAAATTCTTTGATGTCAGTTCCCAGTGAACTTATCTGCCCCCATTCCCAAATAATTCGCTGGTTAGGTCAAAATTGAGGGTCTCAATCCTGGATTGTCCCCGCATCAATTGACCACTATTTAATCAATTGCTTTATACTGAGAAAATTGTTGGTTGATTTTCTTCACTTTCCTTATAATAAAAATTTGCCTTAATAACTATTAATTTTAATTTTATTGATATCCTTCTGGCTGCATTTCTGATGATTTTTCTCTGGTAGCCCATCAGCCCTTATACCGGATGGGATCTACCAGTACTAATGGTCACTATGGCCCCCACCATAATTAACTGGATTCAGAGAGCTAGACACTTCTGGCAATTCTAAACCTATCATTACAACCTTTGCCAACAATATACTGGGAGCTTGTGGCCTTAAATCCACCATCTTCAAGCAAGGATCTTCCCCCTTGTCTCCCCAGTTGAATTAACCCCATCTACCAGTGACTTTGTAGAAACCTTACCTATGGTACCACCCTCTGCATCAAGACCTCCAGTGTCTTTGGTGGTCTCTATTTGGTTCGTTCTCAGGTTGCTATTCAAGTTCCCCTGTACCAACAATTTATTGTTTCCCAATGCCTGGCTCCATAAAACGTCATATGTGCAGCAAAGCCTCTAGCATTCTGGCTTGCTTTTTGGGTGCTTACGCATCCTGACTGGCAGTCCAGACTAAAATTCTTCTGCCGTTTTCCTTACAATAGGGTAACATTTTTTTTGTGAGGTTGGTCAATTTGCGGTAGCCATCACTACCCAATGGCCTCCATTTTTATTTTTTATCAATAGGAGAGGGGACGGACAAGGGCTTTGGGAGGGTACTAGCAACCCAGCGTCCAGAAACTGTCTGAGCTCCAACTGTATCAGTACTTCCTCAACTTTTGATTTTGGTAGGGTTTGGAGCAGATGGGACAAGATCTCATATGGCACTATTATGAGTTAAACCCTTCATGTGCTGTAAAAATTTATTGGGTCTGATTATTGTTTGGCCAATAACCCCTATAAACTTATTACTTGTACAGTTTCAGTTCTTGTGCAATTTGTTCGCGTTGTACTGTTGTTGATATAATCAGCTGATAATAATAAGATGACTATTATCTGTATTTAAATGGAATTCTTCAATCTTGGCCCAACGCTCATCCAGTATTTCCGCTCAAAATACTTGAGATGTCTCAAGATAGGTATTTTCTCCCGTACTGTACAACCTAATCTTCTCTGAGATTCCCTGGTGACAGTTTCTCCAGTTCAACACACAATTGGCAGCAATCTCTGATTTTTCTTCTGCTTCTTCTTTGGATCTCCGCTCAGATCCTTACTCTTTTCATTAAATAGTCTCCCAATTATCTCACACAGCAATAATACCCTGAGATTAGTAAATAAATGACAGCTGATAAAATTCTTATCTATACTATATACTGGATAAAAAACCTCTTTTTTATTATTGGTGAATTCTAGGAATTTAGTGGAGGATTTGGCGCTCAACCCTCAGTTGACACCTCTTCAATAAAATGGCAGCTGTTGACATTGACATTCATCCTTATCTCAGCATCAATGGTCTTCTCCATCCTGGCTAGGATTCTGCCATTGGACATCCTCATAACCTAAATGGAAAGAGTCAGAAAATGTGTCCCCTAAAGTTTAACTCTCAATCCAAGCAACCCAACCATATTTGGCTAGCGAAATGCTTAGGTAATGGGACTTATTACCCATTAAGGCAGGTCACGCACCAACTGATCAATTCACTATCTGGAGGCGTCATCACTCACCTTGCAACTTACTAATTACATTCGCAATCAGTCAATGATAAAACCTGACTGATCCCAATCAGTACACCTGATAATTAAACACTATCAAATGCCCTTTATTTCGTTGGCAACTCTGCCCAACGAAATCTTAAGCATTCATCTGGATTGATCCTCAATGGATATGACCAAACGAATATCATAAAATCTTCAAACATAGTTACTCCAAAATCAAGGTCAACCAATTTCCAATTCACTTCACATAAGGGAATTATCCACTAGAGATTCCTGGTAATCTAGCAGGCTGGGAGTATGGGCAAAAGTCCTAACACATCCCCCTCTTGCCTAGATTTCTGGCGAGAAAAGGAATGGGGTAGGAGAACACCGCTTAGACACTCGGTTGAATGCTTTATTTACTCAAGTGGAGTATGATTGTTAATACTCAACGCTGCTTGGGACGACCTTTGGCATGTGGCTCTCTTCCTCTTCCTCCTCGCTACTGCCTACTCAGAGCGCAGTCCCCATGATCTACTATCATGCCAGGCTGATCAATTTACTCATGAAGATATTAGTCCCAGGATCCAGTTTTCCCCCATCAGGGCATATAACCCATTTTCATATTCAGGATTCTTGGTCCAGCTTCCTCAATCTCCTGATTTTCTCCTCATCCTAGATAGGAGACTCTTTCTGTCAATGTTTGTTTCATGGCCTAAACAAGAATGCTTATTTATGTTCTCCCTTTTATTTTCTCTCATAACTTATTGGCTCATGTCATTCTTAACTCTTCTCTTGGAGAGCTTATCCCATCAATTTTGAGATTGATTTCTCCAAAATTGGAGCTTAATGGATTGTAGAGTGCATAATGTCAACTTCCATATAAGTCTGACATCCCCCTCTCATCCAGCTCATATGTTGAATTCTGAGTCGTAGTACCAACAGCTACTAAAAAGTTTGTCTGATCAATATCTTTGGCTCTTCCAGCAGATGAGTTGGGATTAGTTCTAGAACCTCTTCTATGGTCCTTCCAGGACTCATACGCCTAGTCTGGCATCAGCGGCTAGTCCTTCCATGGAGCTACTGGATAAGAAAAAAACCCCTTCAGAAACCAGGCTAGCGATCATTTTAAACAACTTGAGGCCAATTCTCCCTCTGTCATCAATTCCAGAGTTGGATTTTGAAACTCTTCTGGATACGGCTTCTTTCACAGATGCACCAAACATCATTGTGGATGCTCTTGGAATTATGCCCTTCGCTCTTTATCAATCTTTTCTTTCTAGGTTAGATAAGCTTCCTAAGTTCCTCTTCTGACTTGGACAATACTACAAACCTACTGCCTTGGCTACAAAGCTCACCATCAGCAACATTATTCATTTCAAACTTCCCTACGCAGAATTGAGGTCCCAAGTCACTTAGGCTTTATCCCTAGCGCTAAATCCCTCCAATCTTGAGAACATCCTAGATATGGATATTGTCCCTTATGCTCTTTACTTTGCCAACCAAGTTCTTTGAAGTTGGGCCACAAAAATTTAAGCCTCCCCTCAGGTTCCATTGTTCCTTCTGCTTCAGCTTCTTAGAAGCTCATAGTCGTTGCTTGCAGTATGCCATTTGCTCCTTGCACAACTATCTCCTTTCTGGCGCTTCCCATCAGATCTCCCACTGATAGCATTAGTAGGGGGCATGATTTGGCAACCCCCATCAAGAATCCCTTGTTCGCTGCCAGCCCATATGTTTGGTGTTCTTGATAAAGCTCATCATCAGGCGCTCAAGACTAATTTTCCGGCTCTGGGACCATATTGGGATCACTTGGAGTTATTCACCAACTGCCTCTTTCTATACTGTTGCTTCCCTCCCCGCTCTGAGGTTTTGTGATTGGCTTCGTCTGACATCTCAACTTCCCTTCCCCTAGCCGCTTTCTCACAGGGATCTGCATCTGCTCAACAAACTTGGTTTCATGCTCATGTAGCCCTTGCTAGTGTCCGATCTCACATAGATTTTGATGGTCTATTCATTCCTACTGCAATCCATCCTCCCTCCCCCAAGAGGCGACATAGGCGGAATCATCCCCATATTGAGGATAATCAATAAAAATTTAAAATATATGTATCAGCTTTTTCTATGAAGTTTTAATAATTTTTTTTCCTATAAATTTTATTTTTTTTCATGGGACTTGACTTTTTTTTTTGGTTCAGCGGTCCATATTTTTTTATTTTTCCCCCAAACTGGGTCCTAGGTATTCTTACCTACCACTTTTCTATGGTTCAGAGGTCCTTTTTTTGGACTTGACCTAATCATCAGAACATGACCAACTTAATGGATCATTGGTCTTTTGGGAACTCTTTTGTTTTTTCATCGATCCATCACTTCAAATACTTAGCATGGACTCAATTTACAACTCTCCCATCCAAGAGATTCTTGATGGAGTAGGCGTTAGTTGCCGTCTTGGCAATAATCTCAAATGACTAACCACAACGCATCCAATTTGTTTCTTATTCCAAAACCATGTGTATTGCAATAGGCAACTCTTTCACATATTTGATATTCTGCTAAGGCCAGTCAGTTCTTATCATCCATCAATATCGCTAGTATCCTTTTCTTAAGCATAGTATCAAATGCTTGCAATTGCATATCAATTTGGATACTTGTCAATCGGTCCAAGTACTGTTTGGCACTCATCCCCTAATGTTGGTTCCACCACTGAATATAAAGTTTGCAGCAATGCGGCCTTCTTCTTGTATAACAACTCAAATGGTGTTTTTCCCATTTCCATATGATGACTGATATTGTAGGCAAACGTCACCAAACTCAGGTCCATTCCCCACATGGAAGTTTTTTCTGAAACCAGCTTTCTCAGCGTCACAGCCAGCATTGCATTCACTCGTTCTACCAGTACGTTCATCTCCAGCTGGTAGGGTACAGACACAACTACTCTAGACCCATTATCTCATTCAGTTATGGGATCACATGAGATGTGAAGTTTGTCCCATTATCACTAAGCAGGACCTGCGGGCATCCATGTCAATATACTACTTGATCCAGGTTGAACTCCGCGGTGCTGATAACGTCAACTTTTGACAGGGTCTTTATCTCAACCCATCTTATTAGATGGTTGAAAGCAACTATTATGTACTTGACTCCCCCTGTGCTCATTGTTAGCAGTCCCATCACATTGATGAACACTTTATGCCAGGCAAATCCAGAGCGGACCAGTCATTATCCAGTTGTATTCTTATGTGGCTTGTGCAGCTGGCACTTTACGCAACAAGCTAGATAGTTGGTGACATTGTATTGATTGAATCCTAGTAGTAGTACTGTCAAATATGATCAGTTGTTTTTCTCAAGCCTTCATATCCGACAACCTTATGAGTGGCTTGAACAATAGTTGCTCTTTCTGATGGTCTCAGGAATAGTAACCTCTTCCTGTTAATCATCTTAAACACTTGTTCATCCATGGTCTTGGTGTTTTCCATTGCTTTTCGAAGTGCATCTTGGATTTCTTAGGGCTCGTTCCCAATTTCTCTGTCAACCTTTCTCCGGAATAACTCATCCTCCTGTGGGTATACCATCTGGACTATTGGTAACCACAATAAGACATCCGCAGTCTGGTGAGAAGCCTCCACTTGGTGGACAATATCATAATCATAAGCCTGTAGCTTAAGTGCCCATCAGGCCATTCATCCATCTGGTTCTCTCAAATTGTGGAGCCAAAGCAACAAGGAGTGGTCTGTCACCACTTTAAGGTGCGTTCTGTGAATGTACACCTGAAACTGCTTACAGGTGTGAATGACCGCAAGGCATTCACGCTCAGTTATGGTGTAATTCCTCTCAGCGGATGAGTGTGTCCAGCTCACATATGCCACCTGATGTTTGTCCCCAAGTTCTTCTACTTGGCTTAGTACAGCACTATTGCTGTCAACAAAGCATCAGTTTGTATAATATACTCTCAATTAAAATTCAGATATTTTAAAATAGGAGAATCTCTTAGGTACCTGTGTAGCTCATTGAAGGATTCCTGCGCTTCCTCATTCCATACAAATTCTTTTTCAGATCCTCCAACAGATGGAATAAGGGTTTGGAAATTTGGGCAAAGTCCCAAATAAATCTTCTGTAGTATCCGTTCATTTCAAGGAACACTTGAATATCTTGGACACTTTTTGGCACAGCCATCTGCTCTATGGCTTCAATCTTCTGGCTTGCAGCGGCAATCCACTATAGTTGATCACGAATTTCAGATATTCCAACTCCTTTTTGAAGAAGTGACACTTCATCAGCTTAATCTTCAGGTTAGCCATGGACAGTCTCTTGAATACTTCTTCCAAGTGGTGTAATGGTCAGTAAACATCCTACAGAACACATTAATATCGTCCAAGTATACCAGGACGCACTACATCTTCAAGTCGCTCAGTATAGCGTCTATGGCCCTCTGGAACATTGCAGGCGCATCACATAGACCCTGGGGCATCCTCGTTGGTTGGTATAGCCCCTGAACGGTAATAATCACGCATTTTTCTTCATCTTCTTTTGGAAAATTGATTTGCCAATATCCCAAGATCCATCGTAGAGAAACTTTGCTACTTCCAATTAATCTAGTGCATTGTCAATTATTGGTAGTGGATATGAATCCTTCTTTGTAATATTATTCAGCTTTTGGTAATTGATCACCACACATTTGGAGCCATCCTTTTTCTTCATGATTAGAATTGGAAACGCCCAGGGACTCTATGATGGAACTAGAAGCTCAGGATTCACTAGGTTGCTAATTTCATCTTCCACTACCAAATCAGCCACTTTCAACTGTCAAATCAGTCACATCCTGATTGGCAAATTTCCCCAGCGTCAACCTTGTGGATCACATCCCTCATGCATCCCAAATTGTGGTTGTCATGATCAAATAATTCCTGATTTTTTTCTAACAATTTGAGAACCTCCTCTTGCTGGTCTTTTGACAGATCAGCGAGTTGCTCTTGATCAACCAATAGGTTGATACTCTAGGTTACCCAGGCCGGTAATCACATATCATTGAGAGTCCCAAAAACGTGGAATCTCCTCATTTTGACATCAGGATTAGATGAACAAACGCAATGTTCTGTTTTTCCTTAAAATCATCAGTTTTTCACCTAAATTCGCTAGGAGAACTCAAATTTCTCCGTGGCCCATCATTATTATCCCAGGAGCCACCCAAGGCTCTACTCTGGACTTTTTTCAGGGGCTTCCGATTTCCCCATACAACAGCTCAGGTTCTACAATGTCAACCCCATATCAACTATCATCTGCGATCCTGGCGGTATGGCCTTCTCATTCTTGATCCTCAGTGGAATTCCCCAGTTCTCTAGGATTTCCATCAGCATTTCTCCTTGCTTCCGACCAACTAATTGGTATCAAATTGGGACAATGCTGTCATTGTATATTAAATTGATGAAGTTGTTTCTCCTATTAAGCGGAGCTTCTCCATCCTTTTGATATACCAATGATACCTTCTGACCTAATATGGTCAATGTATTATCCTCAAAATTACATTTAACTCCATACTTGCATAGAAGTTTGATTAAATTATAATGTAATAGTTTTGGTTGGCCAAAACTATTGCTGGCACAGATACCACCAAGGACCCAAATTGTAGTGGCAAAGCGCTATACACTCCACATGAGATGGTGGTATTTGGCCTAGCTGTCCCATACTACTTATTGTGTTCCAAGTCAGGCGTGATCTTCATCCTCTTTACCAGCTTGGTCAAGACAATGTTAATGGGCGCTCCGCTGTCAACAATAGCCTTCACTCATACTTGATTCACCTGTATGTCAATATAAGTACACTCAGAGTATTGTAATATAGTGTTTACTGAGTGTATAGCGGCATAATTAGCTGAATTAAGGGTGTGAATGATTTGCACCAATAAATCAGAGAATTATTCCTTTATTGCACTGAGGGGATTGACAGGTTTGCCTCATCTAATTGGACTTCAGACAATTCATCAGGATTCTTGGCAGCTCAAATCTTGTCCGCCAGTTGTAAGGCATACAGCTGGGCAACCTCCTTGATTACCTTGAGGTCGATTCCCTTCGCCCCAGATCTTGTCACTGCGTTTACATCCAAATTAACTACTTGATATAGTTGATCCTGTACATTTTCGTCCATGAACAGATCACTGATATCAATTTCCTTGTTCATGATTTCAGGACTAACAGGCTTCCCTGAAGCTCTATACTGTTCCCCATCTAGGCAGCGGGCCCTTTTCCCAACTCCTTGGCAGCAGCTGACTCTTTTGCTTGGACCACGTTGATTTGATCCTTCAGCTTCTTGCAGTGCACAGCAAACTGTCCCTTCCCACCATATTGGTAGCAGACCTTTTCTTTCTTATTCATCCATCAGAATTCTTCAGGCTTATTCCCCAGCACAGTTAAGTTTTTCATCTCTTTAGCAACTTCATTCCCCTTTGCGGGTTTTTAATTTCACACCAGATTGGATTTGAAACTTCTGTTTGGGACATCAAAGATCGCTCTCAAAATTTTCATATTATCTACCATCTGAGAGGTATTGATTTCTGTTGTGATACTTAAGAAATCACTTGATGTAAATTGCGATAGGGCCAAAGAGCCGCTTGCAAGGCGATTCTAGCATCAAAGTCATCCAGTACCTTCACTCCAACCAGGATTTGTGACTCCTGGTGGAACCAAGCTGTGAAGCTTGCTAAAGACTCATCTTTATGGAACTATATGCCCATAGACTCCTGTTTGCACTTCAACATTTGGGTTGGACTCCTGAATTCCTTCCTGATGGCCTCCTTAGCCTCCTCTACAACCAGCTTCCCTCCAGGTGGGGCAACACTAAGTTCTGACAGTCGGTGTCTAGGAAATTCAAGACCATCAATGCCTTTTAAAAATCACCATAGCCATACTTGGTCATATTAAACAGTCAGAAAAATGCTGGGGCGTTATCCTGATGGAACGTTAGCAATTTTGGCATTGCCTTAAATTCCTCCGAGGTATCTCTAGCCAATTATCTAGGTTTGGTCACTCGTCTTACTTGGGGAGTGACTTCAGGAATCATCTCCAAAATGGCAGCAAAAGCGGGCGGCATGTTTCTTGGGGTATTCTACTTCCCAATTATTATATGAGGACTTCTTTCTTCAGCATCACTTGCTGCAAATGGCTCACAATTGCATTTGTGAGTTTTTAACTCCTCGATCTGCTTGACCAGTCACTTGATATCAGTGCTGAAATATCTCAAATAAGCGCAATCCGCTTCCTACTCCATTTTCAGATATAAGACCTCTCAAATTAAGTCCCCTTCTTTCTTTCTTTAACGAAGTTACTTTTCCAAGTAACTTGTTCCCAAAACTCCCAACATTATCATTCTCTTCCTCCATCTTGGCAACTCATCCTTCCAAGGCTACAAATTCTAAATAGTACGATGAGTTTAGGATAATATGATTAATGGTGGCTAACTCCATCCATATTTTTCTTAACTCGCCTTTATATGACATCCTTCTAAGTTCTTCTACTCAACTACATTCCTGTAGTGAGCACCAATTTGTAAAAAATTATTGGTTTTGGGTATAATCAGCTAATAGATCAATATAAACTTATTACTTGCACAGGTTTGGTTCTTGTGCAAGTTGTCCGCGTTGTACTGTTGTTGATACAATCAGCTGATTTTAGTATAATGACTATTATCTGTAGTTGAATGGAATTCTTAGATCTCATCCCAACACTCAACCAGAATTTCCACTTAAAATACTTGAGATGTCTCAAAAAAAGGAATTTATTCCATCATAATGTACAGCCCAATCTTCTCTAAGATTCCCTGGTGACAGTTTCTCCAGTTCAACACACAGTTAGCAGTAATTCTTAAATTTGTTTCTGCTTCTTCTCTGGATCTCCACTCAGATCCTTACTCTTTTCATTAAAGAGTCTCCCAATTATCGCACACAGAAATAATATCCCTGAGAAAGAATAGAACAAATGAAAGCTGATAAAGTTTACTATTTAAACTATATACTGCATAAAAAACCTCTTTTTATTATTTTTAAATTCTAGGGAATTTATAGTGGGGGATTCAGCTCTAAACCCTTGGTTGACACCTCTTTGATTAAATGGCAGCTGTTGCCATTTAATCAACCTTCCTCATCTCAGCAACAATGGTAGTCAGAGATACAGTTCTCTAGACTGGTGCTGAGGTTCAAAGGTTGCTCAAAGCTGGAAAGAAGGAAAAGGCGCTGAGAAGGAAATGGAAAATGGGATTAGAATACCAAGTACCTTATTAGTTTAAAAGGTGTCAATATTTATGGGGTGAGTTAAATCAGTGCCTCTGGGATTGTTGGAGCCTAATCCATTCAGGATCTTTCCTAATCTTCCAGATTGGCCGCCTCATGGGCATCTTTAAAGGAATTTGCCGCCCACTTGACTGAATTGGTGGATACGCCACCCCACATGACTCAGGAATAGGGGAGGAGGATCCTGAAGTCAGTTTCGCTTGGTTAGATTCAGGAACCAATTTGGTATGGCCCAATCCAGAAGTGGGGAATTTGATTTGTTATTTACTCAAATTTCAACAACGCCCCCTCAAGCTCCTGTTGGAGGGGGAATATGGCCAAAGGAACTAACCATGCACCCAATTTATTATGGTCCCTTGGTTGACATCAGAAATGGAGTACTCAAAATTCACCCTATGAATGACTTTATAGGGTCTGGACCAAAGAACGTCCAGCTTATTTTGTCAGCCTTCAGGTTGATGGTGATAAAAGAAAACAAGGTCACCTAATTGAAAATATATAAAGGAGGGTCATCCAAGGTTAGATTAGGATGTCTCTCTTCCAGTGGTGGTGATAATGCCTTGTGTGGCTTGGGCTTGAAGCCGGACAATTTCTTCATCTAAGGCCCTTATAGTTAATTCAGAGTTCTCATATGTGGAGGCTTTAAGAAATGACTGGATGCTACTTAGTAGCTGAGGTGTCCGCCCATATAGGGCTTCAAATGTGGACATCTTGATGACTTGGTGGTAGCTTACTCTGTAGGCAAGCAAGGCGCTGGGTAGGTAATGATTACAACGAGCAGGATCTGAGGCTTTAACTTCCAAAGGATGGAAATAAGAGTTCCATTAGCACGTTCTACCGACCCATTAGTAGAGGGGTGGTAAGGGGCAGCAAAACTCTGGGTAATGCCAAATAGCGAAGCTAATTCTTGTACTACCTGTGAAGTAAAATTCAATCCATTTTCCAAAAGTAAGGTCTGGGGGCACCCATGCTGGGTGAAAATTGAATGAACAAGGAAAAGAGCCGTGGCCTTGGCAGTGGAGGTGGGAACCAAAATCGTTTCAACCCACTTGGTTAAGTGGTCCACCGCCAAGATATTATACTTATGGCCATGCAGTCCGGTGGGAAGGGGACCCACCACATTGATGCTAACAATATTGAAGAACCTGGTTGGGGCGATGACTGAGTGTTGAAATTGAGGGTTGGCTCAGTCATGGGATTGATAAGTCAAACATTCCTCCAGGACCTCTTGGATGGTTTCTACCCATTTGGTCCCAGTAACATAGTGACTTTAGCCTTTTGTGAGTCTTCTTAACTGCCCCGTGTCACACAGTTGAATTGCCCTCTATAATGACATTGGTTTGAGAAGAGGGGCGAACATAAGGAGCCACTTCTTGTTGACCTTCTTGTAAACAGCCCATCCTTGATTTGCATGTCTCAAGTCATTCTAAGGAGTTCAACCTGGACTTTTGGAGTTTCCAACTTCCATATCTTGGGTTGACATATCAGATAATATAGCCAATCTTCCTCAGGGGTCAAGACTGCTAGCACCAGCATCCTAGAGAGGCCGTCAGCGTTCTGGTGAATTGCGCCTGAGCGAGGGATGATGGTAAAGTCATAGCTTTGTAGTCATAAAGCCCACCTGGCTAGCTGACCATCGGGGCCTTTCATTTTTTGGAGCCACTAAAGCGAGGAATGGTCTGTAATAATAGTAAAGTGGGTACAATAAAGATAAGGATTAAAATTTTTGATGGCTAGTAGAACGGCTAGACATTCCCTTTTGGTAATACTATAGTTCCTCTCGGCTTAACTTAGCGTCTTACTATAGTAGGCCACAGGATGGTCGACCTTGTTTTCATCATGTTGGGCTAGGATAGCCCCAACGGTGACATTACTCGCATCTGTGAACAACAAAAAAGGTTGGTCAAAGTGCAGGTGAACTAGAATGAGTTTAATACATAGAGCAGTTCTCAAGACATTAAACGCATGTTCTTGTTCAGGCCGCCACTCAAACGGCACATTCTTCTGGAGGAGGTAGAACAATGGCTTGGCTAGGTCTGCAAACTGGGGGATAAACTGATGGTTATGGCCCACCATGCCAAGAAAACCTAGATATTTCTTAAGCTTTGAAGGCGTGACATCTTCTCTATGGCGTCAACCTTGTTTGGTATAGGCTGGATGCCACGCTTGGAGACTTTGTGTCTTAGAAACTCTAGCTTGGATTGGAAGAAAGAGCACTATAAGGGTTTGAGTTTGATAGAGGCATTCCGCAGTCATTAGAAGACTTACCTGAGATGCTCGATATGTTTACTATAGGTTTATTAAAAGATGGTAATTTCATCCAGGTAGATGAGGACGCAATAGAACTTCAAGTCCTCAAGGATCCCATCCATGGCATGCTGAAAGTGGTTGGGGCGTTACAGAGGCCTTAAGGCATCCTGGTGGGCTCAAATAGCCCCTTGTTAGCGATGAGAGCGTACTTAGCTCAATATTCAGGGGTGAGCTCTACCTGCCAATATCCGCTGGCGAGGTCCATGGCTGAAAAGTACTGGGAACTGGTGAGCAGATGGAGGGAATTATCAATTTGGGGCAGAGGATAACTGTCCTTCTTGATGAAGGAGTTAAGTCATCAATAATCCATCACCACCTCCTGGTGGCTGCCATCCTTCTTCCGAACCAGCAGAAGAGGTGAGGCCCAAGGCTGCGCAATAGTACCAGAAGTCTGGCGTCGAGTAGCTGTCTGAGCTCCACCATCACCTAGGCCTCTTCACCTTGCTATTTTAGTAAGGCTGGTATCAAAAAGGAGGAGTGTCCCCAGTTTCCACATGATGTAGAACTCCGTTCATTCTTCCAAAATCATAGGTCAAGGTTGAGAATAAGTCCAAGTATTCCTCCAATGACTCTTGGACCCTATGTTGCTGCTCATCTGAGAGGTCCTTCCCATATTGGTATTAGCTGGGCTAACTGAAGGTGGCAACTCCAAGCCAAAATCCCTTAAGTCCCAAAGCACAAACATAGGCAACAGCCTCTATTGGTAGACAGGCATAAGTGGCAGGTCTGCTTGGACCTATGACTTTGGGCTTGTCAGTGAGGTTGGCTAGCAACACAGATATAGATCTGGCATATGCTGGATCAAGGATTCTGGGTCAGGTCAGCACCTCCTTCATGGATGGGTCGTCTAGGCCTCAGATTTCCAACAAGTATCCTGAGGGAACGTTGACATAAACCTGGGTGTTGGCAATAACTTAGGACTTTGGAGGTAGCGTAGTCACCCTAGGCAAGTAGATCGGCATTTCTTCCTGTCCATCAACAGCAGGAGGGGTAGCTGGACTCGAGAGCCCCTTACATGATACTCAAGCCAATCGATTTAGCCCTCATTCTCCAGTAGACGGGGCTGAGCTTTGATCTCTGTCTTAGAGTCACAAGAAGTTTTGAAGATCAGAGGGACCCAATGCCCTAATAGTAATAGAAAGTCACCATTGTAATGGAGCACTGCCAAATAGTCTCAAAGGAACTGAGTCCCAAGGAGAAGGTCATAACTTGGGTTATCTAGAGTGACCGCTGGGGTGTTCACAGCAAGCTTCCCAAACTGCAACGGCAAAAAGGAATAAGCTCCTATAGATTGGGTACACTGTGGGCCAGCTGTCAGGGACTGGTATTACTTTATCCCAGTTTGTGATAGCAAGCTGTGAACTTGCTATCCCTGAGCTAAAGGTCCAGTATAACAAAGGGGCAGTGCGTACCATATAGAGAATGGCAAAAGCAATTGGGCGGTTCAACTCTAAAGAAGGAAGTATTGCTTCAATCACTCCCATTCCTGGTAAAGCCAGTGCACCAGCTATGGTTGGACGTGGAAGTAATGGAAGAGGGATTTGTTCAGGTAAAGTGTTTCTACACCCATGTTTATAGGGTTTATGTTATAATTGGTTAGACTGTATAACTTGTTTAATACTATACGGTATATGGAACTGTTATAATGAGAATATGTACTTAAAGGGTTTAGCATATGATAATTTCTTATTGACCACAAATACTAACCATCTAAATAGTCTAGTTTTATATCCCATCCAACTTCCTGGACTTTTCTAAGCTTAATTAATTTTTAATTGAGCACTATAATTCTTATGAGCTCATGGGATTGCGCCTTGCATGTGATTTTGAAAGCAGTGGAAATCATCTCAGTCTCATTGTAAATTTGTTTTGGTGCGATTAATCGACTCAATATCATTGCAATTAGGGTAATTTAAGCGATTAATTGAACGAAACTCATTACAATCAAGATTTGATATGCAGATAATTGATCTAATTTCAGCACAGATCCCCTTGATCTGATAAATTGTATCTGAAATCTCAGGAATTCCTCTAATCTCAGGCTTTACCCTGACATCAGCCGTGCCATACTCCATATAGTGTGGCAAGTCCAGAGCGATCTTGACATGCTTCATTAATTTGGAAGAGATGACATTTATGTGGGAGCCACTGTCAACTATGGTGAGGACTGGAATCTTGTGACATAGACGGCGATTTCGGTAACCAGAATTCCAAATTGAGGTGGTAATGTAAGGAACATGAGAGAATCATCAGAAGAAGAGTAAGCAGTATCAACTTCTTTCTTTTCATTAGATATTGAAACTTCTTCTTTAGGTGTGACAGTTCCAGGTTCATTCAAGGAGGTTACTCGAGGCTGGGTAGGGATGTTAGCATGGAGCGCCTCATCCTTCATGCTGACGGCCCTTTTTCCGCCTCCTCAGCAATTCATTTCTAGAAAACCTTGGCACTATGTCTGAAACCATTACAGTAGGTGCATAAAGGTCGGGGTACTTCTGGTTTTTCAACCACATGAACCCTAGGGCGGTTAGAGGGGCCTGTAGATGTGGGATTATAGTGTAGAGTTGAGGTAGGGATCTCGTTAAGTGCTTCCTTGATCTCTCAAGTACAGTAAACCTATTCTTCTGCCTGATCATATGCATTTGAACCTAAGGATAGGATCCCAAAGCAGAATTGATAGCGATAATAGTGTCATCTAGAGTGATGTGTTATGTAGTGACCAGGGAAGTTTTTGGAAATAAAAGCGGTTGGCAAACTCCATGGGGTTTTCTCCTTTATTCAGTTGGATGACCATGAACGCTTGCTTTTGGTTGGCCAGGGTTTTATTGCTGCTGAACTCTTGTATCAAGGCTGTATGGACCTGTTTTCAGGTGTTGCACTCCTTCAAATGGGGAGACATGATCTCCCAGGCAGTGCTGTCTAGGCAGGAGTGGATATGCTTCACCTTTTGCCAATTGGTGGCCGCTTCCATGGAACTCTCATAGGCGTACAGGAAGGAGGCGATGCTTTCCCATCTGGGGGTGAATCTTTCCTTAAAACTAGGTTTAAGGTTAGTTACAATAGGAGTGGAAAGTGTGTTAACGCCAGGGATGGACACCAGCTTCAAAAATCTCAGTTTCTGCATAGTTGCAAGGAGCTTGCTGATCAAGCCATCGCCTTAGGCCTTCAAGATCATCCTGGATGTAGTCCAAATTTCAGTTGAGGGAGGAAACAGAAGCCTTATTTGCAACCTGAGTTTTTAGGGATTGGATCTCTGTGCTCTGAAGGTGAAGCTGGTCTTTGAGGGTGGTCAAACGGGTTTTGAACCCTTAACAAAGTTTGTTCAAGCTGGGAGATATGGGCGTCTGTAAGATTAGTAAAGGCACTGAAGTTGTCCATTTCAACTGACAATGCCTCAATAGAGACCCTAGGGTCCAGGGGGACTCCATCCAAATGGAGTTTTCATCCCAGCACTACATTTTGGATTTGATCATGTAGGACAGCTATGGCTGTTATCACATCCCTCCATCATGGGTCTTTGGGATTACCAGGTGCTGAGGGGCCTGGGGCCCTTGAGTTCCATGGGGTGTCATGGTTAAACAACTTAATAGTGGGAATTAACGCCAAGGATAAGGCTGCGTGACAGGAGGCCCATAAGGTGAAACTTCAGGCTCTTCCTGACATTAAGCACACATTGGACCGACGCTGGGTACAAGCCCAATATGCCCAGGTTGGTACTAATGAGGTGCAAAACTCCCAGCCCCTTGTGTCATCCCAAGTGTTAAAACGGAATTTTACATTACAGACAAAGATGATTCAATTCAGTTAATTGGCAAACAGGGTTTCAAAACCCGTGCAAATTATGAAATTATGAGTTTGGGTGGAATACAGCTGCAATTGATCACACGAGTAAAGGCAGTTTCATTGTATTCTATCAAATCAGATGGGAGCATTTGCCTATTGGAGCGTCAAGGCTTGGGCACATTTCCGCAGACCCATAATTACCCCAACTCGGCTTAAATATGTTTTTACAACCAACACTCCTTGTTGGTTGACTTTCCCAATAAAATTTTCCCGTTTTACCATTTTTGTGTTTATGTTATTTTGAACACTCCTGTGTGCAGACCCCTTTGAGGAGGTCTCGTGCTACATTCACCAAACAATTTTACAGTTGATCTGTTTAGCCCCTCATACACCATTGGTTCACCCATGATCCCTCCACCCTGGGATACTTACCATATTCTCCTTTGTGTAACGCATCATTTTTGGTGGTTTCTTTGTTATAATGATCGCACTTTTCTTTTTAAGTTATTATTGCTCCAGCCTCCTCTGCTGGTCTCTAGTAACTCTGGTTCTAACGGCTAGTTTCCATGAGTTGGCTCTGTGCATAAGCACCACCACGCTGGAAAAAGGAGAGTTATAAACACTCTCCTTACATTAGTCAACCAACCTCTTAAATCTATGTGCATGAACTTTTTCTGTGTGGAACTTTTCTGAAGTGGAAACAGTGGGCGCCAGCTGTGGGCTTCAGCTGTGGTTAACCGCACCGCTGTTTCATCTTTTCCCCAAAGGTAAGAGCAACTTGGCGTTATTATAATTGCCTCCAACTGGTAAGTATCCACCCTTCATGCTCATACCTGGTGGATATGGATGCTTCAAGGTAAAAAGTCGTGATTCCCCAAATTTTTCGCCAAAAATATCAATTTTAATTTAAATAAACGAGTTTTACATTGACAGCGCATTCAGACAATGCTGGTGGAATTGGCACAGATGGTCCTGGGGGTGTTGGCCTTGGAAAACTTTGGGCCTTCTATTGTAGTTGGAGGAATAGGGTCATTTGCATTTAAAAACGCGTTTTATGACGAAAACCTTATCTCTACCTCTGAACTATTTTATTAGCTCTTATTGCCTGAATGAGGGCCCAATTCCAGTATATTAGATTACCCCTGAGAACCCACGTTTGACCCCTATCATGATCTGGGGCACTCAGGAAGTGGAAAAGGAACTTCGCTAATAAATATAATAATGTATATGCACCTGCAGAAGGTGTGGTGTGATATGTGGCCTCAGTAGTAATAGTGGCCCACTATCCCTCCCCCTTCTATGATTCCAAAACATACCCTGAAGGCTTGCTCACGCCAGAGGAAAAATTTTTAGGTGAGGTAATGGCATTTTCTGCTTTGAATAAATCCCATTCTGGATACTTCTTAATGACCTCTGCCCTTACATCCCCTTTGGGGAAGTTCAGCAAAACCATTTTAGTTGATACCGGTGCCTCTAATAATTTTATTGACCAAGACTTTGCTGACTACCTTGAGTTGAGTTACTCACCAGGTGGTTTGGTTAGAGGTGGGGCTTCTCATGGTACCCCTACACTGAACGTACTGGGGTTAGTGGACTACCAGGTGGGCGCCTATCTTCTGTTCAGCCATTTTCAAGCTATCAAAACCTCTTGTTCCCCATTATTCTGAGTGTGGAGTGGTGGAGAAAGTTTGATGTTGGGACTAATTTATAAAACACCCTATCCTTGTCGTTGTTAAATGGTCACAAGCTGATTGTTCCTTTGTCAGAGGATAACGCCCAGGGCAAATTGCCACATTGGCCCAATATTCACACTCTTCATCTTGCCCCTTTTCTGAAGCCCTTATGGAGGTTCCCCTACCTTCCTGTTTGGAGGGGTGGAATCTTCTTTTGATGCAGCATCTGCTAACACACTTCCTGAGCACTCTAGGTTTGATTGTGACTTCAAGCTCACTGTGGATTTGGTGCATATATATTCCCCCATCTATCCATTGACTGTTCAGGAGGAAGAGGCGTTGGTTTGTGGGCGAAGGAGCATTTAGCCAAAGGTGCGATTTTTTAGCGTACCTCCCCTGTATGCTTCCCACTTCTCTTTTTTGAGAAGGTTAATGGTACCTAAGTTCGTGTGTAGACTATGGGAACCTCAACAACGTTACTGTACCAGACCTCCATCTCATCCCTTTGGATTCACAGATTGCGCGCTATGTGGAGAAGGCGAAGGACTTCTCCAAGATGGATTGCCTCAATGCGTTTAATCAGTTCTGGATAAAGAAGGGCCAGGAGCGGTTAACTGCATTCCGCACCAGAAAAGGAATTTTCTAGTTTCAGGTCTTGCCCTTTGGGCTTAAGATTGCCCCTGCCATCTTTCAATGCCGCATTGATGCAGCGTTGGGGGACTTGTTAGGAGTATACTCGGTTGCCTAGATGGAGACATCCTGGTGTTTTCCCCTGATCAGGAGTCCCATGCAGTACATCTTTGGCAAGTGGTGGAGAGGTTAAGGGCCGTCCGCCTTACACTAAAAATTAGTAAATGTAAATTTTTTAAGTCCCATGTCACTTTTCTGGGCAACTTCGTGTTTGATCAAGGACACATGATAACTCCAGACAAGGAGAAGGCTATTTGTGAGTGTCCCACCCCCACCTCAGTCAAGGAATTGAGGAGCTTTTTGGGGACATGTATTTTTCCCAAGGAGTTCACACCCAATCTCTCTGAGGTGGCAGCTCCCTTATACAAGGCTTTTGATGCCAAGGTGCTTTAGTGGTCCCCGTTTTAGAGGATGCTTTCCAAGCAGTGAAGTGCACTCTGTTGTCCACGTCTGTTCTTCGCCATGTTGACCCTTCAAAGGAGTTCATTGTGTCTACAGATGCCTCTAACTTCGCCATAGCGGCCGCCTTGTTACAAGTAGGCGAAGATGGGATAGAGCATCTGGTGGGATATTTTTCTAGATAAATGTCTTTGCCAGAGTTGAATTACGCCGTTTATGAGAAGGAGTTACTGGAAGTGGTGGAGGCGCTGACTTATTGGCTTCACCACTTGCATGGCTCATCACAACCTTTCTGGGTACATACAGACCACCGTGCCTTGCTGTACTACAGCGCTCCTCATGTCCCAACCCCACGGCAGACCCATTGACATGAGACCCTTGCCAAATTTGCATTCACGTATGAGTTCACCAAGGGCAAAGATAATGGTTTGATGGATGCTTTGAGCCGCAACCCTACTTTAGCACCTGATCCCAATGAGGTAGAAGTTCATAACACATTTGATGATCCCGCCAAGTAAAATTGTGTCCCAACTTCCCTCTCCCCCAGCCAGCAGGCCAGCGCTGGTCCCTATGTAAAATGTGGAGGAATATAGTATGTTCAGAAAGATAGTCCTTTCTCAGCCGCTGTCAGCCAAATATACTATGGTCCTTGCAAAGAGCGCCATGAATCAGGAGGATATTGCCAGAGGTTATCACTTGAAAGATGAGATGGTGTGGTTTCAGGGGCGCCTATGGGCTCCTGCTGGACCACTTCGCCTGGAAATCATCCAGGACCATCATGATGGACTCACTGTTGGTCATCCTGGTAAAGCAAAGACGTTGGAGTTAATAAGATGCACGTACAATTGGAAGGGCTTGCCTGCTCAGGTGGGGCGGTATTATAAAGAGTGCCTGATCTGCAACCAGATGAAACCCAATTGGCAACCTTTAGCGGGGTTGTTAGTATCAGTCCAAAAGACGAAGGGCCCTGGACTTCCCTATTGGTGGATTTCATTGTGGAGTTACCTGTCTCAGATGGCTATGATGCCATCAAGGTGGTGGTGGACCGTTTAACAAAGTTCGCCCACTTTATTCCCTGCATAACAACAATATCCTCTGCTGAGATGGCCAGGCTTTTCGTCACACATGTGTTTGCGCTTCATGGGGTTCCTAAAGAAATCATTAGTGACTGGGGACCCCAGTTCACCTCTGTCTTTTGGGAAGAGTTGTGTAAGACTCTTCAGATTCGCCCTTGCCATTCAAATGCCTATCACCCCCAATCAGATGGGCAGACTGAACGAGTGAACCAGTGCTTGGAGCATTTCCTGCGGTGTTATACTGCAGCATATCATTCAGATTGGGTTCTCACCTTCCCATGGCCTAGTTTAGCTACAATAATACTTTACACTATTAGATTGGTTGTTCCCCCTTTTTTTCCACCCATGTCTTTAAACCTGCCTTTAACATGGAGCCCAGCTGTGGTTCTAAAGTTGAAGCGATGGTGGACTTTGCAAAGACTATCAAGAAGGTCCACCAAGGGATTTCCACAAGCTTGGAGGCAGCTATGATAGTTTATAAGGAGAACGCTGATGGTAAGTTCTGAGTGGTTCCAGAGTACAAGGAAGGCGATCTCGTGATTTTTGATGCTCATAACATCCCTATCAGGAAGCCGTGCAAAAAGATGGGTCCAAAGAGGATTGGTCCTTACCGGGTTATGAGAAAGATGGGTCATGCCTCTTACCATTTGGATCTCCCCCACACATTCTGGATCTTCTCCATCTTTCATGAAAGCAAAGTAACATTGTTTAAGGGCCCCCACCTGCGAATCCTGAGGCTTATCTCATTGATGAAGCACTAGAGTGAGAAGTTGAGGAAATAGTAGCTCCTGCCGTGTTAAAAGACTTCTTAAGTACCTAGTATCTTGGAAGGAGTTTGACGCAGCTGAGAACAGTTGGGTGCCAGCATGTGACTGTGTACATTCCCAAGACCTGATCAAATCATTCCACAATCGTTTTCCTGAGGCTGTAAGTTCAAAGTCTAAGCCTTCCGTTGCTGCTATGAAGTTGCCACCCACACATAAGAACTTCTCCTTAGTGAACGCCCCTGGAGGGGGTGGAGCCCAAAAAGGAGGAGAGGGTAGTGTCATGGTTAAACAACTTATTAGTGGGAACTAACGCCAAGGATAAGTCTGGGAAAACAGGAGGCCCATAAGGTGAAACTTCAGGCTCTTCCTGACATCACACACATTGGACCAACGCTGGATACAAGCCCAATATGCCAAGGTTGGTACTAATGAGGTGAAAAACTCCCAGCCCCTTGTGTCATCCCAATTGTTAAAACGGAAGATCTACATTACAAATAAAGATGGTTCAATCCAGATAATTGGCAAACAGGGTTTAAAAACTCGTGCAAATTATGAAATTATGAGTTTGGGTGTAATACAGCTGCAATTGATTACTCGAGTAAAGGCAGTTTCATTGTATTCTATCAAATCAGATGGGAGCATTTGCCTATTGGAGCGTCAAGGCTTGGGCACATTTCCGCAGACCCATAATTACCCCAACTCGGCCTAAATATGTTTTTGCAACCAACACTCCTTGTTGGTTGACTTTCCCAACAAAATTTCCCCATTTACCGTTTTTGTGCTTATGTTATTTTGAATGCTCCTGTGTGCGGACCCCTTCACGGAGGTCTCACATTACATTCACCAAACAATTTACAGATGATCTGGTTAGCCCCTCATACACCATTGGTTCACCCATGATCCCTCCACCCTGGGATGCTTACCATATTCTCCTTTGTGTGTACCTCATCATTTTTGATGATGTTTTTGATATAATGATCGCACTTTTACTTTTAAGTTATTATTGCTCCAGCTTCCTCTGCTGGGCTCTAGTAGCTCTGGTTCTGACGGCTAGTTTCCATGCGATGGTTCTATGCATTGAGCACCACCACGCTGGAAACAGAGAGCTATAGATACTCTCCTTAAATGGGGTCCCTCTGTTCCTTCTGGCCCTTGACGCCCTTCAGGGCCTTCAGACCCCCTAGGTCCTTCTGGCCCTGCACTCATGGAGGGGTAGTCACAAGAGGCCATCTCCTGATAGTGCTGTTGCAGGGATTGTACCAGTTTTTTGACTTGGAGGAGACACTGATTCCAAGTTGCCTCAAGAAGCTGAGCGTTTTGATGCAGCTGATCCTCAAGATAGTCAGAGATTTCGCTGTCTAATATTACAATTTGATCCCAGACCTCATTGATCAATCATCAGTTATCAATAATGATTTTGTGGTTGTTGTGCACAAAGGAAGAGGCGGCGTCGTAGAAGTATATGATATATGAGTGTAAGTTTTGGGTGAGTTTAAGTTGCTTGGAGACCTCCTGATGGTGTAGCCCAACTAGCTGGAATAGGTGATGGATCGCTGGATGGACAAAGTTATGAAGGTAGCTTTTGGGTCCTAGGAAAATTCCCCTTCCAGCAGCATGGCTTAGTCATAGAGGTCCTACATGGTAGAAGGTACAGAAGAGTCACGTGAGCAGCTGGAGCAGGCGCCCACAGAGTAGATGCCATTTATTAATTGTTGGATAACTTCATTAAGGTTTTTGTACTGAAGTTGGTATTGGCTTACATCAAGGGAGGGCAGCGAGAGTTGGAATGTGGCCCAGAATTATAACCTCTCAGGCTGCAAGGGTGCTGTTGCATATTGCGAGGTAATAACCCACAGAGCAACGCTTCTTGACTGACCAGCTGATTGGTCTTCAGGGCTTCTAGTATTTTCCATTGTTTGTGATAGACGTTTTCACTTAGGAAAGCTTGGAGCTCCCTGTAGTGAGCACCACGTTTGTCAGCACTACAGTTCTCTAAACTGGCGCTGAGGTTCAAAGGTGGCTCAAAGCTGGAAATTTGGAAAAGGCACTGAGAAGGAAAAATAAAATTGGATTAAATACTGAGTACTTTATTAGTTCAAAAGGTGTCAATATTTATAGGGTGAGTTGGGACTTGGTGCCTCTGGGATTGTTGGGGCCCCATCCATTCAGGATCTTTCCTGATCATCTGGATTAGCCACCTCGTGGGCATCCTCCTAGGGATTTGCCACCCACCTGACTTAATTGGTGGATACGCCACCACATGTGACTTAGGAATTGGGGAGGAGGATCCTGAAGTCAGCTTCTCTTGGTCAGGTTCAGGAACCAATTCAGTACAGCCTGATCTGGAAGTGGTGAATTTGATTCATTCATTATCTCAAACTTCAACAATGGTCTTCCCCATCCTGGCTTGGATTCCATCATTGGACATCCTTGAGACTTAAATGGAATGAGCAAGAAAATGTGTCCCTAATGTTTTACTCTTGATCCAAGAAAACCAACCATATTTGGCTAGTGATCTGCTTAAGTAATGGGACTTGTTACCCATTAAGGCAGGTCACAAACCCAACTGATCTTTTTGCTAGTTGCAGGCGGCATCACTCACCTCACTACTTACTACATACATTCCCAATCAGTCAGTGATAAAGCCTGACTGATCCCAATCAGTACACCTGATAGTTAATCACTATCAAATGCCCTTATTTTGTTGGCAACTCTGTCCAATGAGATCTTAAGAATTTGTCCAGATTGATCCCCGATGGATATGACCAATCAAATATCCTAAAAAATATCCCAAACATAGTTATTCCAAAATCAGGGTCAATCAATTTCCAATTCATCTCGAATTAGGTATTTATCCCCTAGCAATTCCTGGTAATCTAGCAGGCTAGGAATATGGGCAAAAAATCAACATGTGCCCATAGTCATTGTCAGATTTAGAGAAAAATCATCGTAGGCCTTAAGCAGGGTGTGACTTGTAAAGCTCAGCTGGGGTTAGTTCATTGGAGATATGAATATTAGGTAGAGTACATAAATACTAGTTGGCGGGTAAACCCATATCCACCATAGACCCAATACAGTGAGCTTGCATTATTTCCCCAAGGGGAATTCGCAGGCCTTTTTCCAATATTATGATGCTTTTTTACAATTATGTCTTTCTTGGTGAAAATCCCCAGAATGAGGTTTATATGTCTCTGATAAGCTGTGTCTAATACTCCTGGAAATACTCTGAGCTTCTTAGGACTAACTCTGTTAATGTTGATTAAGTGCAGTAAGCAGTTGTGTTGGGATTCACAAGGTAATCTTAATGTCAATAGCCCATTGTTCACCCGCCTTGATTAAAACCTCTTCAGAAGCATAGAAAGGGATTCCCTCTAGCACATACACGTATTGAGGAAACATGTTTATTTTTGTCCTGCCGTGGTATAGTATAGGGATAGGGTGAAGGAGGGGTACTCAACTGTGTAGGCGTATTCCTTTTCATTAATCTCAGTGTTGGTCAGAATCAGGAAAAGCTTGTAATTAAACAGGGAGAGATAGCACTGCTTCAAGTTAATTATCCCTTCATACTCGAGCATAAACTTTGCATTAATGAGTAGATCATTATTATTGTTTACCAAGGCCACCGATGAGGCCAACAAGATGTATTTAAAACGAATGGGCATAGAAGCGTATGCCCCAATGGCGCGGGTGTTGTTTGGGCCTGAAGTTCAAAAATTTTGATTATAGTCGATGTCAGGAGATAGCTTAATTTTCTTAATGAGTTTAAGTAACAACGTGCACTGGGGCCCAGGGTCAAGAATAGCCCTAACCCGCACTACATTGACTATGACCTCCACTTTAGTTAAGGTTCCACCCAAGTTGGGGGAAAGAGAGAGGACCTCTTTTAGACGGAGAGTAGAGGCAAATCTTTTGGAAGTCTCAAGGATTTTTGTTTTAAGGCTGCAAGGTTTGAACACACTGAATGAATTGGATCAGTATGGCAATGAGCTGGTCAGCGTCACTGGCAGTATCAATGGCCTCAAAACCCTTCAACACTTGACAGAAAAAAGATCTGCAGACATCCTAGCCCTATTCACTCTCTCAGGGTTCAACCTGTCGGGTACCTCCAATTACCTGGGGCTACTAAGACATGGTGAGCAACATCTTCACAACCCCTTCAGATTCATCATTAGATGTGTTATCAATGCATGGCAAGGAGTCATAAGTTGTGTGGTTAGTTTAGGGCTTCCTTTGTCGCAGGAGAGTCTCTAGGTGCGCTCATTTACCCTTTTAACTTTTGATGGAAACGCTGTAATTGTTAAGACTCTACATAAGCCTTTGATGTAGGGGGTTTGAGCTGCCCCATGGCTACAAATTTTGGACTAGAGATGGCCATAGTAGAGGCTGAGGGTAATAGAGACAACGGCTTGAAAGGATGTGACAATTGATCTACCTTAAAAGATCATTATAAAAAAGAGAAGAGTAAGCCTTAGTGATAACTGCCTTCACAGCAGAGTTTTTTGTTTGATGCAGAAGGGGAGCGCTGTCCCATCACTGCCAGTATCCTCTGGTTATCCTTACATGGGTGTGGAGCAACTTGATGGGGCATCTCCATGGGAGCAGATTTCCAAAGGTCTACATCCATAGACGAGGATAGAGGGGTTGGATTAGATTCAGGCCTTAGAGCTCCTTGAATAGGGTCAAGTTCAAAATGTCAGTCATCCCTAGAAGAGCCTCTTTGATATCCTGTATATATTGATTGTTACGTTTGACAGCATAAATGCATTTCTAAAGAGGGATGAGAGGCCAAGTTAGTCAAGATAGCAGCAATAGCATCATCTAGAGGTAGAATTTTTACAAGCAAAAGAGGATGAGCATCCCTATAAAATTACTTAACATAAGATATGATTGATTCTCTGACTTGCATAATAAGCCACATAAAGGCCTGTTATTGCCGTAGTAAACACTGCGTGGAACCAAAATCTTTAATTATCGCTTGCTAACCTCTGCCCAGGTGCTGAGGTTAACCATGTTGGGAACTATAATTTCGTGAGTTATACAATTCAAGCAGGGAAGGATGTTCTTAAGCTTCTGCTGGTAAGTTGCTCCTTTTATCACTAATTCATAAACAAACCAGAAGGAGGCAATAATGCCCTTACTGTACGTCTGGTGGAGTGCCCCCTTTATTTGGATTGGGGGGTGTTCCCTTTCCCATCAAAAGTGTCCAAGAAGGGCAGTTGTCCCTCTCAACTCACAAGGCAACCTCGCCCATGTGGTGGATGAGTGATGGGTAACAGCTCTCCCTTTGAGGACCTTAACACATGCCACAGTATTAAATTTGGACAAATTAAACAAATAATTAAGGGGATTTGTGCTGATCTTTCAGAGAGTTGGCATTCTCATTTGGGACAAAAGGTTTAAATAAAGTTGAGGGAAATGAGCCTTCATCATCTATCTCTGAGAGCACCAAATCATCAGAAACAAGGCCTGAAGGGCGTGTACCTTTGTTGGATAAAGCATGTTCTATCAGATCTTTGGCTAAGCTTGTTGAAGGCATTGGGCCATTGGCAAAACCTACCACAGTTTAAAGCCTGAACCAGAAGCATCAAAATCCCTATCTAACATTCCTCACTTGGCCAAACGGATTCCAGAGCGACTAGGTATGGGCTGGTTGGGCGCCCCAAACTTGTTCCCAACCTCATGGGACCGCCCCTACGTGGGGTGGCATTGGGAGGTTCCCATGGCCCGTTAGGCAAGATGAAATTGCTCTAGTCATCAAAACTGAAGAAAATTGGCAATTCAGGAATCTGTGGATGAACTACAGCGACTCAGCCTGCTACCAACTCTCTAAAAGTTGGTTCAAATTAAGTTCATTTTTATTCTTACCTCGCTCAAAGTTCGCTGGGTTAGGCCAAATCTTTAAGGCCCCAATCCTGCGCTTTCCTAAATTATTTCTCAAATTGATTGTCAATTTAAGCAGTCATAACACGCTAGGAAATTGACAGTCAATTCTCTATTTTAAATTTATTAAAGATCTTCCTGCACCCAAATTTATTTATTTAAGTTCATTTAGTTCTTACCAAAATCTTATGATATTTACAAAAGTGCTCGCGGGTCTTGCATTAACTGGCTTGTCCCAGCCATATTGTTAACTTTGGCTCTCTTTGTGGTCATTTGGGCCTATCATGTCAAGACCACATGAATTTTTCCCTAATCTTGCAACTCCCTATGTCCAGGCCCATTGGCCTTGGGGCTGCAATAGCTGTGGTTTTTATTGGATTGTATGTTTTACTTGTGGCCCATTGACACTCCTTTGTCAACCATTTCCCAATCAACATAAACGTCTTTTGCATGGCAATACCTCTGGCTATCTGCCTTGCCTTTTGGGTGCTTTTGCAACCTGACTGGCAGGCCGGTCAAAACTTCTTCTGCTGTTGCCCTGACATAATCGACCATCCCTTGTTTCCATACATTTCTGTCCTCCTCAATGAGATGGGCAACACAGTAGTCACCATCCTCCTTATAGCTTTTAGTCGCTAGCCTGCTTTTGGTTGATTGTATGGTCAATTGCCAATCTTATAAGCAGTTCCCAGATGGCTTTGAGGAATTTCTTTGAGTCAACTTGTTCCATCACCCTTTACTTTCCCCTTGGTCAGCCCTCAAAATGGGTCTTTATGATCAGATTTACCAACTAGGCCTCATATTCTATTCCCAACGCTGAACCAGTATCCCTTTTGGTCCTAGGCCCTGACGCCACCCCTGAGTCCAAGTTGGTGTGCTCCATATCACCTGTCTTTGCAATCTCTTTGGTGTCTGCAGAAATTACCATATCTTCCAATAAACAAAATTCCGCCTACCTTTTTCACCAGTAAAAATTAGTATTGGAGCTCATCAGGTGTCCTTTATGGCTTTGGTTGATACTAGAGCAGTGGGTAACTTCATGAGTCTTTAGTTGGCTCAGCAGCTTAATCTTGACCTGGACTTAGGCCCTGCAGTGATGGTCACCTCGTTGGCCTCCTAGCCACCCCTATAAAGTATAGCGCCCAGTACCCATTTCAGTTAATCACATTAGGTTTTTGCAATTGCTTCTCAGCGATACCTAACCTTGTGTCTCTGAAATTTTATGTGTGGGTTGGTGGCTTTGGCAGCATTTGAGAATTCACCTTGAGTCTAATATGTTGTCATTCTCCAACATTCAAGAGGAGGTTGTGTTTCCCTTATTAGATACCCTTACTAAAATTCAAGGTTGTGTATTGATTACATCTCTCATTTCTTGTGGGTCTTCCACTAGATTTTTCCTTGGCGTTGATGAAATATTAAAGTATCTTTGATTCTTAGAAGGCAGACCGCCTTCCCCACATACACAATTCGACTTGGGTTTTTGAACAACTTTGCAGATGGTGAACATAAACTTCCCATTGTACCTGCATACAGTGGAGGAGTAGGATAACCTCAATTTATGGTTGGATGACATTCTCAAGATGGGTTGGTTGTTCAAAGAGACATCACCTGTTGCCTCTACCATCATCTTTTCCAAGAGGGCAGATAATTCCCTTTGTCCTTGTGTGGACTACGGTCACTTAACAATATTAGGGTCCACAATCCCTACCCACTGCCTTTGTAACAGACAATTGGTCAAGCGTTTGCCAAGTTATGCATGTTCTCAAAATTCAATCTAGTTAATGCCTTTAATTATATTTGGGTGATGGAAGGTCAGGAATGGCTTACTTCCAACTGTATAAAAAGAGGCATATTCCAATTTTGGTGATGCCTTTTGAGCTTAAGGATGCACCTGCAACGTTCCAAAGAATGATCTGTAATGTGCTGGGCGATCTCAGGCTCACCTGCATGGTTGCATATATTAATGATATATTAGTACACTCCCCCTACTCCAAAACAACATGCAAAGGACTTAGAGGCAATAGTGGCTGTCTTTCATAAAGTGGGTCTGTTCATCAAGCCGTCAAAATGTAATTTTATTGTGAGGAAGTCCCCTTTTTTTAATCTCATCTTAAAAGATGGATATGCTATCCCATCCAACAAACAGGATGCCATCCATGAGTGGCCTACTCCAACAATGCAGAAGCAATTGAGAAGCTTCTTGGGCACCATCATATTCCTGAAAAGTTCTCTAACGCCATATTCCAGTTAACTGCCCCACTTTATCCACTCACGGGCAAGAACGTCCCCTTTTTCTGACGCCTGAGTGCCAGCAGGCATTCAATTAAATTAAGGAGGTATTTTTATTGACCCAGTTGGAAATTCACCTGAGATAACCAATTCTAATTAAGAATGAGGATCAACATCTTGGTCTAACAAGATTCTTAAAAATTATTTATGATAACCAATTCTAATCTATATCAACAATTGACCCTTTGGAGTTAGTGGCCTCATCTGACTGAAGGTACTAAGCATTCTGAAGGGGCTAAGACCTCAACTAGAAGGTCAATCCCATCTAATAAGAATCTTATCAGATCTGGCAAACATAAAAATATTGATAATGATCAGCAATATTGGTCCTCTAAAAGAAAAGATCTTACCAAGTTTGAAGTCTAAAGATCCTTATAAAGACCTACTAAATCCACTCCTATAAATATCTTTAAATTTTAGCTAGAAAGCATTACTTATTTTGTCTCTTGGTGCTACATTTTAGTCCTGTAAAAAATCACTATTCCTTTTGGAATTGATTGTTGCAACAAAACTAATAATCTTATTGCCTTATTTCAGCTGAGCTGCCATGGTTGACAGTTCATGGCCAATCAGGTGTGGCCAACCTGACAACTCTGGTGTCTGGCCAGCGTTAGCTGAATCAAATCCTTTCAAGCGTCTCAATTGGATTAATGATAGCGACCAGCCGTATATTTGTCAAGCTGGATTTTTTGGAGGAATTTTCATCAATCCTCCCAAATCACAGTCCTGCCATTTTTGCCCAAAAATGGTTATCCGTTATATAGAAATATTAATAAAATGGTGTTCAAAGCTGCGGCTGCTTTTGCCAACACCTTATTCTGCCAACAACTCCATGGTGCAATGGAACCCCTGGTTGAGGATATTCCTATCTCCAATTTTCCACATGATTTTGAGTAGGATGCAAAGTATGAGATTGAGGAGCTTGCTTTTAGTGCAAGCCGTGCTTGCATTGTTGCGGCAAAAATTTTGCTTTTTGACCCCAAATATCCCCAAACCCGCCAGCACATTAAATCGTTTACTTGTGTGCCAGCTTTCATCACTTTTACTGAGCATCAGCTTTCTCAATATATTGAGGCAATGGACACTGCAGGCCTCATTAATGAAGAAAACCATCAAATATATATCCTTATGCCACATGCCGCTGATGCACCCAGATCTATGCTATCCACTATGGTCTGCCAGCTAAAGCGGGCGCCAGACAAAAGTTTCCCAAAAGCTTCCTCGCCATCTGATATGACTTCCTAGGCTGACAAATTAGATCTATATTGGAAATTTTTTAAAGGTTTTAATAATCCCTCAAAATGGATCATTTGCAAATAAAGATGCATGGCAGCTCCCCCTTTTGGGTTGGGCACCACCAATGCTAAAAAAATATTCTTATCTTGGTTTAATTCTGTTAGAGCCATGAAACTAATAATGTTTAGCACTTGTAGTGTGTGAATATTTAAATTTCTTGCGAAATTCCAATACTGGTGCTTACTGCCAGGTCTGCCTCTGAGGCTACCTGGTGAAAACATATTTTCACATTGATAATTACTTCTAGCAAAGATAGTCCCTCATCAGAGGAATTTATGAGTATCACACAATGGGTACATACAACAGGCAGAAGATGCCTTCTGATAATATCAGTGATATTTAATTTCAAGATTCTATGATTTTGTTCATTGAGGGCCCTGACCATACCAATTATTAATTCTCAACCTGCAAATGTGGATAAAACATTTAGAGGCTTAATAAGAGGAAGGATTGATCCAGGTGCGTGTCCTAACTGAGAATGAGCATCTAAAGTTCCATCTAACATGATGGAATTCTGAACCAGAGCTGTCTTACAACATACAGAAGTCAGTTTGGTCAGAAAGGAGCAGTATCTCAGGAAGTACGTGCATCCTGCCATTCATCACTTACTTTAGATTTTGGGGCTCATCATTTTGAGATTCAAGGCCAGTTAACTATGGCTCAACAGTTTCATTCTCATATCCTCTTTCTATGAGACCGCTTTTAACTTTGGTCATGATAATTATGAAGCCATAGTTGACAATAGGAGATAAATCAATGAACTGTACAACCAACTTGTTAGAATTGGCAATGGAGTTGTGAGTTATTTATGTCAATAAAATCTCAACTGGTTACTGAAGTTGCTAAATCTATCCAACAACAAATAATTACTATTGAAGATGAGTTTAATATTTGACTGTATCAAATATGGAACCAATATGAGAATTGCTCTGCTGAACTATATGGGCTACTTCAACAACTCAAGTTGTGGATAATAATCAAGAAGTTATACCCAGTCCTATAGGTCCTCCAGGACCTTCAGGACCTCCTAGTTCTCCGTCTGTGATACCAGGACCTACTGGTGAATGTGGTCCCCCTGGGCCTGTAGGTCTTGAAGGTTCTCAAGGGCCCTCAGGACCCCCTAGTCCCCCCAGTCATACGATCTTGTTTCCTGGCTCTGAAGCTCAGAAACAATTGGTAACAAGAGTTCAAGATTTAGAAAAACAAATTTGAGCCATAGCTCATGGATGTTTCTTATCTTTATAATGCCACCCAACTAACCTGGACTATCTGTTAACCAATTTATTAGACGGTGTTGACAATGCTTATCATCTATGTGACAATAATCAGTTCACTTAAGAAACTCAGTTTGCAATTTTCACCGCCTCCATTGAACGCTTAACTGCTAAATACAGAGTACTTGAGAATAAGCAAGAGGAAATGCTCCCAGAGTTTTCTAATTTAAATCAATCTTCTTCAAATGACCACATTACTCAATGGATCTAAAACTTAAAAGTGACCTTAACAAATTATGTCAAGAAGTTGACTGGATTCCTACTCAATTTTATATCCCTGGGTCTGAAATCTCCAAAACTAATCTGGTACTGGTATTGGGCGTTCACGCATTAAGCAGTGAATCTAACTCTTTCAAAACTACCTTTAGCGATAAGTATAATCCAGGTGAAGTTAGTATTCACTCTTTTCTATTTGTTTATAAGAGAGTTATGGAAGGAGCGTCTGATCAACAGAAAGTTCTGCATATTACTTCTTATTTAAGTTGATTTTCTCAAGAAATTATGGTCCCTCATCTCAAGGTTTGCCATACTTGGGATCAAGTGAAAACTTCCCTTATTAAGGGTTTGGAAGTGACAAATTCTGTATAATTAAAAACAAGCCTTTATGAGCATCTTAGTTAAGTGAAGAGATTCAATTCAGAAATTTGATAAGCGATTTTATCATGACGCCCTTACTCTTGCTACTTGTGATTGTATTACTTTAGATGATGCTATTTCTCATGTGATGAGTGCTTTTGCTTCTCTTAAGAAATTTTGCCTCATTTAAAGTCTCTATGAAGATAATTTCCTGCCTATTCTTGACATAAAAAAGGTGTTGAGGATATCCTTAACGTTGTGGTGCACCCATTTCCAGCTGACAACCCTCACTCCTATGTTCATGCAGTGCCTCCTAGACTCAAACTCTAAGCCAAGAAGGATCCTTGCAACTATTGCGGACTAGTTGGTCATATGGAACAACAATGTTGTAAGAAACAAGCTGATGAGTTGAAAAAGAGGAGTCAGCATAGGACAAGAAGGTTTCTGTGCTGATCTACTTCTTGTTCTTAAATCTTGAAATTCTAATACTTCTAAGGATAGTTATGTATTATCTGCTCCAGGTGAACTTGATATACCTGATAATTTAGTCAAAAAAGATACTAATTCTTCTTTAGTTTCTGTTTAACCTTCTTCTTCCCTTCAACCAATTAGTACTTCTGTATTTTCAATACCGCATTTTGGTACTGATGTGATTTGGGTGAAAGTCGTAATACACAAAGTAAGTTTAATCCATTATCAATATAAGATCCCCCATAAATGTGAACTCATCCTGGCTTATGAAAAATCAAGATCACGCCAGATCTGAACCACTCTCAAGAATATGGAACCGCTGGTCCATCATATACTAAATCCGTAGGAACTTATTCATCCCTTAAAAATGTGCTTTGGAAAATTAGTTTTTTTTTTTTCAAGTAGTGTTGGACAATAACTGTTATAACTTGCTTTTGGGAACCAAATTTCTTAGTAATTTTGATGCAATAATCAGTCATAAGGACGATTATCTTTCTTTAATTGAATATTGAGTACATTTAATCTTAAAAGATGTCTTAAATGACAAGAAAAACTTAAATGACATGTTTATCTATGAAATATCCTAACTCCATCTCTCTTCTTGAAACCTAATATTGGGACCTAAAACTATACTTACTCCTTCATCAGTTTGTGCATCAGAAGGAATGCCTTTATACTCTATCAAATCAATTACTATTCCTCCTAAAGCTTAAGTTATAACTGACACTGGAGTGCAAGTATTAGTGTCAGATGATCATGTATTGGAGATCTCAGGTAACCTTAACCACTCCCTTCTGGAGGCCTTAACTTGTCCTGGTATCCTTGATCCCGCATATAATAGAACTATTATAGATTTATTGGCTAATCTCACCTCTCAACATTTGAAATTGAAATTAAAGCAACCTTATCGCTTATGTGTTGACTACTCTTGTAAATGAAATATTTATCTATCACTGTATGTGGGAGTTACGTGATTTTGGGTTGGATGACCCACTTATTAAAGCTAGAGTCAAAGTTGAATATGGAGATTTGCTTACTTCTGAACAACAACAACAAGCTGCAGAGGATCTAATTTAAGAATATGCGGATATATTTTGCAAATGGTTCCAGAGAGTTTTGGTTTAATGAAAAATGTTCGGCATGAGTAAAAACAGTTGATTCTCCCCCTATTTGAGCTCAGCCTTGTCAAAAATCTAAAGTTGAGGTAACTCAATTTTCTGTAGAATTAAAACAACTCTCTGAAGCTGGGCTATTAACACCTTCACAAAGTCCCTGAGCTTCCCTCTACTCCTTATCCATAAAAAGGATGGATGTCATAGGGTGGTTATGGATTATCTTTGTCTTGATGATGTTACTCAAAAAAGATTTATAAGCATTACCTCGCATTAATGATTCATTAAGACTACTATCTGGGTTAATATCCTTTTCAGCAATGGATCTTGCTAGTGGTTACTGGAAAAGGGAACTTGCTCCTGAAGATCGTCAAAAATGCGCCTTAATTTCTAGTGAGGGGTATTTGAACCTATCCATATGCCGTAGGGGCTTTGTAATGCCCCTGCTACTTTCAAAGAGCCATGGATGGCTTATTTAGTGATTTGAAACTTTCCTACGTTCTCATTTATTTAGACAATGTTACTGTTTTTTCTCATACATTCAATGAGCATTTAACCCATTTGAACGAAGAGTTTGGCAGAATGCTCCAAGCTTCTCATAAGCTAAAGCCATCTAAGTGTGTTTTTTAAAGCTGAGATGGAATTTTAGGCCATAAGGTTAATTGGAAAGGTATATTACCCTTGTCTGACAAGATTCAAGCTATTATTGACATGCCTGTTCCTAAAAGCTTACATGATATTCAATTGTTTTTAGGGATGGTTGGGTATTATTGAATATTTGTTCTCTATTTTGCTGAAAATTGCTAAACTTTTAGTTTATTTACTGAATAATGAAGTTCCTTTCTTATGGGAAGAATCACAACAACATACATTTGATCATTTACTCCAAGCTTTATCAGTGCCTCAATTTTAGCTTATCCTGATTTTTCAAACCTTTTCTCTTATTTACCAACACCAGTGATGTAGCTATGAGCTATTCTGGCTTTTAACGACTCCAACCTGGTAGATCATCCTATCTCTTGTTATAGTAAAACACTTTCCAAAACAAACCTCAACTATAGTGTTACTGAGAGGGAGTGCCTTACGGTCCTATCAGCCATCAAGAATTTTGTCCCTATCTTTATGGCAAACATTATACTATCATCACGGATCATGTATCCTTAAAATGGTTGCAACAAATAAAAGATCCTTATATACTATTATATAGATGGGCTCTAAAGCTTTAGAATTATGATTTCCAATTCAACATTGTGCTGGAGCTATACACCAAAATTCTGATGGACTTTGTCAGTTACCTATAATAACCCTATTTACTGCTGAAGAGGATTGCAGCTTTGACCTAATTGGCAGACCTGAACTATGATATTGTGAATATAAGGATGTTATATCAAAGTTACAATCTTTAACTGAGAATACTCAAATTGAAGAGAGATTGCTTTATAAGAAGTCAAGATTCAAGTGGTTACTTTTTATCTGGCCTTCATCTAGGACTGATACCATTATGGAGGCTCATCAATCCATGGGGCATGGAACTGTCGCTAAGAACTTACATTAGTTAAAAGATTGATGATATTGTGATAATATGCCAGAAATTGTGCGCAATGTGTTGTAAACTTGACTTATTTGCCAAACAAATTGTTGTGGGAATCTGATTTATCAACATATATTTGTGGGACCCTCAAACCTTTTTCCATTATGAGTATCAATGTAGTGGGTCCCCTTACCACCGCTACTTATGGACATCGTTATATCATATTAGCTATTAGTTATTTTATCAACTGTATTGAGGCTGTTTCTGTTTCCACTGTCACCGCTAAGTCTACGGCGTCTTTCCTCTTTAAAAAGTTTTAACCCGCCATGGTAGCCTGAAAATACTATTATCTGATGATGGAACAAATTTCGTTTCTCAAGTAGTATCTAAGCTCATTAAACTGATGGGTATATATCAATTGTTTACAGCTCTTTACAATCCCTCCACTAACGGTGCTGTTGAATGAGCTAATGGTACCCTTGTAGACATACTTCAAAAGATGTCCTCAAACGATCCTAATAGATGTAATCTATACTTACCTAGTATGATGTTAGCTTACAGTGTTAGCTATCATTGTATAATTGGTATGTCTCCCTTTAAGGCGCTTTACAGTTGAGATCCTGTTTTATCCTTAAGTATACAACCTATACTTGATACTGCTACTCCTCAAAATAATGAATTAGCTATGAGAAGGTTAGTTGACAAAATTTTCATGATGAAAGCCTAGCTTTGAGCCCTCTTTATACAAATTTAAAAAGAAGGAACTAGGACAAATGCTAACAGGCCTATTTTACCTGAGTATCAAGTAGTAGATTTTTTACTCTTTTAACATCATAGACCTGTAGGAAAAATCCACAAACTTGATACCATATTCTCTGGTACCTATCAAATTATCTATTGTTGGGGTAATGAATACTCCATTTTAGCTGTTGACTCTGAGGCTGTTTTTAAGAGAGTTCACAGTAGCTTCCTTCATAAGTACGTGCCCCAAGGCAAGATCTTGAGGGGAGCATTGTTGGAAAACACCCAAGATGACCAATTATAATAAAGAACAGTTTGACCTCTCAGTCCAACAAGATTATTAAAAAATTATTGAGAGATATCCGATTTTAATCTAGATTGACAATTGACACTTCAGTGTTATTGCCTCATCTGACTGAAGGTACTACGCATTCCATAGGGACTAAGCTTTCCAAAGGGGCTAAGTTCTCAATTAGAAGGTTGATTCCATCTAATAAGAATCTTATCAGATCTGGCAGTCATAAATATTTCATATAATGAACAGCTTTTATGTCCTATAAAAGAAAAGATCTTACTACATTTGAATTTCCAAAGATACTTATGAAGACCTACTAAAACCACTTCTGTAAATATCTCTATGTCTTATTGATTAAGATACCATTTATTCTGTCTCTCAAAGATACATTATGGTCCTTTAACAAAGATCTTTATTCCATTTGGAATTCATTGTTGCAACGAAACTAATAATTTGTTGCCTTAGTTTAATATTTGCTAGAGCCACAAAACTGATAATTTGTAGCTTTCATAGCTCCTGAATATTTAAATTTATTGCAAAATTCCAATACCCCCATTCTTAAGCATGCGGATCCTTCTAAACCCTATATTGTAGCATGCAATGCATCTTTTGCTGTGGTAGGGGTTGGCTTTGATAGCACAATGGGTGGTACACCCAGTCGCATATACCTCCCACAAGTTCTCTTCTACTGAGCAATCCCAAGCCATCTACAATAAGGAATTGGCAGCTGTAGCTTAGGCCTTGACCCACTGGAAGTATCTCTTACAGGGTGCTCAGCATGAGTTGACTGTGTAGACTGAACACAAAGCTATTATTTACTTATGCAAGCCACAGAAGTTGTCACATCAGCAGGACCGCACCTACTTGGACTTTTGCAGCTATAACTTTTTATGGGTTTTTGATGGGGCTTTAAATATTATTTCCAAATTTATAAGCCACAATCCCGCCTTTTTCCCAGCTGACCCTGATAAGGCGGATCTCATCACAGTCATTCCCCCACTCAAATCCTAATTATTGTCTCTCAAGGTTTTAGTAACAGGCTTAGATGTAAGGAGAGTGTCTATAACTCTCCTGTTTCCATCGTGATAGTGCGCGGTGCACCAAGCCAACGCCAGGGAACTAGCCGTTAGTGCCAGAGTGATTAGAGCCCAGCAGAGGGTACAGGAGCAATAACTGCTCAGGCATAAAATTGCAAATTTTATAAGAAAATTCCCAGTAAAAGTGACGCGGTGCACATATTGACAGGAGATAAGTGACACAGGTTGGAGGGGACCTGGGCAAACAAATGGTGTATGAGGGGAGAGATGCATGATCCTTGCAATGGCAAGGGTAAAAGAGCGCAATACCTCTTTGAAAAGGTTCGCGCACAGGAGTGACAGAATATCATAAAATTTTAAAAATAACATAAATGGGGTAAAGGTTTATTTTGGGAAGTTAAACAACAAGGAATGTTGGTCGGGGAAAACATATTTAAGCTCAGATGGGGAAAATGGGGTTATGCTGCAGTGGGCCCAAGCAGCGACTCACCAATAGGGCGATACTGCCATCCAAGTTAGTAAAATAGGCAAAATTGACTTCACTCGAGTTATTGACTGAGGTTGGATTTGACCCCAAGCGCGTTATTTCATAGGAGGAACAGGTTTCGAAACCCCATTCCTTGACTAACTGAACTGACCATCCATCTTAATTTAATAAATAATTTGTTTTATTGCTTGGGCTGCCGTCAGGGGCTGGGCACACAGCACCCCACTAGGACTGACCTGGGCACATTTTGCCCTTACCCAGCGCTGGTCTAGGGTGTGCTTCAGGTCTGGAAGGCCCTGTAGCTTCACCTTTTGGGCCTCCAAGCGCCCAGCCTTATCTTTGGGGTTGATCCCCACTATGATGTCATGTGTACATGACATTACCCTCTCCTCCTGATGGGGCTCAACCCCTCCAGGGGCTTGTGCTAGGGAAAGTTCTTGTGGGAAGGGGCTAATTTCATGGCAGCGACAGACGGTTTGAGTTGGGAACCAGCAGCCTGGGGAAAACGCTGGTGGAATGCATCAATTAGATCTTGGGCATGCACACAGTCGCACGCTGGTACCCAACTGTTTTTGGCAGCGTCAAAGCCCTTCCAGGACACCAAGTATTCGAGTCTTCTTTTAACATGGCGTGAGGCAACTATCTCTTCCACCTCCCACTCTGGCGCCCCATCCATGAGATAGGCCTCAGGAGTCTCTGGTGGGGGGCCCTCAAACAACGTCAGTTTAATCTCATGAAACATGGAGAAGATCTGGAATGAGGGGGATATCTAGCTGGTATGAGGCATGGCCCACCTTTCTAACCACGCGGTAGGGCCCAATCCACTTTGGTCCCAGCTTCTTACATGGCTGCTTGATTGGGATATTATGAGCATCAATCATCACGAGATCCCCTTCCTTGTATGCGGGACCCACTTGGTGCTTCCCATCAGTGTTCTCCTTATATACCTGTATATCCGCCTCCAAGCTTGTGGAAACCCCCTGGTGTACCTTCTTGATGGGCTTTGCAAAGTCCACCACCGCTTCAACCTTAGACCCAAATCTGGGCTCCATGTTAAAGGCGGGGTTAAAGCCATGGCTGGCAAAAATGTGGAACAACCAATTGAGGTGTGCAAGGTATAGTTGTAGCTAAACTGGGCCATGGGAAGGTGAGAAACCCAATCAGAATGATCTGCAGAGGTTTAACACCGCAGAAACTGTTCCAAGCACTGGTTCACTCGTTTAGTCTGCCCATCTGATTGGGGATGATAGACAGTTGAATGGCAAGGGCGAATCTGAAGAGTCTTACACAACTCTTCCCAAAAGACAGAGGTAAACTGGGGTCCCCTGTCACTGATGATCTTCTGGGGAACTCCATGGAGTGCAAACACATGCATGACGAAAAGCCTGGCCATATCAGCCGCGGCTATTGTAGTTTGGCAAGGAATGAAGTGGGCGAACTTTGTAAACCGGTCCACCACCACCATGATGGCATCGTAACCATCTGAGAAAGGTAGTTCTACAATAAAATCCACCAATAAGGAAGTCCAGTGCCCTTCAGCTTTCTGGACTGGTACCAACAACCCCGCTAAAAGTTGATGATTTGGTTTCATTTGGTTGCAGAATACACATTCCTTGCAGTACCTCCCCACCTGAGCAGACAAGCCCTTCCAATTATATGTGCACCGGATTAACTCTAATGTCTTTGTTTTACCAGGATGACCAATGGTAAGTCCATCATGATGGTCCCGGATGATTTCCAGGTGAACTGGTCCAGAAGGAACCCATAAGCGCCCCTGGAACCACACCATCTCATCCTTCATGTGATAACCCCTGGAGAGATCCTCTTGGTTCAACTCACATTTAGCAAGTAACGTAATATATTCCACTGCCAGCGGCTGAGAAAGGACTACCTTCCAGAACATACTATATTCCTCCGCGTTTTTCCAGAGGTGCAAGTGTGGGCCCGCTGGTCAGAAGAGAGGGTCGTTGAGGCAGAAATTTACCTGGAGGAATCATCACCTGGGTGTTGTGAACTTCCACCTCCTTGGAGTCAGGCGCTAAAGCAGGGCTGTGGCTCAAAGCATCCATCAAACCATTATCCTTCCCTTGTTGAATTCATACGTAAATGCAAATTGGGCAAGGGTCTTATGCCAATGGGTCTGCCATGGGGTTAAGACATGAGGAGCGCGGTAGTACAGCAAGGCACGGTGGTCTGTACGTACCCAGAAAGGTTGGGATGAACCATGCAAGTGGTGACGCCAATATGTCAGCGCCTCCACCACTGCTAGTAACTCCTTATCGTAAACAGCGTAATTCAACTCAGGCAGAGACATCTTTTTAGAAAGATATCCCACCGGATGCTCTATCCCATCTTCACCTACTTGTAACAAGGCAGCCACTATGGCGAAGTTGGAGGCATCAGTCAACACAATGAACTCTTTTGAAGGGTCAACATGTCGAAGAACAGTCATGGACAACAGGGTGCACTTCACTGCTTGAAAAGCATTCTCTAAAGTGGGAGACCACTGAAGCACCTTGGCACCGCTAGCCTTGTATAGGGGAGCCGCCACCTCAGACAGATTGGGAGTGAACTTCTTGAGGAACGTGCACATCCCCAAAAAGCTCCTTAATTCCTAAACTGAGGTGGGGGTAGGCCACTCACAAATCGCCTTCTCCTTGTCTGGAGTTATCATGTGTCCTTGGTCGAACATGACGTTGCCCAAAACGTGATATGGGACTTAACGAACTTGCACTTTAAATTTTTGACGTAAGGCTGGCTGCTTTTAATTGCTCCACCACTTGACGAAGGTGAACTGCATGGGACTCCTGATTCGTGGAAAACACCAGGATATCATCCATGTAAGTGACCGCGTATATCCCTAACAGGTCCCCTAACGCGTCATCAATGTGGCGTTGAAAGATATCAGGTGCATTCTTGAGACCAAAGGGCATGACCTGAAACTTAAAGATCCCTTTTCTGGTACAGAATGCGGTCAACCACTATTGTCCCTTTTTAATCCAAATCTGATTGAACGCGTTGAGAAAATTAACTTGGAGATTACCTTCGCCTTCTCCACATAATGTGAAATCTGCGAATCCAAAGGGATGGGATGGAGGTCTGGTACAGTAACGTTGTTAAGGCTACCAAAGTCTACGCAGGGGTGTAAGGTACCATCAGACTTCTCCACGAAGAGTAGGGGGAGCATACAAGAGAGGTACACTGAAAAATCGTACCCCTGGCTAACTGTTCTTTTAACCCGCACATCCAACGCCTCCTCCTCCCAAACAGTCAATGGGTAAATAGGGGAAGAGATATGCACCAGATCCACCATGATCTTGAAGTCACAATCAAACTCAGAATGCTCAGGGAGTGCGTTGGCAGATGTGCAATAAAATAGGATTCAAACCCTCCAAGAAAGAAGGTATAGGAATTTCCACTGAGGGCTTCTGCATTGAGGCAAAGACACAAGGGATACGGTGGGGCCAATGGGGCAAGTTGCCTGGGGCGTTTTCTTCAGACAAAGGCACAACAAATGTGCGACCATTTTTCACGGTGAGGGACAAGGTGTTCTCCTTTAGGTTAGTTCTAACGTCAAACTTCCGCCACCACTCCATGCCCAAGATGATAGGGAACAGGAGGTTTTTGATAGCACTGAAGTGATCTGAAGGTGGTATTTGCCAACCTGATAGTCCACTGTCCCAATGATCTTCATAGTGGGAATACCTTGGGACGTCCCTCCTCTAACCACATCACCTGGCAAGTAACTCAGCCCAAGGTAGTCAGCTAAGTACTGGTCCATATAGTTTCCAGAAGCACCATTATCCACCAAAATAGTAGTGGTGAGCTTCCCTAAAGGAGAGGAGAGGGTGGCAGTCAATAGAAAATACCCGGAATGGTCTTTATTGATTGAGGATAATGACAATACTCCACCAAACATTTCATCATCTGGTTCAAGCCTGCTACAGAATGGGTTTTGGAATCAAAAAAAGGGGTGGGATATTTGGCCACTCTTAGTACTGAGGCCACATACCTCACCATGCCTTCTGCAGGTGCATATATTTGATTATATAATAAATGCAGTGCTTTTTCCACTTCCTGAGTGCGCCTAATCATTGTAGAGGTCAACCGTGGGATCTTAGGGGTAATTTGATACACCATAATATGGTCCTCATTCAGGCCATATGAGCTGATAAATGGTTCAGAGGTAGAGGCCAGGTTTCCATTATAAAACGCGTTTTCTGACGTGAATGATCCTATCCCTTGATCTGCAACGGAATTCCTGAGTTATCCAAGTCCAACACCACCAGGCCCATCTGCACCAATTCTGATGGCATCATCTGAATGCACCGGTAAAGGGAAACTCATGTCTCAAAATGGAGTTGAATTAATTTGGTGGAAATTCAGGAAATCATGACTTTCGAACATCAAAGTGTCTGAAACCACCAGGTATGAACACGAAGGGTGGATACTTTCCAGTTGGAGGCAACCAAAATAACTCCAAGTTGCTCCAACCTTTGGGAAGAAGAGGAAATAGTGGTGCGGCTAATGACAGCTGGAGCCCACAGCTGATGGCCACTGTTTCCACTTCAGAAAAGTTCCACACGGAAATAGTTCATGCACATAATAAAATGAGGTTGGTCAACTATTGTAAGGAGAGTGTCTATAACTCTCCTGTTTCCAGTGTGGTAGTGCGCGGTGCACCAAGCCAACACCAGGGAACTAGCCGTTAGTGCCAGAATGATTAGAGCCCAGCAGAGGGTGCGGGAGCAATAACTGCTCAGGCATAAAATTGCAAATTTTATAAGAAAAACTCCAGTAAAAGTGACGCGGTGCACATACTGACAGGGGGATAAGTGACTCAGGTTGGAGGGGACCTGAGCGAACAAATGGCGTATGAGGGGTGAGATGCATGGTCCTTGAAATGGCAAGGGTAAAAGAGCGCAAGACCTCCTTGAAGAGGTTCGCTTAGGAGTGATCAGAATATCATAAAATTTTAAAAATAACGTAATTGGGGTAAAGATTTATTTTGGGAAGTTAAACAACAAGGAATGTTGGTCGGGGAAAACATATCTAAGCTCAGATAGGGAAAATGGGGTTATGCTGCAGTGGGCCCAAGCAGCGACTCACCAATAGGGCGATACTGCCATCCAAGTTAATAAAATAGGCTGAAACTGACTTCACTTGAGTTATCAACTGAAGTTGGATTTGACCTGAGCACATTATTTCATAGGAGGAATGGGTTTTGAAACCCCATTCCTCAACTAACCAAACTAAACCATCCGCCTTAATTTGGTAGATAGTTCATTTTAACGCTTGGGCTGCCATCAGGGCTGGGCACTTGGCACCCCACTAGGACCAACCTGGACATATTTTGCCCTTAACCAGCGCTGGTCTAGGGTGTGCTTCAGGTCTGGAAGGCCCTGTAGCTTCACCTTTTGGGCCTCCAAGCGCCCAGCCTTATCTTTGGGGTTGATCCCCACTATGATTTCATGTGTACATGACGTTATCCCCAGATGCGCTTTTGGTGTTGTGTGTCTTAGCTGCACAGTTGGCATGTGCAGAGGGGGCGGAACTTAAGGAGTGGTTATCCCTCTCAGCTTAAAAGCATCACTTATATTCTTTGGCCAAAGTCATGGTCCCATGACATCATAGTAGGGACTGACCCAAAGAATAAGGCTGGGCGCCAGGAGGCCCAGAAGGTGAAATTACAGGGCTCCCATATCTGAAGCATACCCTAGACCAAAGCTGGTTATGAGAAAAATATGCTCATGGTGGTACTAGTGGGGTGCAAGTGCACAGCCCCTTACAATGGTCCAGGCATTAAAATGGATGGCCTACCAAACTAAAGTGGACAATCTATTTGGTTTGAAGATGAACAGGGTTTAAAAACATGTTCCATTTACAAAACAATGCATTTGGGTCAAAATCAACTTCAACTAATCATTTGAGTGAAGTCAGTTTCAACTAATTCACCAATTTAGATGGTAGCATTGCCCTATTGTTGGGTTGGTGCTTGGGCCCACTGCAGCACATCCTGTATTCCCCCGTCTGAGCTTATATGTTTTCTCTGACCAACATTCCTTGTTGGTCAACTTCCCAAATAAACCTTTTCCCCGTTTAACAATTTATCTATGTATTTTCTATAATCCTGTGCACAAACCTCTTCAAGGAGGTCTCACACTCTGTGGACCTTGCCATTGTGGACACAATCTTATTTTCCCAATGTGCACTGTTTGTTCGCCCAGGTACCCTCCAACCTGGGCTGCTTACCCTTTCTCTATGGGTGCACCGCATCATTTTTGGATGGTTCCTGATCGCATTTCTTGGCTGTAGTTATTATTGTTCCAGCACCCTCTGCTGGGCGCTAGTAGCTTTAGTACTAACAGCTAGTTTCCATGCGTTAGCTCTGTGCACCAAGCACCACCACGCTGGAAACAGGAGAGTTTTAGACAATTTGTCTTACATTAGTTTACCAACCTCTTAACTTTATGTGCACAAACTTTTTCCATGTGAATCTTTTCTGAAGTGGGAACAGTGGGCACCAGCTGAGGGAGTTGGCTGTCATTAGCCGCACCACAGTTTACTATCTTCCTGACAGTTGGAGCAACTTGGCGTTATTATGGTTGCCTCCAACTGGAAAATATTTACCCTTTGTGCTTATACCTGTTGGATACAGATGCTTTGAGGTCCAAAAGTTGTGATTCCCTGACTTTGCACTGAATCCGTCACTTTCAAATTAAAAAATGAAATTCCCTTTGCCAGCGCATTTAGCCAATGCCGTTGGAATTGGCACAGATGGGCCTGGGGGTGTTGGCCATGGATAATGTTGGGCATTTCATCTCGGTTCAAGGGATAGGGTCATTTGCATCTAAAAACGTGTTTTATAACAAAACCCTGATATATGCCCCTGAACCATATTATCCCTCTCATGGCTCAGATCTGGAACCCATTCCTGTGTATGCAATCATACCAGAAAATCCCCGTTTGACCTCTTCCATGATATGCGCACTCAGGGAATTGAAAAAGAACTGTGTTTACAATATGAAAATGTTTATGCACCTGCAGAAGCATGGAGGGTTATGTGGCTTTAGTAATAATAGTGGCCAACTATTCCTCCCGCTTCTTTGATTCCCAAACCTACCCTTATGGTTTGCTACAGCCAGAAGAATATTTAGGTGAGGTGGGAGCGTTTTCTGCTTTGAATAAAACCCACTCTGGATACTTCCTCTTGAATGCTACCCTTACATCCTCTTTTGGGAAGTTCAGCACAACTATTTTAGTGGATACTGGTGCCTCAAATAATTTTGTTGATAAAGACTTTGATGACTACCTTGAGCTGAGTTACTCACCAGGTGGTATGGTTAGAGATGGGGCTTCTCAAGGTATCCTTGTGCTGAACGTCCTAGGGTTGGTGGACTACCAGGTGGGCGCCTATCTTCTGTCTGACCATTTTCAAGCTATCAGGAACCTCTAGTTTCCCATTATTTTGGGTGTGGAGTGGTGGAGAAAGTTTGACTTCAGGACTAACTTGAAAGAAAACACTCTATCCTTGTCTTTGTCCAATAGTCACAAGTTAATTGTTCCTTTGTCAGAATATAATGCCCCAGGAAAACTACCTCATTGGCCCAATATTCCCTTACATAATCTTGCCCCTTTGCTGAAGCCCTCTGTGGAGGTTCCCCTACCGTCCTGTTTGGAGGGGTTGGAACCTTCTTTTGATGCAGCATCCGTGAACACACTTCCTGAGCACTCAGAATTTGATTTTAACTTCAAGCTCATTGTGGATCTGGTGCAGATATCTTACCCCATTTACCCATTGACTGTGCGGAAAGGAAGAGGCGTTGGATGTGTGGGTAAAGGATCATTTAGCCAAAGGGGCCATTTTCCAGCGTACTCCCCTGTTTACTCCCCGCTTCTCTTTGTTAAGAAGGCTGATGGTACTCTACACCTCTGCGTAAACTATGGGAACCTCAATAACGTTACTGTACCAGATCTCCATCCCATCCTTTTGGATTCACAGATTGCATGCTATGTGGAGAAGACTAAGGTCTTTTCTAAGCTGAATTTCCTTAACGCGTTCAATCAGATTCAGATTAAAAGGGATAAGAGTGGTTGACCACATTCTGTAACAGAAAAGGAATAATCCAGTTTTAGGTCATGCCCTTTGGTCTCAAGAATGCACCTGATATCTTTCAACGCCGCATTGATGACGCGTTGGGGGACCTGTTAGGGGTATGCGCGTTCACTTACATGGATGACATCCTGGTGTTTTTCCCGGATCAGGAGTCCCATGCAGTCCACCTTCGTCAAGTGGTGGAGAGGTTAAAGGCAGCCAGCCTTACACTGAAGAGAAGCAAGTGTGAGTTTTTCAAGTTTTGGGTCAATTTTCTGGGCAACGCCGTGTTTGACCAAGGCCACATGATAACTCCAGAAAAGGAGAAGGCGATCCATGAGTGGCCCACTCCCACCTCTGTCAAAGAATTAAGAAGCTTTTGAGGAGTGTACGTTCCTCAAGAAGTTTACACCAAATCTTTCTAAGGTGGCAGCTCCTTATATAAGGCTAGCAGTGCAAAGTTGCTTCAGTGGTCCTCCAATTTGGAGGATGCTTTCCAAGCAGTGAAGTGCACCTTATTGTCTACGTCTGTCATTCGCCATGTTGACCCTTCCAAAAAGTTCATTGTGTCTGCAAATGCCTTCAACTTCGCCATAGTGGCCGCCTTATTACAAGTAGGCAAAGCTGGGGTAGAGTATCCGGTGGGATATTTTTCTAGGAAGATGTTTCTGCCCAATTTGAACTATGCCGTATATGACAAGGATTTACTAGCAGGGGTGGAGGCGCTGACATATTGGCGTCACCACTTACATGGCTCTACCCAACCATCCCGTGTACATACAGATCACCGTGCCTTGCTGTACTATCATGCCCCTCATGTCCTAACTTTACGGCGGACTTGTTGGAATGAGACCCTTGCCCAATTTGCATTTAAGTATGAGTTCACCAAGGTCAAGTATAATGGTTTGGCGGATGCTTTGAGCCGCAATTCTGCTTTAACACCTGATCCCAAGAAGGTGGAAGTGCACAACACACAGGTTATGATTCCTCTAAGTAAAATTATGTCACAACTTTCCTCTCCCCTGGCCAACGGGCCAGCGCTTGTACCTCTGGAAAAAGCGGAGGAATATGGTATGTTCAGAATGGTCATCTTTCTCAGACGCTGTTGGGCAAATATGCTATGGTACTTACAAAGAGCGCTTCAAATCAAGAGTGCCTATCCAGATATTATCATGTAAAGGATGAGATGGTGTGGTTTCAGGGGCGCCTTTGGGTACCTGCTGGATCACTGCGCCTGGAAATCATCCTGGACCATCATGATGGAATCACCATTGGTCATCCAGGTAAAATCAAAGACCTTGGAGTTGATATGTCACACCTATAATTGGAAGGGCTTGCCTGCTCAGGTGGGGCGATAATATAAGGATTGCCTGGTATGCAACCAGATGAAACCCAATTATCAACATTTAGTGGGGCTGTTGATACCAGTCCAAAAGGCTTATGGGCCCTGGACTTCCCTCTCAGTTAATTCATTGTGAAATTCCCAGCCTCAGATGTTATGATGCCATCATGGTGGTGGACTGGTTTACAAAGTTCGCCCACTTCATTCCTTGCCAAACTACAATAGCCACGGCTGATATGGCCAGGCTCCTCGTCATGCGTGTGTTTGCACTCCATGGAGTTCCCCAGAAGATCATCAGTGACAGGGGACCCCAGTTTACCTCTGTCTTTTGGGAAGAGTTGTGTAAGACTCTTCAGATTCGCCCTTACCGTTCAACTGCCTATCATCCCCAATCAGGTGGGCAGACTGAACGAGTGAACCAGTGCTTGGAACAGTTTCTGCGGTGTTACACCGCTGCAGATCATTCTGATTGGGTTCTCACCTTCTTATGGCCCAGTTTAGCTACAACAATACCTTGCACACCTCAATTGGTTGTTCATCATTTTTTTGCCAGCCATGGCTTTAACCCCGCCTTTAACATGGAGCCCAGCTGTGGGTCTAGGTTTGAAGCGGTGGTGGACTTTGCCAAGACAATCAAGAAGGTACACCAGGGGGTTTCCACAAGCTTGGAGGCGGATATACAGGTATATAAGGAGAACACTGATGGGAAGCACCAAGTGGGTCCCGCATACAAGGAAGGGGATCTCGTGATGATTGATGCTCATAATATCCCAATCAAGCAGCCATGTAAGAAGCTAAGACCCAAGAGGATTGGCCCTTACCACGTTGTTAGAAAGGTGGGCCATGCCTCATACCATCTGGAGCTTCCCCTTCATTTCAGATTTTCTCAGTGTTTCATGAGAGCAAACTAATGTTGTTTGAGGGCCCCTCACCAGAGACTCCTGAGGCCTATCTCGTGGATGGGAGCCATAGCGGGAGGTGGAAGAAATAGTTGCCTCTCGCCGCGTTAAAAGAAGACTGAAGTACCTGGTTTCCTAGAAGGGCTTTGACGCTACATAGAACAGTAGAGTTCCAGCGCTTGACTGTGTGCATGCCCAAGATCTGATTGAAGCCTTCCATGAGCGTTTCCCCCAGGCTTCTGGATCTCAAACCAAACTGATCTTTGCTGCCATGAAGTTGGCCCCTGCCCACAAGAACTTTTCCCTTGAGCAAGCTCCTGGAGGGGGTTGAGCCCCGTCGGGAGGAGAGGGTAATGTCATGGTCCCATGACATCATAGTAGGGACTGACCCAAAGGATAAGGCTGGGCATCAGGAGGACCAGAAGGTGAAATTACAGGGCCTCCCAGACCTGAAGCATACCCTAGACCAACGCTGGGTATGGGAAAAATATGCCCAAGTTGGTACTAGTGGAGTGCCAAGTACCCAGCCCCTTACAACAGTCCAGGCATTAAAACAGATGTTCTACCAAACTAAAGCAGATGGCTCGATTCAGTTTGTTGAGGAATGGGGTTTTAAAACCCATTCCCTATATGAAACAATGCATTTGGGTCAAATCCAACTTTAATAAATCACTCGAGTGAAGTCAGTTTTAACTTATTCCACCAATTTGGATGGTAGCGTTGCCTATTGGTGGGTTGGTGCTTGGGCCTACTGCAGCACATCCTGTATTCCTCCATCTGAGCTTGGATGTTTTCCCTACCCAACATTCCTTGTTGGTCAACTTTTTTGAATAAACCTTTTCCCCGTTTAACAATTTTTTTATTTATGTATTTTCTAACGATCCTGTGTGTGAACCTCTTCAAGAAAGTCTTGTGCTCCGTGAACCTTACCATTGTGGATACAATCTGATTTTTCCCACATACACTGTTTGTTCACCCATGTACCCTCCAATCTGGGCCGCTTACCCTTTCTCTATGGGTGCACTGAATCATTTTTGGATGGTTCCTGATCGCATTTTTTGGTTGTAGTTATTATTGTTCCAGAACCCTCTGCTGAGCGCTAGTAGCTTTAGTATTAACGTCTAGTTTCCATGCGTTGGATCTGAGCACCACCACGCTGGAAACAGGAGAAGTTATAGACACTCTCCTTACAGCCAAGGGATCATCCAGTTTAGATCACAAGTGTGGGTCCTCCTCTCCTCTGAGCTGAAGTCATTCAAGCACATCATGATCTCATGAAGTCAGTCACCTGGGGAACAAGAAGTGCATCAATTTAATTAAGCATACCTATAACTGGATGGGCTTGTTAAAGGATATTCCAGCCTGGATCCTAAACTGCGTGACTTGTGCGCAGGACAAATTGACCAATCATGTAGTTATGGACTCCTGCACCCCTTGCAGCAGACAGAGGTCCGTGGACATCAGTGTTCATAGACTTTATTATTGAGCTACCCAGCTTCAAGGAGTTCACAGCAGTTATTGTGGTTGTAGACCGCTTTACAAAATTCACCCTGTTATCCTATGCTCCCCCTCCATTACTTCCAAAGAGACTGACCGCCTATTCGTGCATCATGTTTCTTAAGTTTGGCCTTCTGCAGGAAATTGTCAGTGACCGCAGGCCCCAATTTATGGTGCAGTTTTGGAACGAGCTCATGGCAATCTTGAATATCAGCCCTTCCACTCCACCACATACCATCCACAGTCAGATGGTTTAACCAAATGAGTCAACCAGATCCTGGAGCAGTACCTGCTGTGCTACGCTTCAGCTGCTTAGGATACTTGGGCGGATGATCTTTCCCTTGCCCAGTTTATGTACAATAATGGAACACATGCATTTACAGGCTTCTTCTCACATAAAGTAATAATGGGCTATAATCTTTTATTTTCAGTTGGCCCTAGCCTCTGCCCAGAGTTCCCAACTGCTGCAGATGACCAGGTTCAGCACACTGGGCCAAGAAGTCCCTATTTTGAAAGCACTTACCAAGGCCATAAGTGATAACAAACAGTTTGCAGATTGGAAGTGGCTCCTACCGCATGAGATAGAGGTGGGTTCATATGTCATGCTTGACACATGCCATTTGTGGATGCATGTGCCATTGAACAAGTTTTCAAGTAAGCACTCAGGTCCCCACATCTGGTGAAAGAAGACTTGGGAAATGGTGCCTTCCATTAGAAATTGCCACATTACTGGAAGCAACATTCAATCTTCCATGTCTCTCAGCTGTCCCTGTTCAAGGGGCAATTCCAGTGGACCCAGAGCCCATTGTAATCAAGGGCACTGAGGAAGTTGAGGTTGAGGGCATCCTGGCCTCCCGTTGAACATGCCAATCAATTAAGTACTTAGTTGTGTGGAAAGGCTATCCAGCCTACAAGAACAGCTGGTTGGTGTGCAGTACTGTGCCAACTGCTCAAAGCTTGTCAAGGCTTTCCATGCTACCCATCCTGAAATCCCCACCCTCCCCCCAAAAAAAATTGCCACACTAATGGCGATCGATTTGCCCAAGGCCTACAAGAATGTGGCTCTTGCTTAATTCCCCAGTGGTGGTGCCCCCTTGCAAAAGGGAAGGGTAATGTAGTCTGGGGAGCGCCCCTCCGTTTGTATCAGGGGGTGTTTCCTTTCCCATCAAAAAAGGTTCTGAGAAAGCCAACTGTCCCTCTCATCTCACAGGGTGACCTTGCCCATGTGGTGGATGAGTAATGGGTAACAGCTCTCCCTTTGAGGACCTTGCCACATGCCCCAGTATTAACTTAAAAATTTAAATGCAATGTATTAAAGGGGATTGTGATGAGCTTTAAAGAGTTGGCATTCTCTTAAGAAAAAAGGTCCAAATAAAGTCAAAGGGAATGAGCCTTTATCATCAAGATCTGAATTCACCAAATCATTGGAAACAAGGTATTGGCATTTACCCAAATTTGGGTAAAGCCTTGACCTGGGGTTTCCCCATTAAGCATAATTGCTTTTGGGCTATAATTTATATTTATATATATTATTCATATTTCAACTTGCCTGTGCGCTGTGCACTAATTATTCCAATCCAACTTACTCTGCTGTGCAGTGCACTGATGTTTTTAGTTCAATTGGCATCTCAAAATCACTTTCCTGATTTTACAATTGAGTTGTATAGTTTAAAACGAGATCAATTCCTTTCAAATTAGGTATAATTAACATTTTAAGAATGCTACAACTTTAACAAAAATGATATCTTGTTTATTAATGAACTAATCAGATCTGATAATCATCTATATCAGTTATCTGATACAAAAAAATTTAACCTTATATAATATGAATTTCTCTAATATTCCTATAAATATCCCTAACTATTTATAACAAAAGAGGACCAAAGTCTAATAATTATAATTATAATATTGTGTTTATTACTTCTGAGTCTTAATAATTAGTTTTAATAGTTCTGATAGCCTTTGTTGCACCTCTTTATTCTTGCTTCAGAACAAAAGCCTTTACTGGTGCTACCTGCCATGTCTGCGTCCAACACAGGTTCTCCCTGATAGGTCTGAATTTCTGACACAAGGCCTGATAGGCGTGTACCTTTGATGAATACAGCATCTATTGTCAGATCTTTGGAAAAGCTTGCTGAAGTCATTGGGCCTTTGGAAAATACTGCCATAAGATTGAAAACTCATCAGAAGCATCAAAATACCTATCCAATATTCCTCTCTTGGCCAAACAGATGTAGGAGCAACTAGATGTGGGCAGGTTGGGCGCGCCAAACCCATTCCCAACCTCATTGGACCGCCCCTACATGGGGTGGCTCTGGGAAGTTCCCATGGCCTTTCAGGTGAGTTGTTGCCACTCCAGTCTTTGAAACCAAAAAAAAATTAGCAATACAGGTGTCTGTTGATGAACTGCAGCAACTCAACCCACTGCTAAAGCTTTCAACATCATTTTAAATTAAGTTCATTTTAGTTCCCACCTAGCTTAAAGTTCACCATGTTAGAGCAAATCTTAGGGTCCATAATCCTATGCTTTCCTAAGTTTTTCCCAAGATTGATCGTGTAAGGAGAGTGTCTATAACTCTCTTTTTCCCAGCGTGGCAGTGCTCGGTGCACAGGCCCAACTCCAGAGAACTAGCCGTTAGAATCAAAAATCATTATTGCTCAGCAGATGGTTCTGGAGCAATAGTAACTCAAGCAAAGAAATGCTATAAGTAACCAGCCAAAAACGTTGCAGTGCACACTGAGAGACGGGTTAAATGACCCAGGCTGGAGGGTACCTGGACGAACCAACATTTCATGAGGGGATAATCTTACTGTGTTCAAAATGGCAAGTTTGATGGAGTGTGAGACCTCCTTGAAGGGGTCCGCGCACAGGATCAAATGGAATAACATATATAAAATGGTAAAATGGGGAATTTTATTTGGGAAGTCGACCAACAAGGAGGTTGGTTGGGGAAAACATATTTAAACTTGAATGGGGGAAAAAGGGTTATGCTGCAGTGGGCCCAAGCACTGACCCACCAATAGGGCAACACTGCCATCCAAATTAGTTGAATAGACCAAAACTGAATTCACTTGAGTGATCAAATGAAGTTGGATTAGACCCAAATGTGTTGTTTCGTAAATGGAATGGGTTTTGAAACCCAGTTCCTTGACAAACCAAATAAAACCGTCCACTTTAATTTGGTAGACCATCTGTTTTAATTCCTGGCCCAACGTCAGGGACTGGGCACTTGGCACCCCACTAGTACCAACCTGGGCATATTTTTTCCATACCCAGCGTTGGTCTAGGGTATGCTTCAGGTCTGGGAGTCCATGTAATATCACCTTTTGGTCCTCCTGGTGCCCAGCCTTGTCCTTGGGGTCAGTCCCTACTATGATGTCATGGGACTATGACATTACCGCTCCTCCCAACTAGGCTCACACCCCCCTCCAGGGGCTTGCGCAAGGGAAAAGTTCTTGTGGGCAGGGGCCAACTTCATGGCAGCAACGGTTGGTTTGGGTTGAGATCCAGCAGCCTGGGGATAATGTGTGTGGAAGGCTTCAATCAGATCTTGGGCATACACACAGTCGCGTGCTGGAACCCAATTATTCTCTGCAGCATCAAAGCCCTTCCAAGATAACAGGTACTCCAGTCTTCTTTTAACGTGGTGAGAGGCAACTATCTCTTCCACCTCCCACTCTGGCGCCCCATCCAAAAGATAGGCCTCAGGAGTCTCTGGTGGGGGGCCCTCAAACAACGTAAGTTTGCTCTCATGAAACACCAAGAAGATCCAAAATGAAGGGGAAGATTCAGATGGTATGAGGCATGGCCTACCTTTCTAACAACGTGGTAAGGGCCAATCCTCTTGAGTCCTAGCTTCTTGCATGGCTGCTTGATAGGGATATTATGGGCATCAAGCATCACGAGATCCCCTTCCTTGTATGCAGGACCCACTCGGCGCTTCCCATCAGTGTTCTCCTTATACACTTGCATTGCTGCCTCCAAGCTTGTGGAAACCCCCTGGTGGTCCTTCTTGATTGTTTTGGCAAAGTCCACCACCGCTTCAACCTTAGACCCACAGCTGGGCTCCATGTTAAAGGCGGGGTTTAAGCCATGGCTGGCGAAAAATGGGGAACAACTGATTGAGTAGTGCAATGTATTATTGTAGCTGAACTGGGCCATGGGAAGGTGAGAAACCAAATCTGAATGATCTGCAGCGGTGTAACACCGCAGAAACTGTTCTAAGCACTGGTTCACTCGTTCAGTCTGCCCATCTGATTGGGGATGATAGGCAGTTGAATGGCAAGGGCAAATCTGAAGAGTCTTACACAATTCTTCCAAAAAAACAGAGGTAAACCGAGGGCCCCAGTCGCTGATAATTTCTTGGGGGACCCCATGAAGTGAAAACACATGGGTGACGAAAAGCCTATCCATATCAGCTGCGGTTATAGTGGTTCTGCAAAGAATAAAGCGGGCAAACTTTGTGAACCAGTCCACCACCACTATGATGGCATCATAACCATCTGAGACTGGTAATTACACAATGAAATCAACTGAGATGGAAGTCCAGGGCCCATAAGCCTTTTGTACTGGTACCAACAATCCTGCTAAAGGTTTACAATTGGGTTTCATCTGGTTGCATACCAGGCACTCCTTACATTACCGCCCCACCTGAGTAGGCAAGCCTTTCCAATTTTAAGTGCAACGTATCAACACCAAGGTCTTTGCTTTCCCTGGATGACCAATGGTGATTCCATAATGATGGTACAGGATGATTTCCAGGCGCAGTGGTCCAGCAGGTACCCAAAGGCGCCCCTGAAACCACACCATCTCATCCTTTACATGATAATTCCTGGATAGATCCTCTTTTGTTTTGAAGCGCTCTTTGTAAGTACCATAGCATATTTTCCCAACAGCAGCTGAGAAAGATGACACTTCTGAACATACCATATTCCTCCGCGTTTTCCAGAGGTACAAGCGCTGGCCCGTTGGCCAGGGGAGAGGAAAGTTGTGACAGAATTTTACTTGGAGGAATCATAACCTGTTTTTGTGCACTTCCACCTCCTTGGGATCCGGTGCTAAAGCAGAATTGTGGCTCAAAGCATCCATCAAAACATTATCCTTCCCTTGGTGAACTCATACATGAAAGCAAATTGGGCAAGGGTTTCATGCCAACGGGTCTACCGTGGGGTTAGGACATGAGGGGCACAGTAATACAGCAAGGCACGGTGATCTGTACGTACACGGAATGGTTGGGTAGAGCCATGTAAGTGATAAAGCCAATATGTCAGCACCTTCACAACTGCTAGTAACTCCTTGTCATATACGGCATAGTTCAAATTTGGGCAGAAACATCTTCCTAGAAAAATATTTCACCGGATGCTCTACCTCAGCTTTGCCTACTTGTAATAAGGCGGCCACTATGGCGAAGTTGAAGGCATTTGCAGTCACAATGAACTTTTGGAAGGGTCAACATGGCAAAGGACAGATGTGGACAACAGGGTGCGCTTCACTGCTTGGAAAGCATCCTCTAAATTAGAGGACCACTGAAGCATCTTTGCATTGCTAGCCTTATATAAGGGAGCTGCCATCTTAGAAAGATTTGGTGTAAACTTCTTGAGGAACGTACACGTCCCCAAAAAAGCTTCTTAATTCTTTGACAGAGGTGGGGGTGGGCCACTCATGAATCGCCTTCTCATTGTTGGGAGTTATTGTGAGTCCTTTGTCAAACATGACGTTGCTCAGAATAGTGACTTGAAACTTGAAAAACTCACACTTGCTTCTCTTCAGTGTAAGGCTGGCTGCCTTTAACCTCTCCACCACTTGCCAAAGGTGAGCAGCATGGGACTCATAGTCAGGGGAAAACTCCAGAATGTCGTCCATGTAGGCAACCACGCATACCCCTAACAAATCTCCCAACGCTGCATCAATGCGGCGTTGAAAGATAGCAGGGGCATTCTTAAGCCCAAAGGGCATGACCTGAAACTGGATTATTCCTTTTCTGTTACAGAATGTGGTCAACCACTCTTGTCCCTTTTTAATATGGATCTGATTGAATGCATTGAGGCAATCCAGATTGAAAAAAAACCTTAGTCTTCTCCACATAGCGTGCACTCTGTGAATCCAAAGGGATGGGATGGGGTCTGGTACAGTAACGTTATTAAGGTTCTCATAGTTTACGCAGAGGTGTAGAGTACCATCAGCCTTCTTAACAAAGAGAAGCGGGGAGTAAACAGGGGAGTACGCTGGAAAATGGCCCCTTTGGCTAAATGATCCTTTATCCACACATCCAACGCATCTTCCTTTCCGCACAGTCAATGGGTAAATGGGGGAAGATATCTGCACCAGATCCACAGTGAGCTTGAAGTTACAATCAAATTATGAGTGCTCAGGAAGTGTGTTCACGGATGCTGCATCAAAAGAAGGTTCCAACCCCTCCAAACAGGACGGTAGGGGAACCTCCACAGAGGGCTTCAGCAAAGGGGCAAGATTATGTAAGGGAATATTGGGCCAATGAGGTAGTTTTCCTGGGGCATTATATTCTGACAAAGGAACAATTAACTTGTGACTATTGGACAAAGACAAGGATAGAGTGTTTTCTTTCAAGTTAGTCCTGAAGTCAAACTTTCTCCACCACTCCACACCCAAAATAATGGGAAACAAGAGGTTCCTGATAGCTTGAAAATGGTCAGACAGAAGATAGGCGCCCACCTGGTAGTCCACCAACCCTAGGACGTTTAGCACAGGGATACCTTGAGAAGCCCATCTCTAGACATACCACCTGGTGAGTAACTCAGCTCAAGGTAGTCATCAAAGTCTTTATCAACAAAATTATTTGAGGCACCATATCCACTAAAATAGTTGTGCTGAACTTCCCAAAAGAGGAAGTAAGGGTAGCATTCAAGAGGAAGTATCCAGAGTGGGTGTTATTCAAAGCAAAAACGCTCCCACCTCACCTGAATATTCTTCTGGCTGTAGCAAACCTAAGGGTAGGTTTGGGAATCAAAGAAGGGGGAGGAATAGTTAGCCACTATTACTACTAAAGCCACATAACCCTCCATGCCTTCTGCAGGTGCTTAAACGTTTTCATATTGTAAGCGCAGTTTCTTTTCAACTTCCTGAGTGCTGCATATCATGGAAGAGGTCAAACGGTGATTTTCTGGTATGATTGCATACACAGGAATGGGTTCCAGATCTGAGCCATGAGAGGGCTAATATGGTTCAGAGGTATATATCAGGGTTTTGTTATAAAGCGCACTTTTAGACATGAACAACCCTATCTCTTGAACTGCGATGGAATGCTTACCGTTATCCAAGGCCAACACCTCCAGGGCCATCTGTGCCAATTCCAATGGCATTGGCTGAATGCGCGAGCAAAGGGAAACCTGTTTATTTTGTTTGAAAGTGACAAACTCAGCAGAAATTGGGGAATCACAACTTTTGGACCTTAAAGAGTCCAATTCACCAGGTATGAACATGAAGGTTGGATTTTTTCCAGTCAGAGGCAATTATAATAATGCTGAGTTGCTCCAACTGGAGAGAAAGATAGGAAACTTCGGTGTGGCTAATGACAGTCAACTCCCACAGTTGGTGCTCACTGTTCCCACTTCAGAAAAGTTCCACACAGAAAAGTTCATGCACATAGGTTTGAAGGGTTGGTTGACTAATGTAAGGCGAGTGTCTATTTTTCTCCTGTTCCCAGCGTGGCAGTGCTTGGTGCACAGGGTCAACGCCAAAGAACTAGCCATTAGAATTAAAATCATATTGCCCAGCAGAGGGTGCTGGAGCAATAATAACTCAAGCAAAGAAATGCCATAAATAACCAGTCAAAAATGTTGCAGTGCACACTGAGAGACAGGTTAAATGACCCAGGTTAGAGGGGACCTGGAAGAACCAATGGTGCATGAGGAGATAACCTTACTGTGTTCAAAATGGCAAGTTCGATGGAGTGTGAGACCTCCTTGAAGGGGTCCGCGCACAGGATTGTCTGGAATAACATATAAAATATGGTGAAATGGGGGAATTTTATTTGGAAAGTCAACTAACAAGGAGGTTGGTTGGAGGAAAACATATTTAAACTTAAACAGGGGAATAAGGGTTATGCCGCAGTGGGCCCAAGCACTGACCCACCAATAGGGCAACACTGCCATCTGAATTAGTTGAATAGGCCAAAACTGACTTCACTTGAGTGATCAGTTGAAGTTGGAATTGACCTGAATGCGTTGTTTCATAAATGGAATGGGTTTTAAAACCCTGTTCCTCAACACCCCAAATTGAACCATCCATGTTAATTTGGTAGACCGTCCATTTTAACACCTAGCCTGACGTCAGGGGCTGGGCACTTGGCACCCCACTAGTACCAACCTGGGCATATTTTGCCCATGCCTAGCGTTGGTCTAGGGTATGCTTCAGGTCTGGGAGGCCCTGTAATTTCACCTTTTGGGACTCCTGGCACCCAACCTTGTCCTTGGGGTCAGTCCCTACTATGATATCATAGGACCATGACAGATCATCTATTTAAGTAGTAATAACATACTAAAGAAATTGACAGTCAATTTTCTTATTTTAAACCCAAAAAAAATCTTCCTGCACCCAAAGTTATTTGTTTAAGTTCAATTTTTCTTGGAAAACTCCTGTGATATCTACAATGAGGCCCTGCAGGCCTTGCATTAACTGGCTCATCCCAGCCATATTGTTAACTTTGGCCCTCCTTGCAGTCATTTGGGCTTATTGTGTCAAGGCCCCTATGAATTTTTCCCTGATCTCACAACTCCCTATGCCCAGGACATTGGTCTTTGGGCTGCAATTGCTGGGTTATTCACTGGATTGTTCATTTTTCTTGCAGCCTGTTGGCACTCCATTATCAACCATCTTTTAACCAATTTAAACGTCGTTTGTTCAGCAATGCCTCAGGCGTTCTGGCTTGCCTTTTGAGTGCTTTTGCATCCCAGCTGGTAGGCTAGTCTAAACTTCATTTGCTGTTGCCTTGACACTTACCAGGTGTAAACTTGTCTCAGAGAAGGGGTTTATGAATGGTAGAGGGAGGCCCCATGAGGCCCTTGAAAAGAGTGCTGCTCCAGCCTTTTAAGGCAAGACAAAGCACTGGCTATCTGTTTCTCTAAAGCAGCTAGGCTTGATAGGGAAGCAGCAGGGAGGGTATGAGGGTCAATTTATCCACCAACCTCTATTTTCAATAAGTTTTTTTCGTGGTGTAAATCCCTTGTAGTGAGCACCACTAGTTGGAATTAATGCTAGTTTTAAGCTTGCTGGTATTTCAAGTAAATTTTATTTGAGGTGGGCTGACCTGGGGATAATACCGCACTGATTAGGGAAGTGAAAAAAATAGGAAAGGAGGATAAAACCCAGAAAACCTCCATGCGCGGTGTATGATAGGCCAGGAACTCCATGGACCACCTTTGCTATTCGCTATCTTGGTTTGGGGCATTGGCGTGCAAAACCAACAGTCAAAATCGTCCCCTACCCAAAGTCCATTACCAGGATCAAACTTGGGAGGCAGTGGTAGAGGGTCCATAAACTACCACTGGGGTATCCTCCCTACTGGTACTTCAAGTATTTAAAAAAAATATAATTGCAGTAAGAGTAATACTCTCAATTATGGGAATAAATGGCTTTAGGGGATTTTATATCTCTTATATTCAAAATATAAAAAATTTACTAATATCAAAAAGCTAAATTTTATAATCTTTTATTATGTTGAGCTCAAGGTTTGATAATGAACTCTCTTGATATCTTGATGCTTAGTATTTAAATTATATTGAGGCTTGGTGTGAGTGGGGCACAAAATTCAGATTAGGTTAGGAAAAACAAATTAGAAAATATTGAGTTTTGAACTATCAAAACTCTTGAGACTCCCCTCACTTTGATAGAATGGTTGATGGAGGGTTAATGGCAGGTAGGATGAATCTGTGAGGCAAGGATTTATTTTTTGACCCAAGTATTGAGCAAGAAAATATTTGTACCTTGTGGGACCTCCTCCAACCCTATAAAAGGGGGGGGTCTCCATCTAGGTGCATGAAGTAAACTGTAAGTGGGCTGGGGAGGAACCTCAGAAGGACTCCACTGAATCTACTGCATAGTTGGTGCAATCCAACTACCCAAACGCATGTTATTTAGCCAAGAAGCATTAACAAAAGTATTAATCTTATTTGAGGTGTTCCAATAAAAAATGGCCAGGGTATTTTGGCTAATCTTATCTGACTTTACTTTCTAAAATACTCTTCTCACCATATTGGACTTGTAATTGTCTGACAAAGTTATTATATAAAACAAAAATCTATTTATCTTATTGTAAAATAAATTTTTTATTAATTAATGTTTATCTGAGAGATTAAAAGACCGCATTGTGTAGAACAAGAATAAATAGTAAATTTATAGTGGTTTATATATAACTATCATAGTTTATGATAGAAATTTTTTTATAAAGGGTGAGCCATAATAATACTCTTTACTTTTATTTAGTAACTTATATTAATATATATAAAAATCACTATTATTTCTACAGTTTAATGAAAGCATAAATAAAATAATGTTAGCCCTAAGCTTCATAAGTTAATACCATGACTAGATCACTATATGTATTGATCATTAATTTTCTAACTTTAGAAGTTTTAAGTATACACTCCATTATAAGTTCTAATTTTTGTATGAGTGTTTAATTTATACTTAATAACTTTTAGCTAATTATATGCACCATTTACATAAACATATATGTCTGTTTCTTTATCTCAGTACTTTTGCAACAATTGTGGTTTATAAGCAATAAAAACGTCCATTCATTTTTTATAAAAATTATGTTGTTCAGCTTATACTCTTAAAAAGAGCGCAAAAATCTTTAAGTAATCTGTTTGTTAAAATAACTATAAGATGTCATGGAATTTAAAAAGCTATATAATTATCAATTGAATCAGGAAATTATTGTTTGATCTAAAGTGCTTTTCTATTTCCTACCAATTTATGCTAATATTTTATCAACTTTTAGCAGATCATAAATGTCACATTATATAACTTGAGGTAAGATTTAAGGCTTGAAAAGTGATTAGAATTTAGATTGAATCTCTAATTACTGATTAATGTTTAATTTTATTTAGTGCTAAGCTATCATTTATAAATCTATAGGCACCTGTGCATGGAGTGATGTTAGCCATATAATAATATAGAGTGATCGTGCAATAATTATAACACCAAGTAAATTTATAACAAACGTTATTAAAATCATGCTCAAAAAGCACTAAAATTAATGTAAATAATCAACTCTATTACCAAAAAATAAGCAACATAAACGAAAAGTATCTTTTTATTATTACATAAAATAAAGAAACCATAAATACATTTAATAAATATATAAATGTTTAGTATACTACCTTTTACTAGATTGATTACTTAATTTAAGAATCTAAAAATAATCATACTCTAAAAAAGATATTATATCTTTAATGTAGTTAATAGTAATAGTGTTTTTGTACAAGCTAATATAACAAGGAGTGACGCAAAGATAATCATATTTTTTATTTAAAGGTGTTAAAAACAAAAACAAATAAAAACACAACTTTTAGATGAAAGATCAGGTTTAGCAATCAATCTCAGTAACAAAAATCTTAATTAATTTATAGTAATATATACTTTAATCAAAATTGATGTGGCTAAATTAAGTTTTACAAGGAAGGGTACCCCAGTGGTAGAGGAGTATGGACTCAATGACCGTTGCCTCCCGAGTTCAATCCCGGTAGATGAATTTTGGGTAGGGGACGATTATGACTGCGTTGGCGTTGCGCACCAATACCCCGAACCGAGATAACGAATAGCAAGGCGGCCATGGAGTTCCTGCCCTATCAGAGCACCGCGCGTGGAGGTTTTCCGGGTTTTATCCTCCTTTCCCATTAATTCGACTCCCCACTAATCGGCGCGGTATCGTCTCTAGGTCGGCCCGCCTCGAATAAATTTAAAATTTAAATTAAGCTTTACAAGAAAAAGGTATCCAAAAGTCAAATCTCACCAGCTAGTAAAACTTAACTGCTAATTTCAGTCAAAATGTTTAACAATATGTCAATACCATCGTATAGTGTGGGTGAAAATGTTATAAAGTTCAGCAAAAGTTCACGAAAAATAAGGAAAACCCTTTAAGTATGCATATTAAATCCAAAAGGTGGTAATGTTACACTTTAATGAGGTGCAAACAGAAACATTTGCTTTAAGTTTAAGCATAAATCAATACTTTAAGTAATAATTTTTGGATTATAAACAGGTGAAACTTTAAATTTAAAAGGCATAAATTGTAAAAGAAAAACATAAAGACTTACAGTTCAATTATAAATTTGGATATGGCACCAAGATGAAGGGTGAATAAATAACGAATTAAAGAACAAACCCAAGGGCCAAGAATTTAAAAAGGAATTTACATTTTAATTAAAGGATTGATGAAGAAGGAGCAACTAAGTGAGAGAAGTAAGATCGATGAGAGCTAAAAGCATATCTTGCAGCACATGGATGGTAATAAGCACCATAGCCCAAATCACCTCGGGGTAACGTCGGAAGTCCCTGACAGCCTCCCGCGTTACAGAGTGATCAAATAAGTACTTGAACAAGCCACGAGTAATATAAGAAGATAAAAGCTCACATGCCCAAACGACCAAACTAGCTGATAAGGTAAGAGGGTAGCGGGTGAGTCTGCCGTTAGAGGTAGGGTCAAAAATGCCAAAATAAGGATAGACACGAGAGTTGGGACCAAAGTGCAGAAGATTCATCCAGCACAGAAACCCAACCATCGAAACATTCTCAGCCAGGTTACGAATAAAAAAGGATCTCCCAAGGGTTTTGGTGTATTCAAAATAACTACGACGAGACCCAAACCAGATAGTCACCCTATGAGCCAAACGTGACATTCGAATGGGGTAGTTGATAACCACCCACAAAGAAGAAAATATTTGAACAATGAAGAACTGCTGTGGGCTCCTAAGCTTAATAAAAAGCGTGCGATAAAATACAAAGTAGATTAAAGCATAGTATAGGCGGTAAATGTGGCTCAACGCCCAAGAACGAATCTTATACTCCACAATAAAGTCAGTAGCATAGTCAAGGACAAACACAGTTGCCACCCAGGTGTAGACATAGATGATGCCATCTAGCCACGGGCGATCCTCCTCAGCAGTAAACATACGAGCATAGGTCTCACCGAGAAGAAGTGTAACAAATTGATCACAAGAGTGACACAAAACCACAGAAAGCGTTTGTACGAAGATGGCGTGCGGCTATCCTGAAGGAGAAGAAACATCTTTTGTGCTTGCGTCAAAGAGTGCCGGTAAACGTTGCGATTTTTCACTTCGGATGATCAGAAAAGCAGAAAAGAGTGGCATCATGAGAGTAAAGAAAGTAAGGAACACCCAGGTATAAATGGACTTATAGAATGGAGTCAATAGGTAGATGAGCATCCCAACAAGCATAGATATGCACCAGGATATTGCGTTGGACCAAAATGCTCCAATAGCTTTGGGCCACCAATGGAAAGAATAAAGGTGGAAATATTGCGACACCATCGTTAAAGCGGTTAAGTTATAAAAGCCATAATATACCAAAAGGAAAAAGTTAAATTTCATGTGATATACGGGAGTTTCGCCCCGCGTACTTTCAATAACTTGTAGCGGTATAGCACACCAGAGAGAAACCTATACTTTTAAGGTTAAAATGAGATATAATGTGATAAGGCGTTTAGACAAAAGCCAATTAAGGTAATAAGTCTATAAAACCTTTATTAAAATAAAACAAAAAACGTTAGTTAGAAAGGGATAGATCAAATCAATATGGATTTCGCTGGGTAAGCTCATAATCATTTTAGAGTCGAGGCAACTGGATAGAAAATAAAAATAAAGTTCAAATTGAAAAGGAAGTCAATACAAAATAAATCGAACTGCAGACAAACCGAACCCGTTGAACAGATGTAATGAGTAAAATATGTTCTCCATTCTACGTCTAATTCAAAAACTTTTAACTTACAGAAACTTAATACGGTATCATAAAAAATGGCAGAAGCATACCACAAGAACAGGGAAGGCGACCAGTAGGAGGTGACGAGTTAGCATTGAATTTGTGCACCAGAAAAGAAAAGCGTTAAACTTGTTGGTATTAGGAGTGGAGCCAATCTGACTTGAATTAGCTGAGGAAGGTGGACGATGGCCAAGTAAACTCGAGTTTTCGTCATATAGACAAGGGTCTATAAGCGAGGTAGACGATGAACGATAAGGGATTCTAAGTTGACGAAAAGTAACCATATCATCCCATCGAGGATCAATGTAAAAATCTTCTGAGGAATCATCAGTCACAGAAGGAGTAACTTCAGAATGTGTAAGTGGCGAAAGGAAGATTGAAACGTCATTATGAGCAGATGGGCTCCCGGTGTAGGATGGGACATGTAAGGAAGTAAGGGTGGAAGTATAAGAGTGCGGATGCTCAGGGGAACTTGAACAATGACGATTGGCTTCAGACCGCCGAGGAAAGGTAAGAAAATCCGCAGGTTTGGGCGGGAGAGGCATCTACAAAAAGGATTCAACGAGAAGGTTAAAGGTCAAGGTTTCATGGTTTACAGTGACTTGTCCAATACCACCTTCAAATGCGCCAGTAACGCCAGCCAATCAATTGCTTAACAGAACACTCGATCCACTCTTCATTTGGCTTTTGGGCTTCAGGTGGAACTAACCATTCAGCCTCAAACATACCTGGTATCAATTTCGAAGCATTTTTAGTACAAACTAAATCGCACTGAATTTTACTTCCAATCCATATTTGTGCCTCAGGCCAACCAAAAGTTCTTGTTTAATCTTTTTGTTTTATAATATACTAGCCGTTTACCCGTGCTTCGCTACGGTGTCTATAAATTAAAGATTTTCAATCTATTAATTTAGATTTTATATTATAGACAAACAAAACCACTCAGCCAAATCCAATTGCTCAATCGAATCAACCAAAAACCACCAACCACTCAATTAACCTAACTGAAATTATCAAAACAACCAATAACTAATTACCCCTCAAAGCTAAACTGTGTCTTATCGATTCAAACAAAAGCCATCAACCACTCGGCCAAACAAAAAAAACCTATCGAATCAATCAAATAACACCAACCTGCTACCCGAAACATCTCTTTGTACTTAAAATCATTGAGTATGTGAGATATCTTCCAAACTACTAAATCAACTTCGACTTAACTTGCCAAAAATATTATTAATTAGGTGAACCAAATTAGGCAGGTTTTTAAAATTTATAAACCTAACGTCCAGCTACCCGTGCTTTGCTACGGTATTTAGTTTATCAAATGATAAGCTCACATTGTAGCCTATAGGCTGTGCCAGCACTACTCTCAAGCCACTCGGACCAACAGCTTCGCTGTTGCCCTCGTGCCTGGTGAACTGATTATCCTACTTAATCTACTTAAAACACTAATACTTATTTTTGGTTAGTTCGGGTGAGCAATTTGGTGAATTAATAGATAATATTCGTCAATTCTCACCCACTCACCCAAATAGATTGACCCTATCAGACTCGAAGGTTTCAGATGTTAGTCAGTCAGTCAGGCAGTGAAATTTTTTTATTAAGTAGAATCAACGCTCCATAATTTGCAATTTTCACACCATACTAGTTTAGGTAGGCCTTCCTTAGTATTAGATGAATTTTAGATATATTTAGCCTGCCTCGAGTGTTATTTTTTAAAATACTCTAAAATTTTAAACTTCAAGTGATAAACATTTGTTGATTGAGGTAATTTCACTTCCAATTAAGGTAGTTTTATCAAATCATATTTTTAAAGCTTCAACATAGTCCAATAAAACCAAAATTGCTTCAAATAATTGTTTTAGATCATTTTTGATCCAATACTTTTATATTAAAAAAAATATATAGTTGAAGAATGTAAAGGATATGTAATATCATTTATTTGAGGTGGGTCAACCTTGGGACAAATATTGCACCAGATTTGAAATAGGGAGTAGAAATATAGAAATGGAGGACAAAACTAAAGCATTAGGATAAAACCTTTCTGCATATTTCTGATAGGGCAGGATTACATGATCTAACTTTACTAATTCCTTTTGCTAGACTAAGGCATGGTGAGTAAGTCCACATGTATTAATATCTTCTTAGCACTGTCAAACAAGTTGGCTATTTTCTAATATTCAGTAAATCAGTGATTCTGCCATTCAATAAATATTTATTTTTATCCTAAGTTCTAGCATTCTTCTAGAATATTTAAGGCTCTGAAAAACCTCTAAAAATAGTGTAAAACCTCTATATTAGTTCTATATTAAAGTACTGGATTATAGAGTTTAAGTTTCTGTTAAATTATTTTTATTCCAATTTTATAAGATCCTTTTCTCTGGGTATTTAATTTAATAAACTTCCCAGGATGACTGAAGTTTACCACAGGATTGATAACCCATAAAACCCTGATAACTATGCTACTTCACCAGCGATCCATAATAGAATCCAGCAGAATCCACTAGTTCTATGACAAAATGTTGATTTTGCTAAATAAACTGCAAATTCCTTCTAGAGCCAGACTGTGACCCTGATGCTAATAAAGCCTTACACCAGGCAAACCCTAGAAAAAATAGCCTAATAGATGAATGGTTTGATGATTGTAACTCCTTGGGTGACAACTATAAAATGGGCAACTGCCAATAATCCTGTGAGGTTCCAGCCTTCTAACAGGTGTGGCAAGGATGTGGCATAGTATCAACCTTGCACATGGCACTTAGGACAAATGGCAAGAGTGCACCTATTGCAATAAAATATATTAACCATGCAACTCTAAGATAAGTTCTACTTGATGTGACTCAAAGCCTATGACAATGTCAACTGCTTCCTGAATGAGTTAAAAGACCTCCTAGATCAATAGCACCAGTCTGGCACCCAACGCTATAACTATATGGACCAACATCTATTATAATGGTTTCTAGATGCACTAAAACTGTACCTCAATCCTGTCCTCATTGCCCAACCAACATGCGCCAACTATGCCATTGAAGGCTGCTACCAATACACTTGCCTAGCTAGCTGACATCAAACCAACTTGATAGCCAGAAAACCTGGGATAGTTGAGGAAGGGCCTGAGGGTGAGGCCATGTCAAAGCTACATCATATCAGCCCTCCCTCTGAGTTTACTGAACATATAGGTGCTTTTTAAGAGCTAGTGCAAAGGATAACACCCACAAAGCAATCTCTTCTGCCACAATTGCAATAAGCCTGCACATCATTTCAGGAAGTGCCAGAACCCCTCTGGTGATGTAAAGTGGCTCAATTAGATGGAAGGTGTCCCACCAGGGTTATACAAAGAAACCATGATGCACCTCTAGCCCCTAGGCAGGAAAATTTTGCCTAGTTTGTCCCATACCAGTACTACAATCTACCAATGATGACTTATGTAGGATCACATCAGGATAATATCTGCCATACCCAAACCCTTATACTGCTCCAAAAACATATGATTACTACAGGATGGGGCTGATGTCCTACCAGCATCCCTATGCTAGACTGCTGCCAGTACAGCCTTGCTGCCCCTCTGTTAGATCAATTACCCATCTGTTCAGCTTGAAATTTGGAACAAGCCCAACAACCTCTTCTGGAAGAAATGTGTGCCAATGAAAAGCGCAAACAAGAAGAGCTAGCTAGCATCAGTAATTATGACCCAACAAAGAGAATTATGATTGAAGATCTACTGAATTCAGAGCAGAAAGAACCTGAAGAACCACATGGGATCCCTATATAAGATTATGATCAGCTAAGAAGAAAACAAAACAACAGTCCCCTCCACTTACCAGATTTACCAAGAAGGCTAAGGAAAACCTGCAGTCTAAATACAACCTGAGAAATGCAGCGGTTGTCACTATTGAAACCCATCTAGTAGTGAAGAAAACATCTGCCACAATTTTTTTCCACAGCAACTCACTGTGCCAGCTCCCAATAAGGCGCTATACAAATACATAGGGATCATCTTCAAGGATCTTTAAGAAGCAATTATTCCAGTTCCCCTGTCAAGGACACAACTGAGAAAGATTAGACTGGGCTTTCAATTGGAGTGCATGAACATCCAGTGGAGGGCTCAGAATGCTAGAGGCACAGCGGTCTGAATGATTTGGAAAAGAGGGGTTTAAGCGCTAATGTAATTAAAATAAAAGCTTGAAATTGTAATGAAGGACCTAAAGCAAACCAAATGGCTGCAATGGGTCAACTTTGGGTCTCATGGGGAAACCCCCAAGGGTGGTGGAGGCAGAAAGTGTTAACTCATCATAGATTTCAGTTGCAAGCCTTCAACTTTACAAAACGGATATAGGGGATCAAAATGTGGCATTTCAAGTTTTGGCACAAGATTGACAATAAAATCAGGACTCAGTGGGCCCCACGCATGGCGCTGGGGCAAACTCTCTTGGGGGTGCTCCTGTCCCATTGGGCAAACAAGGTCATTCACAGGAGGGTTGAGTGGTGGTCTGGACTCCACTGACAATGGGACAGGGTTGCTCTGATGCAGATCTACCAAATGAGCAACTTCTGGAAAGCCATCTTTGTAGTGGAGAGCTGGGTGCAAAACAAATGGATGCACGTTAATGATAAAAGGTGATTACTTATCTGGTATTTTTGCCTTAAGATATCTGAGATGACCTCACGAGTGTTAGGGTCAATTGACAGGACAACCCAGTTGATGATCATCAGGATAACAACTTGAGCATCGGAGCACTTTGCCAGATCATTAGACAGAATCTTTAAAGTAAAAAAGATAAATAGAGTCTGCAGCAGTATAGATAAAAACGCAGGGGTTTATTAATCACAACTTAGGTGAGGGATAAAATGAACCAACAACAGCCCCTGAGGGACTGTCATCTTATGAAGTGAGGGGGAAATTGGGGTAAGGCGTTAAGGGATTGATCCCTTGGGATTCAACAGCAGACTCTGATTGGTTGAGGAGCAGTGAGCAGGGGGGTATTTGAGTCTCTGACTAGGAAAAAAAAAAAAAACTTTATGACTTTTCAGGTTTTGTGGCCAAGTCAGGTCAACAGTTTCAACCTGGGACCCAACCATTTGAGTCAGGATGGCTATGCACCCCAACCTTCCCAAATCTATTCTGAAAGGTCAGGGCAATTGTGCCATCTCATTTGATGATTGACTAGGCGCCTAAATTTTGGCCCAATTTGAATTTTTGTTATGGGTATCCTGGACCAGCTTCCTTGGCCCAGAATTGGCATTTTGGACTTTAAAAAAGCGCCTCAACCTATTTCAGGTAAAGTTACAAAAAAATCACCAGGGGTGGGGTGAGCCCCAGTGGCCTGCCTGTGACCCTGGATTGGGAGACACCCTGCAGACCCCCTATATAATCTCTAACATGGTAGAGGAGGGGGAGAGGCAGGGTGGAGGATCATTGGGGGCCAGAGAAGTGACTCAGCGCTCATCCACCACATGAGCCAATTCATTTAACTATGACAGGGGGTCCACCTGGGTCTTTGGACCTCTTTTGATCCTAAAGGGATGCTGGTCCCTGTCTAGGCACAGAGGATGGGCCTCAGGACTTGTATACCCCATAGACATGTGCAAGTCTAGTCCTGTATTATAAGACCTCCATCAAGCTATCAGACTCGCCTTGTTTTGAAATGGGGGCTAAAACAGAAATTGCTACTCATCAACACTAGAGCCCCCACATAATGGGTCCCTCTTTGGATATGCTATGATCATCCTTCTTGACATGGACTCCTCAGCAAATATTGTGACCAAGAAATCCTTCTTGGACATCTGGCCTCAAGGGCATCTTTTAGAGTGACATATTTCCTGATGGCTGAGGAACTTAGGAAGCTTTTTGTAGTCAAGTTTTTGACCTCTCAGTGAAAATAGTAATTAAAATCTGCTATATTGATGCAGTAGGTTTCAAAAACAACTAATTCCAGTTGTTGCTTTCTCAACAGGCCCTAAAGAAGTTTGGAATCCATTCCAATTTTTATTGGATCAATTGTATATTTAAACAGAAAAGGGAACTAAATTCTGACAGTTACATATTTCAAGCTGAATAAGACAACTTATCCCACATGCAACTGTCTACCTAGTTATGTGATGAGTTAGCAGAGAAAATTAACGCCATAACTCATATAGATGATCAAAAATGGGGAAAATAACTCAGCTCCTCAAAAATACAAAATGATTTCTACTGCAATGTTGACAACTTCCCCTCTTAACCCTGGGTTCACAACATATTGATGTTGCCAATGCTAATCCCATTTCCAGATGACTCTACCTCCTTCATCATAATCTGGGAAAAATTCATTGAATTTGGTTTCAAGATGAGGCTAGTCAGGGGCCTCATCTGCTCATACAAATTTATTTAAGCAATCCCCATCACATTGTCCCCAAGAAGAATGGAAAAATGTGGTTGAGCATCAACTACATTGCACTGAATTAAGTAGCTAAGAAAATGTATACCCAATGCTGCTAATCATAGTTTTTAATGCCATGGAAGGTGCACAATAATTAACCAATATCAACTTATTCTCTGGTTACTACCTATTGGCAAATTAGGAAGAATCTATTCCAAAAATTGCATTTGTTACCAAATATGGACAATATAAATACACTAAAATGACTTTCAGGATTAATGGAGCTTCCTAAAATTCCAAATGTTATAGATGAATTATTCCACAGATAGAAAATTGATGTGTCACTTTCTATCTTGATGATATTACCGTCTTTTCTACCAAATTCCAGAAACAGATACAGTATCTAGGAGCAGTATATGGCAAATCAAAGAAGTGAACCTCAGAGTTAGTGAGTCAAAGCTTATGCTCTGCTATAGAGAGTTCAAGCTGCTAGGACACAATATCTCACAAGAAGGAAAGCACACCACCCTTCTAAGGTGGAGTCATTTCCAAATGGCCCATCCCAAACAATTCAGCTGAACTACTAAGCATTCTGGGAACCGTTAGCTAATACATGACTTTTATTCCAAACCTCCATAAGGTAACTGCCCCATTTTACTGACTACAGGAGAAGAAAACCTCTTAGAATTCAATAACACCGCCCATTAGAGTTTATTAGCCTAAGGGATGCTTTGTTCCAAGCTCCAAACCTTATTTTCCGCAACTTTGAAAGAATTTACAGGTGTTTGTGGATGTCAGTGATACAGCCCTTAGGGCCACGCTCACTCATTTAATAAAAACTAAAAACCTGCCTGTTGAATTTTTTTCCAAGAAATACACTCCTCTGTAATAATACTATTCAACATATGAGAATTAAGTTCTAGCATTGATGTTTATCATTTGAAAATTCTGGTATTACTTGTTGGACCAGTGGGTTACTGTATTTACCAACAATTTGGCAGTGAGTTTTTCTAGATAATCCAATTTGAACAGATTCCAAGTACAATGAAGATATGAGCTAATAAAGTTTGACTTGAAATTTTTGCATCTACTTGGACAGCTCAACGCAGTAGCAAATAGGCTATCACAAATTCACAACAACCCAGTGGGATCAGCAATCTTCCATATGGGGATTGATCTTAATAAGGATTTACTACAGATATGGAAGTTCCTAAAAGATTTCAAATTGCCAAACAATACTCAAGATATAACGTTAAAAAAAACGTTGCTCAAAAATTTAATATTTAAAGGACATCTGTATGTATGAAAAAAGGTTCACTTGTTCAGGTGGTTCCAAAGAATCAACGTGTGCAGCAGGTAAATAAGGACCACAACAACGGTGGACAAATTAAGGGCACAAGCCACCAGGTTGAGATTTTTTGTCATATACCTATGAAAAATGCCTACACTTAATTCAGTAACTATATAGCCAATGCCTTGCCTGTCAAGTCTTTCTAAGTCGCCAGGTTCCCAGAACCCCTTGAACCCTATAACAACACCAGGACGATTTGATATGTGGGGCTTGATTTTATGGACCCTTAAGAGTCACAACTGATGGGCTAAAGAACATCTTAGTAGCCACCACATATTTCAGTTACTGGCCTGTCACCAAGGCAGTTCAACGTATTGACATGGCCACCACAGCCCAGTTCATGTACAAAGAGATATTTATTATCTATGGACCACCCTGCCTTATCATGACTGAACAGGTATCTTATACCAATAACAAGCTGAGAGAGGGAATGATGGCCCAGGTATGCACCCAGCACTCCATGACAACAGCGTACATCCCTCAGTGTAACTGTTGAGCAAATGGATGATCAAACACTGGTGCACGAGTGGGTACAGAGTGTTACCAAAAACCCCTGACAAATGACCTGAACGCTTGCCTACCATCCTCTGGGAATAAAAAATTATAATTAACAGTACTACCAAGTATAAACTATATGTATTGCTGTTTAGAATAAACTTCCAGCCCAACTTTCTGTCCAAGAAACTCAGCAGTCAAATTTAATCAACTTCCTTACTCAAATGATATGACCAAGAGAAACTAGTATAAAGCTGTGCCCACCAAATGAAGACCAATTATGATAACTTTCAAATAATCCTTCAGGCCTTTACATTGGTTGACCTTGTCCTTCTATATCAGAATGAACTTATGAACTCCAGTTAAAAAATGACTCACTCACACTTCAAAGGATCATTTAGAGCTACCAAGTTACTTTCTTATATGAGATAAACCTAAAGGCCCTCAATAGATTATCATATCAGTCTACTATCAATGGCAACCATTTCAAACTATAAAATATAAAAATGAATGGGAAGTGTCAAATGGGTTAATGATTCGCTAATATTTGGCAAATTAGTAATTCTGACATTCAGAAAACAATCACTTTTATTCTGAGTTCCACCAATTCTTTTATAATATTCAAGGCTCAGAAAACACTTTAAAAAGGATATAAAAACCCCTTATTAGTTTCATAATAAAACATTGGATCATAGAGTTTAAGTTTCTGGTGTATTTATTTCATTCAGGTTTACAGGATTTTTCCCTGAGTATTTACTACAATAAACCACTCAGGATGACATAATATGACTTCCAGATCAATAATTCTTTAGAAACCTGATATTTACACTACACTGCCAGCACCCATCACAGACTCTAGTAGAATCTACTTATTTCACAACAGCACAGAAATATTATTCTTCTGCCACAACTGTATAGAAACCTGCTTTTTAAGGGGCATTAGTAGTACACCATTACTACTATGATAGCATCCCTAGTATATGAATATCAAATTCATATATAAAATTATAAAAGTGACTTAACTTTTTTAATTAGAGATTTTTACAACTAATATTTTCACTTATCTCTTAATTACTAATCAATCTTATTTTTGGGGTTAGCAATGCTATAAATAGATCACTATTCAAATATTTTTTCTTCAAAGCAAAATCCTAGTTAACTTTATACCCAATAAGCTAAGCTCCAGTTATTTTCTAAATCTTGCATAGATAGATAAAGTGCTAGCTTATTTATGGAGATCTAGCCAAATAACAAATTAATGGCATTTACTTTGCTTTTTAAATAGATTATTAAAGCGGCCATATAATACAATGTTAGTTATGTAAATTTTATAAAGTTATAAGACTGCTAAAAACAAAGTATCTAATTATATAGTATATCCTTATTTATAAACTCAAAAATTATATCAGTATCACTAGTTAATTAAATTAGGTAATACAGAGCAAAAACGTAATTAAGTGGCCTAAGTTTAACTCCATTAGTCAGAATTGTCATGATGAGAATAAATCTTAAATGAGCTGAATTCTATAAAAGGGATGTTGATGTTATCCATATATCCACCTGCTAAGCAAATAAGCCATAACTCAGAACCCATTTGATCTCTAGGACTTAATTTAGTGGAGAGACTCAATTATTAAATTCACCTTTTTCATAGATATCTTTACTTTTTATTGAAGAGTGACAATATCATAATACTACCAAGTTATATTTGATAAATATCTGGGTACAATATAAGTGTATTTTGAAATACAATAGTAATTATACCAAAGGTGTCATGGATTCTGCTAACTAAAGTATGCCTGTGCTTCCAGTCTGAGTGTGTTACAGACCATTGAAAAGCCCAGAATGGCAGTTGCTTATCAGCTCTTATGATCTTTAGGAAGGTGTTGGGCGTCACCCTTTTCATGGTGAAGCTTTTACTAGGGGTCATGAATTATAAATTCATTTATTAGCAAATGCTGAATTAGGCTCCCCATTAACTTGGGTTGATCCCATTTGAAGTATTGAGGATCATCCTTGATAACCTTTATTATTAATTTGAGCAATTTCTAGTTCAAAAACTTGTAAAGTAACTAGGTCCATTCATTAACTCCTAGAATTTGAGATAATAGGGATGATAATAACAAACTGACAGTTTGTGTCATGTACACATGACATCATAGTGGTGATCAACCCCAAAGATAAGGCTGGGCGCCAAAAAGCCCAAAAGGTGAAACTTCAGGCCCTTCCAGACCTGAAGCACACCCTAGACCAGCGCTGGGTAAGGGCAAAATATGCTCAGGTTGGCCTGGAGGAGGAACCTAGGGCCCAGCCTTGCAGCAAGGCGTTCGTGTTAAAACGGCTATTTACCAAATCAAGGTGGATGGTTCAGTGTGCTTAGTTTTGGAACAAGGGTTCAAAACCTGTTCCTGCTATGAAATAACGCGCTCAGGTCAAATCCAACTTCAGTCAATAACTCGAGTGAAGTCAGTTTTGGCCTATTTTACTAACTTGGATGGAAGTATCACCCTATTGGCAAGTCGCTGCTTGGGCCCAATGTGGCATAACCCCAATTTCCCCATCCAAGCTTAAATATATTTTCCTCTGACCAACATTCCTTGTTGGTCGTCTTTCCATTAAAACCCCATTTCTGCACATTTTTATGTTATTTCCAGTAAACCTGTGCGTGGACCTCTTCAAGGAGGTCTCATGATATATTAACCAGTTGATCATAACAATGGTAAGACCTTCTTTTGGTGCTCCATTGGGCTGCCCAGGTTCCCTCCAACCTGTGCCGCCCCCTACTGCTCCCACCCAGCACCCCGTTGTTTCCATTGAAGGTTTACCACTGTGGATAACCACTTTCGCGGTTAGCTGCTCCAGCTCCAGCACCATCTGTGGGGCACTAGAAGCTGCCCTTATATCAGCTGGTTTCCTGGTGTTGGCCTTGTGCAATCTGCACCGCCACACTGGGAAATGGAGAGTTACAGATACTCTCTTGACATTAGACGACAAACCACCTTTTCCTATGTGCACAAACTTTTTCCGAGTGGAACTTTTCCAAAGTGGAAAAAGTGGCCATCAACTGTGGACTCCAGCTGTCATTAGCCGCACCACTGTTTCCTCATTTTCCAGAAGGTTGGAGCAACTCGGCGTTATTTTGTTTGTCTCCAACTGGAAAGTATCCACCCTTCATGTTCATACCTGGTGGAGTCAGACACTTCGATGTCTGAAAGTTGTGATTCTCCAACTTTCCACTGAAATTAGAAATCTTATTCCAAGAAACAGATTTATTACATCACCAGCGCATTCAGACAATGCCAGCGGAATCAGTGCAGATAGGCCTGGTGGTGTTAGACTTGGATAACATTGGGCATTTGATCACAGTTTCAGGGTTAGGGCCATTTGCATCTAAAAATGCGTTTTATAAAGAGACCCTGGCTTCTAACTCTGAACCTTTTGTTTAGTCATATGGCTTGGATGAGGACTCTATTTCTGTGTATCAAATTACCCCTGAGAGCCCACGATTGACCTCTATTATGATCTGGGGCACTCAGGAGGTGGAGAGAAGGAACTTCATTTCAGATATAATGAAGTATATGCACTTGAAGAAGGCATGGTGGGGTATGTGGCCTCAGTATTAAGAGTGGCCAAATATCCCACCCCCTTTTTTGATTCCCAAACCCATTCTGTGTGCAGGCTTGAGCTAGATAATGAGAACTCTGGTGAAGTGTTGTCATTATCCTCCATAAATAAAGACCATTATGAGTATTTTCTATTAACTGCCACCCTCTCCTCGCCTTTAGGGAAACTTACCACTACTATTTTGGTGGATACTGGCGCTACTGGAAACTATATGGACCAATACTTAGCCGACTACCTTGGGCTGAGTTACTTGCCAGGTGATGTGGTTAGAGGAGGGGCGTCCCAAGGTATTCCCACTCTGAAGATCATTGGAACAGTGGATTATCAGGTTGGCAAGTATCACTTGTCAGATCACTTCAGTGCTATCAAAAACCTCCTGTTCCCTATCATTTTGGGTGTGGAATGGTGGCGGAAGTTTGACATAAGAACTAACCTGAAGGAGAATGACTTGTCTCTCACCATGAAGAATGGTCGCACATTTGTTGTGCCTTTGTCCAAAGAAAACGCCCCAGGCGACTTGCCCCACTGGCCCCACCGTACCCCTTGTATCCTTGCCTCAATGCAGAAGCCCTCAGTGGAAATCCTTATACCTTCTTACTTGGAGGGTTTGGAATCCTCTTTTGATGCAGCATCTGCAAACGCACTCCCTGAGCACTCTGAGTTTGATTGTGACTTCAAGCTCACGGTGGATCTAGTGCATATATTTTCTCCTATTTACCCTTTAACTGTCCGGGAGGAAGAGGCGTTGAATGTGTGGGTGAAAGAACAGCTAGCCAAGGGTGCGATTTTTCAGCGTACCTCCCCTGTATGCTCCCCCTTACTCTTTGTGGAGAAGTCTGATGATACCTACGCCCCTGCATAGACTATGGTAACCTTAACAACGTTACTGTACCAGACCTCCATCCCATCCCTTTGGATTTGCGGATTTCACATTATGTGGAGAAGGTGAAGGTATCCTCCAAGTTAATTTTCTCAACGCGTTCAATCAGATTTGGATTAAAAAGGGACAAGAGTGGTTGACCGCATTCCATACCCAAAAAGGGATCTTCCAGTTTCAGGTCATGCCATTTGGGCTTAAGAATGCTCCTGCTATCTTCCAACGCTGCATTGATGCAGCGTTGGGGGACCTGTTAGGGGTATGCGCAGTCGCTTACATGGATGATATCCTGGTGTTTTCCCCTGATCAGGAATCTCATGCAGGTCACCTTTGGCAGGTGGTGGAGCAGTTAAAGGCAGCCAGCCTTACGTTGAAAATATCAAAGTGCAAGTTCGTTAAGTCCCATATCACGTTTCTGGGCAACGTCATGTTTGACCAAGGACACATGATAACTCCAGATAAGGAGAAGGCTATTCGTGAGTGGCCCACTCCATGGTTAGTAAAGGAGTTGAGAAGTTTTTGGGGATGTGTACATTCCTTAAGAAGTTCACCCCAAACCTTTCTGAAGTTGCCATGCCTTTGTATAAGGCGAGTGGGGCAAAAGTACTACAGTGGTCTTCCGTTTTGGAGGATGCTTTTCAAGCAGTGAAGTGCACCCTGTTGTCCATGACTATCTTCGCCATGTTGACCCTTCAAAAGAGTTCATTGTGTCGACTGATGCCTCAACTTCGCCATAGTGGCAGCCTTTACAAGTAGGTGAAGATGGAATAGAGCATCTGGTGGGAAAATTTTTAGGAAAGATGTCTTTGCCAGAGTTGAATTACGCCGTTTATGACAAGGAGTTACTAGCAGTGGTGGAGGCGTTGACTTATTGGCGTCACCACTTGCATGGCTCTACCCAAACATTTTGTATATGTACAGACCACCGTGCCTTGATGTACTACCGCGCACCTCATGTCCTAACTCCATGGCAAACCCAGTGGCATGAGACCCTTGCCCAATTTGTGTTTTCTTATGACTTCACCAAGGGCAAGAAGAATGGGTTGGCGGACGCCTTAAGACGCAACCCTGCCCTAGCTCCTAATCTCAAGGAGGTGGAGATGCACAATACCTAGTTGATGATTCCGCTGTGTCAGATTGTTTTCCACTTCCCACTCCCTTGGCCAAAGAAGCCAGCGCTTGCTCCTCTAGAAAATGCGGAGGAATATGGTATGTTCAGAAAGGTGATCCTTTCTCAGCCATTGTCAGCTGAATATACTATGGTCCTTGCAAAGAGCGCCATAAATCAGGAGGATATTTCCAGAGGTTATTACGTGAAGGATGAGATAGTGTGGTTCCAGGGGCGCTTATGAGATTCCTGCTGGACCACCTTGCCTGGAAATCATCTGGGACCATCATGATGGAATCACTTTTGGTCATCCAGTAAAGGCGAAGACCCTTGAGCTTATCCGCCGCACTTACAATTGGAAGGGATTAGCCGCTCAGGTAGGCTGGTACTGTAAAGAGTGCCTAGTCTGCAACCAAATGAAACTGAATTGGCAGCCTCTCGTGGGGTTGTTGGTACCAGTCCAAAAGGCTGAGGGCCCTTGGACTTCCCTATCAGTTGATTTCGTTGTGGAGTTACCTAATTGTGATGGCTATGATGCTATTATGGTGGTGGTGGACCGTTTTACAAAGTTCGCCCACTTTATCCCTTGCTGGACCACAGTCACTGTGGCGGAGATGGCTAGACTGTTCATTACCCATGTGTTAGCCCTTCATGGGGTCCCCCAGGAAATAGTGAGTGATCAGGGCCCCCAGTTTACCTCTGTCTTTTGGGAGGAGTTGTGTAAGACTCTGCAAATCCGCCCTTGCCGTTCAACTGCCTATCACCCCCAATTGGATGTGCAGACGGAATGAGTGAATCAGTGCCTTGAACAGTTCTTGCGGTGTTACACCACCGAAGATCATTTGGATTGGGTTTCTCATCTCCCTATGGACCAATTTAGTTATAACAACGCGCAACATGCATCAATCAGTTGTTTCCCCTTCTTTGCCAACTATGGCTTCAATCCCGCCTTCAACATGGAGCCTGCTTGTGGGTCCAAGGTGGAAGCGGTGGTGGACTATGCAAAAATGATCAAGAAGGTCCACAAGGGGTGAGCACGAATTTAGACGCGGCCATGCAGGCTTACAAGGAGAATGCAGATAGTAAGAGACATGTTGGACCGGCATACAAAGAAGGAGATCTGGTGATGCTGGATGCAAAAAACATCCCAATCAAGAAGCCATGCAAGAAGCTGGGGCCTTAGAGGATTGGGCCTTACCATGTTGTTAAGAAGGTGGGCCACGCCTCATACCAGTTGGATCTTCCTCTCTTGTTTTGTATCTTTTATGTCTTCCATGAAAGCAAGCTTACATTGTTTGAGGGCTCCCCACCAGAGATTCGCGAGGCATATCTAGTGGATTGGGCGCTGGAGTGGGAAGTGGAGGAGATTGTTGCCTCGCGTCGTGTGAAGAGAAGACTGGAGTACCTGGTGTCATGGAAGGGGTTTAATGCGGCAGAGAACAGTTGGGTTCCTGCGCGGGATTGTGCCCATGCCCAAGAATTGATAGAGGCTTTCCACCAGCGTTTCCCCCAGGCTGCTGGCTCACAGTCACCTCCAATCATTGCCGCTATGAAGTTGGCCCCTGCTCACAAGAACTTCTCCCTTGCTCATGCCCCTAGAGGGGGGTGGAGCCCCTCAGAGAGGAGAGGGTAATGTCATGTACCAATGACATTATTGTGGGTGTAAATGCTAAAGATAAGGCTGGGCGCCAAAAAGCCCAAAAGGTGAAACTTCAGGCCCTTCTGGACCTGAAGCATACCGCGGACCAGTGCTGGGTGCAGGCCAGGTATGCTCAGGTTGGCCTGGAGGAGGAACCTAGGGCCCAGCCTTGCAGCAAGGCGTTCGCGTTAAAACAAACTATTTACCAAATTAAGGTGGATGGTTCAGTGTGCATAGTTTTGGAACAAGGTTTCAAAACCCGTTCCTGATATGAAATAACGCGCCCAGGTCAAATCCAACTTCAGTCAAATAACTTGAGTGAAGTCAGTTTTAGCCTATTTTACTAACTTGGATGGAAGTATCACCCTATTGGCAAGTCGCTGCTTGGGCCCACTGTGGCATAACCCCAATTTCCCCGTCCAAGCTTAAATACATTTTCCTCTGACCAATATTCCTTGTTGGTTGTCTTTCAATTTAAATAAAACCCCATTTTTGCACATTTTTATGTTATTTACAGTAAACCTGTGCGCGGACCTCTTTGAGGAGGTCTCAAGATATATTAACCAGTTGATTGTAACAATAGTAACACTTATTTTGGTGCTCCATTGGGCCGCCCAGGTTCCCTCCAACCTGTGGCGCCCCCTACTGCTCCCACCCAGCACCCCGTTGTTTCCATTGAAGGTTTACCACTGTGGATAACCACTTTCGCGGTTAGCTGCTCCAGCTCCAGCACAATCTGCAGGGCACTAGCAGCTGCCCTTATATCGGCTGGTTTCCTGGTGTTGGCCTTGTGCAATCTGCACCGCCACACTGGGAAATGGAGAGTTACAGATACTCTCTTGACAGTTTGAGTTAATTCTGCAGCAGTTATAATTTGTACTTATATTTATTCTCGCCCAAATTATGATAATTAAGGTTCAAACACACCAGTATGACATTGGAATTGTCTGGTTTCAGGTATAATTTATTTCATAATTTTGGCTTAGTGGTCAGACTTATATTATGGTGTACCATATTTCTAACCTTTCTAAGTTAAAATTCTATCTTATTTCTGGTTGCCCCATACTAGGTTCCCACTTTTTGTGAGTGTCCTTACCAGAAAGGCAAAAACTAAATAAATAACCACTTCACTTTAACTTTGTTTGAAATTATAAAGTATTTGGGTTGAGTTCAGATGATTTCTTAGGTAGGTCACCAAAATTGTTCATAGTTGTGCAAATGTTGAACCCTCATTCACCAGTCGCTGTAAGTGGCAAACTCATGGCCTTGGAAGGTGTTGGCCATTCTGAGGTGCTGATGGGCCTGCCAATCTCGCTGAACCTCAACCTGGTTGTGTTCCCAGTATAGATGCCTGTAAGTGTGTATTTCCAGTAAGCCTGTACTCTCTGGTCCAGACAGATGGCTAGAGGATGGCAGAGTATCAGCTGCCACATCAGACCTCTGCCCAGATTAGGCAATTCACCAAGTTGCTACCAGGCCCTTCCATTAAAGTGTAGGGCAATTGTCTGACTTTGATGGCTGACAACCTGATACCAACCTATTCTGCCATTTGATCAAAGAAAATCTCTTCTGGTGTAAGTTTACATATATTGGGATGGACAAACTAAGTTCTTGGGAACTGGTTTGTTACATTATTCCAAATTCATAATTGTGTTGCAAGTTGTGGTTCCGTCAGCTTGCAAGATAGGGGGATGATTATTGTCCTATGCAAATCTTACCCTACCACCTTTTCCATCAGTTTTTGTGGAACTCTGATGGTGAAGGGGGAGGTTGGGGTGCTGATTGGATTACTGACAGTTAAGGCCTCTTACGCCTGCCAGCAGATCTCCAAGGAGAGCATTGACACTTTCCATAACCTTTAAATTTCTGATCAGGTTTCCCCTTTCCTTCTATTTCAAAAAAGGTCGCCCATTGGCAGATTTTCTTCCACATTGCCTAAGCTCAGGGGAGCTTGGGGGGTTCTCTCTTAGAAGGGGTGATGTAACAGAATTCATTATGTTAATTGATTCCTATAATTTGAAACAATAAGAATGATGGTATCAGACTGATGGTTCAAAGCAATTCTGATGCAGTTAAAATTTAAATTTAAATTTAAATTTATATTTATTTTCGCCCAATTGATGAGAATTAGGGATCAAACACTTCGATGACATGGGAATTGTCCATTTTCACATCTAATTTATTTCAAAATTTTGGCATGGTGGTCAGGATGATATTCCAGAATACTCTATTCCAACCTTCTCAAGTTGGAATTCTATCTTGTTTCTGATTGACCCATCCTAGGTTCCCAATGTTTGCATGTGCCCTTACCAGATAAACCAATCTCAAAAAAATGATCACTTTGCTAAAATTTTGTTTTAAAGTATAAAGTATTTAGGACGAGTTCAGATGATTTCTTAGGTTGGTCAGCAAAACTGTTCAGAGTTGTGCAGATGTTAAACCATCACTCGCCAGATGCCATAAGTGACGAACATATACTTGGAAAGAGTGGAGCCATTCTGAGGTGCTGATGGGCCTGCCAATCTCGCTGCACCTTGAACTGGTTGTGGCCTCCAGTGGCGACACCTGTAAGTGCATATTGCTAGTAAGCGCACACTCCCTAGATCCAGACAGGCGGCTAGAGGCTAGAAGAGTATTGGTTGCAACATTGGACCTCCACCCAGATTGGACAATTCACTGAGTCGCCGCCAGGCCCTTCCTTTGAAGTGAAAGGCAATTGTCTGACTTTGATGGCTGAAAACCTGATACTGACTTATTCCGCCGTTTGATTGAGGAAATTCTCTTCTGGTGTAATATTAAATGTACTGGGATGGACAAAGCAAGATCTCAAGAACCTGGTTTTTTCACAAAACTATTGAATAAATCCTCAATAGTAATTTGATTCATGTGATTACCAGTGACTAAATCCTAGGATAATCAACTTTAAATTAACTATTGTATGAAGTATTGTTCTTGTTATTGAATTAGCAATTGATTCCAGAAAAGTTTCTATAAAATTGAGTCATTTAATTGCCCTTGATCACTTAGGATTTTTCTCCCTGCTTATTATGAATTCTCGCTCTCACCTTTACCCCTAGCACTTTAAATAATGCAAATCTCCCTTTAATTAAACTTAGTTTTTACCTCATTACACTAAAATAGTATCATTTAATCTACTATAACTAATATTATTTAATGTATAAATCCCTTCTCCAATAAGGGTCAAGGCTGGTAAACTTAAGGGGGAACTTTGGCCCCCTTTCTCTTAAGCAGGGAGATGAACTGAGCATCCCGCACCTGTCCTCTTGTTGGGATTCTGGGCCAGCACCATGCGAGCACCATAAGAGCCAGAAATCCTGACATTGGTGCTCACTAAAGGGGGACCCTGTATACCCCTAAGTTTCCACCTTTCCTGGTGAAGGGCTCAGTTAGGAGGCGGCTTATAGCCACTAGTTCTTGTTGGCCATAAGTGCTGACTGTTTACCTATTCCGAGACAAGTTACCAAGGAGCTGCAAAAGATATGGGGCCACACCACTTTAGGCTGTATGGGAACCTCTGAACTTCCAAAAGAGGTTAAGTTTCAATTTTTGAGGGCCAACCAGGCAACTCATAAGTACACTGAGGCTTCCTGAGAAGACCTAAGATTCTTTGCTGAGCCGCTATATGTGCAACCTAACCAATGCAGTCCAACATAAACCTGCTTATTCATTCCCCCTGACAATATCTGAAGGGGGTGAGTTCCCAAAACCAGCACCAAAGTTATTGGTTTGGCTGCTGATTACTTCCCTAGTTTTAGTGCATCGTTAATTTTTCTATAATTATTGTGGTAGATTTGAGTTTGGCATCTAATAAAATTGAGTTGAGCAATTTACATAATTTCTGATTCACCTGCTCATTAACTTGAGGAGCTATCCTAAATATTAACTAATATGATAAAAATCCTGAAGTGTGGTCCTCATTCAATTGGTTCAAGCTACTTCAAACTATCAGCCATTTCAAAAAGTTCTGGGGCCAATCCCCAATGCTGGCAACCAATGATGATGATCTCCCCTGAGTCTCTAAACTAAAAAGTCAAGAGGTCAAGATCAGGATGCATCAAAGGGGAAGAGGATTGCCAAGGCTCTGACAGTGTAAGACGCCATTAGAATTGAGTGCCCCCTGAACTCTTATTTTTACCTTATTGGGGTCACTCCCCAATGCCGTTTATCAGCGCCAAAGACCTTCTCAGGGATATTCCTTGATGCCAGTGATCAGTGCCAATGACCTTTCTGGGTAAACACCCAATTATGGCTGCCAATGCCAATGACCTCTCTGGATCAAATCCCTGATGCTGGCATGAATTGGCTATGATTTATTAAAATAATAGACTGGGCATTCAACTGCTCCGCCTATTCACTAGCCCCCCAGCGACAACGTTGATGATTTTTTTAGGGTCACACCATGATGCCAGCCTTCACAGCCATAAATCTTTTTAATAGGTGTGGCATTCAGTTGCCCAACAGATAATTCTCTTTCCAGGGCCTACCCCTGATGTCAGCCCCTGCAGCTGATGATATTTTTAAAATAAATTAAGCTTGGCATTCAATTGCTCTGGCTATCACCAATCTCTGCAGGCCACCCTGCCTGCCTCTCCTCCCTTCCAATCCTGAAGGGGGTGAAAAATAGAACCTTCTAAAAGGCGTCCTAATTCCAACCACGCCCTCTTGAGCTTGCCATCACTAACCAAGCCATTTTCCATTTAGACCAACTTACCTGATAGTCTGTTTCAACAACTGGGTTATGTCTCAATTTAAACCAATATAATAGATGGTTTGAATCTTCAGCCACCAGTGATCATACAGATGACGCCTAGGTTCTCACTGGCAACCTATTCTAAAAATAGGCCACTCAACGGTCTATATCTATAATTTTGAATTGTGCTCACCATTAATTTGTGTTGAGCTAGTTAGAAGCGTCAGGGATACTCCTCAATAGAATCTATTGATAATTTGACATCTGTGACTGAAGCCAAGCATGTTAACAATTTAATTATTATAATAGCATATTTCTGGCGGATCTATATACTTACGTCAAGGCATTTTAGATTACTGGCGACTAATTACCAAGGGTAATCCACTTACTAAATATTTAGGTGTTTACTAACTAATTGCGCCAAAGACAATCATATTGCCATCAGAATGCCAAGGGTCTATTTTAAGAGTGAGCAATGGTGATTCTGCCACCCAAAATCTAAAAAAACTTTGTAATTTCAAATGTTGCTCCTCATTCAATTGAGTTGAGATGACTTGAGAATTACCAGTGACTCAATGCCAAGGATAACCAAAATGCTTTGCCAGAGCCACTTCCCGAGTTTTTCTAAAAAACATTTGGTAACAAGGACGAAGATCTCTTAGTGGGTTCAGCATTCAGTTGCTTTTTGGTGCCTACGTTTCTGCTGGCCATTAGTGCCAATAATTTTAACTGGCCAGGAATTCAGTTTCCTGATGCCTATCTCCTTGCCAGCCATCCGTGCTGATGAACTTTAGGCAGGCCAAGCATTCAGTTGCTTTCTGCTGCCTGCGTTCTTGCCGGCCATCCATGTTGATGAACTTACAAACAGATGGGCATCCAGTTGCCCCCAACGCCTGCTTCTTACCAGCAAAACAGTGCCTATGCTTTTCTAAATAGGAAAAGCATTTAGTTGCTCCATCCACCTATGTTCTTACCAATAATCAAGGCCAATGATATTTTTAAAAAGCCTTGGCACAAAGTTTCCTTGACGCATATCTTCTTACCAGCACTCCAAGGCAATAATCTGTCACCTAGGCAACACGTGCAGTTGTTCTCCACCTACTTTTTACTGGTAGATGATGCCAATGATCTAGTAAAAAGGCCAAATCATTTGGTTTCTAACTGTCAGTTATATTCCTATGGTGACTAATGTTGAAATCACCTTTTATCCAAAATCGCTTGTCTCCATGCCATCAACCTTTGGCCATACCAACCCTGAAGCATATGGATCTTTCTTTGGTTTTATAAAGATTATGGGCACCCAAGTCTTAATTGCTTCTCTCACCCACATCAAACTACGCCGCAGAGACTGGATGACCACTGTCCTGGATCTTGACCCCCAGTTAAGGCTTGAAGGGGTTTCTGTTGGCATCGCCATTTTCAGGGTAAAACCTCTACTAGGAGTCATGTCTTACCAATATTCACTTGTTAACAAATGCTAAATTAGGCTCCCCATTCATTTGGGTTGAGCCCATTTAAAGTATTGGGGATCATCCCCAATAAACCTTGTTAATTTGAGAAATTTATAGTTTTAAAACTATTAGTACCAATTCCCAATGGTAATTTGAGTCCTGTGATTACTGGCGACTAAAGCTGAGAAAATCAACCTTTAATATAACTATCAATCAAATTATTATTATTATTATTATTAACGTCATTGTTATTGAATTGGCAACCAAGGCTGAGAGTTTTTTTTTTCTCAAAGTGAGGCATAAATTACCCTTAATTGCTTAGTATTTTCCACCTGTTATTCAAATTTGCACTCTCGCCTTTAACCTTAGCACATTAAAAAGTGTGAGGCTCTTTCTTATACTTTAGTTTTTTACTCTATTATACCTAAACCAAAATTTTTTAATACATTATTCCTAATTTTTTTTCTGCTTGAAACTACTTTTGAGAGAAGATAAAATTACAAAACAGATTAACAATCCAAGTAGCTGTGAAACAGACCCACTGATGTCCTCAGCCTCACCACTTGCTGCTCCAGTGTGGGGTAGTGGCAAAACCCCACCCAGCATTTTCACCCGGTGGGAAAACGCGCTCAGAATGGTTCTTTCAGCCCTAATAAATCCTTGGGTCAATCGTTACACCCAAGAAGCTTGACAACCACCTTGCATGAACCTAAGCAATGCGCCGCTGCCCTCTCATACTACCCCAATCTCACATGAATTTTAGCCTTTGGGTCAAATATGGGAAATCGTTCCCATATGTAGACAGAGCTATTATAGGAAATGGCACAGGCGGTGATGCAGCCCACCGGGTTTATCAATTTTTGCCCCTATAAGGGGTACTTCAACCTAGATTTCACATGCAAAGCCAATGCTGCCACTGCAGCAACTATGCCTCATATCTTTGAGGGCACCCCAATTCACAAGATGCGCACATGCCTCCTCACTGATTCCACATTGGTGGTTCAGTTCGCTGAGTTGCCACCCACCTTCCCCCTGCAGTGCTCCATCAGGAGCTGATGGAAGGTTTGGCAGCTTATGGCTCCAACCTCATCCTTCAACTTGTGGTCCCCAATGGAGCCACACGCCTCGCTGGGCCTCAGGAATTCTCCACAGTCATCCCTGCATTACTAACATTGCTGAGTAGATTCCCCCTTGCGCCTTCATTTCTTCTGCCCCTGACCACCCATTCTGGGCCCACATTGAGGGCAGGCGGACCATCTGACCATCTTGCTTTAAGTTGGATCACTCAAAGCGTAGTTGCCCTACCTTGATGCTTCTGCCACCTCTGCAGTCTCAGCCACCAGCCCCCATCCGCTGACCGCCTCACAGACCTCTTGGAATGGGGTGAAATCTTACCCACTCCTCCTCCAAAGCCTGCTGATGCTGCTATGCCCGCAGCAGCCAACTAGGCCCCTCCTCAGACTGGTGACAATAATGCTCCCACAATCATAATTGGCTTGGACAACAGTTTGCTCCTGATCCCCAAACTAATAACCAGCCTTAGCCATCCCTCTTGAGGAACACGTGGACTTTTATAACATGAACCCATGAACATCATTGGATGAAACCAATGAATCGTGTATTATGATTGAAGACTCTGAAATACAAATTGAAGAGTTTAACCTTTAAAAACCCCCATTGAGATCCCTCAGCGCCTTTATGCCCCATGACTGAATGCCAATTTGTTGTTCACCCAACACCATTTTGCTGTGGCAGCTTCTGACCAACCAAAAACACATTTCCTCCACAATGCTGTCACCCACACAGCGGAGATGATTTTTAAAGGTCTCCCCACCTCCCATTCTTGCTCTGAACCTGACCCCGCAGAGCAAAAAAGCCATTCTCAAGTTTACATAAACATGCCGCAGACGCCAATCAGCAAGTAGTTACTGCTTCAAAACCAAAGCCAAGAGTTACCTGCACTAACAATGCTTTAGTCTCATAACTTCTTGCCATCTGCATTCAAGTGTAAAAAAGCTTGTCCACTTACCTAGGTGAAATTAATGCTGATACTAATTTCTACAAGCAACCAATCCTCTAAAAACTTGCCCTGCACATTGCTGATAACCCCACGCCCTTGCTCTCTGCCTTGGCCTGCACTCTGTATGATGAGGAACCCAAAGTTGATCCCCCTGATCCACCTTTTCCTTCCACCGTGGTGGGATAAGCATCTCGCCGCTGTACCACCTGGTTGGTTGTGTTCTTGTTTTGTGTGTCTCGCCGCTTGTTTAGGGCGGTTGATTCATGTTGTTCAATTAGTTTAGCTTTGGTGTTTTCATTTTGGTAATGTTCATCCCCTGGTTGGCGTACCCCAAAATAAAAATTTAAATTTTTTGAAAAAGAATAAAAAATTTAACATACTTTAACAAATAAGATTCAATAAATTAAATCCCTTCTTTAATAAGGGTCAAGGATGATAAAATTAGGAGGAACTTTAGACCTCTTTCTCTTGGGCAGGAAAATGGACTGAGCATCCTGCACCTGCCCCTTTGTTGGGATTCTAGGCAGCACCATGCAAGCACTATAAGCAGCAGAAAACCTGACAGAGGGACGCCCTAGGATTCCTAAAAGGATAGTAAAAGTTTGATATCGTACCAGGCCCTCTATGAAAACCAAATGGCTGTAATGGGGGTAACCGCAGGTCTTTCTGGGGTAACCACAAGGGTGGGAGAGGAATAGAGGATGGCCGCTACTCCTGGGTGGTCTTTGTTGGCTTTAAACTTGTCCTAAAGTACTCTTCTTCTTCTTACCGTTGATAGTCACTAAGATCACTTGGAGATAATCTTTATGATTATGATGATCAGAATTACATATCAAATTAAATTAGTTTGATTCATGTACAAGGCAAACTAGGATCATTCTTCAGTTGCTGGAGTGGATCTAACTTTTGCGTGGAGCTGGCAAAGGTGTCAGAGCGGCGTATCATTTTGATAATAAACCAAGGTAGATTACCCCAAAGATAGATGCTCTTGATTATTTAAAAGTAAATGAGGCGGGTCAACTTTGGGACAAATATACCACGCCAAGTTTTTTTAGCTTGTGCTGGTTTAAAACATGTTTCAATAAAACCTGACCCAGAGTGGAGCAGGAACCACCATGCTATGCTACCACTACTTGCTCTTGATTATTTAACTAAAATCCATTTTTGTTAAATAAACAGGAGTTATTTGCTCATGAATGACGTACAAAAAATTGGCAGGTCAGAAGGCCTCTTGTTTCGTGGATCACACAATTAATGGTGGGTTGGCAGGAAAAATCTGGTAGCTATGATGGCCTCTGTGAATGCTGGGTTGGAAATACTTTGTTGGACAGACCACATCGAGTTGGTGGTGGGTCAACGGGATACATCTGGTGGATTGGAATGACCTTATGGTGTGGCAGATTAGGTGAATAATTGGGAGCATAAATCCTTACAAGTTTTGCTAATATGAGGAGAGGTGCTGGATCAATAATTTATATTGCCCAATCGTTGATCATTAGAGCCAAATTCTGATGGTAGCATGATTTACCAGATTCAAAGAAAAATATTGGAATTTAGATAAACTGGCGGAGTCCACAGAGAGCAATTGAGATAAACAGAATTTTTAAAAAAAGGTCAAAATGGATAATGAACCAACAATAGAACCTAGGTGTTAAAATCTTGGGCTTAATGGTTTCTCGCTTCTGACCCTATATTTCAACTGCACATACCTGTGGATACTCGCATTGATTAATAATATGAACTGGGGCAATAATAGTATGAAGACTATTATTTTGGTTGATCGCCCAAAAGCCACGTTGAGTAAATTGTCAGCGCTAGACAAGTACTTCTTCCTCTTGAAGATATTTTGATACTGGTAGAGAACACTTTCCCTATTCTCTTTTTGCAGAGCCAAGTGAAGACTTGATAGAACCAACCTAAGGATAACTGATCCTTGCACTCTTCTCTTAAGAGTAATGTTTAAACAACTACTGTTAAAACAACTTAGTTAATATCAAGTTTAAGTTCCTTTATTAGGGAATAATTTGGGGTTTTTATAGTTAGAATCAGCACACAACTTTTCAGCTGTCCGCTGGGAATTATTTGTGCTCCTATACTGGTTTAACCCTGAAGTGTTAGGCGCCAAATCTCATCATGTACTATTTGCCTTGAGTTTCTTAAGCAGCATAATCCTTGGGTGTTTGGTGACAAAACAATTGGTGTTAGGGACTCAAAACCAATTTTTTTTGGAGATGAAAATTCTACTCTTCCTCCAGCTCTCAAAAGTTTTGGTAGTTTCTGACAACTCCAATTCATTCCACTCTGAACGACTTCCTACAATTTGATTATTGGGTGTTATTCTCATATTAAATTATTGCTTAATTTTGTCAGGGATGATGCCCAATGATAATCTCATCAGTCAGTGGACTCAAATGACATTGAGGATGATGCCCAACAATAATTCATTAGTTGGCGGCCTTAAATAACATCAGGGATGATGCTCAATGATAATCTCATTCATCAGCCGCTGTTGCTAATTATATACAATTATAACTTAATTGTCAAATCTACTATTTGGTTAAAAGGTTGGATTATGTGCTCATCTGAAATTCTGACATATCCCCCCTCTTGACCAGATTATCCAACGGAAGATAGAACCCTCAGGGATGGAAGCCGCCTTAGCTTGAGCTCATATTTGGTTTTTCATATCTCTATGTCCTCAGCGGAGTGCAGCTGGCCGCACTCAATGCCCATATGCTCTGATCAGTTTTGATGACTTTGTATCCTTGGTTGCTACCCATTACCACCTCTTCTCAAGTGCTGTTCCCATAACATCTTGCCTCTCCAGTCCCATCTTTGCATCTTTTGCTAAAAGATCAACTGGTCCACCTGTACAAACCCCAGGATGGGTCTAATTGGCACCTCGCTTTGTACAAACCCCAAGATGGGTTTCATTGGCAAATTGCCACCTGTACAAACCCCAGGACAGGTATCAACCTCTTGTTGATAGGGACTATTCCAGCGGATCTAATTTCAGCCTGTCCTGATCTTGCCAACTGCTCAGGACTCATGCCCACTACTATCCCTTCCTCCACACTCAGTAAATGGAAATATTGCCAGATGCATCACTTCTCAAAGAAATAAATTCGATTTTTTACTATATTTTTACTTTTTATATTTTTTATGCATCTTTTTTTTATCTTTTTATATTTATATTTATATTTTTATTATATTTTTCCTTTAAGTCCAATACTTTAAGTATTTTATGTGGACTCTATTGACTATGCAACCATCTTCAATATTCCTTATCATATAAGCATCATTTGCTGGCTTGATAATTTTGAACAGTCCCATCCATAGGCATCCAACTAGTTTTCCTTTTTAAATTTTTCTCCATTGTTATTTGTTGACTCAAACATTCAAATAAATTGATACGTTTTTCTCAATCCAAATTCGTTAAGATCTGATCCTATTTCTTGGATTTAATTGCCAACTAGAACGTTTGATTAATTCTGTTGATAGATCTGTAAATGATCCGCTATTTGTACAGATTAATTTGGTAACGTTTTTCTTTGCTAAAGTTATTTGGATCAGATAATATTTTTGGCATTTCTTGCGTTTGCTCATTAAATGACTAATTTAAGATCAACTGACTTCATCCACTACTCTCTGGATTAATCACCTCTCATTTTGATCTCATCCAATGCCTTGGGACTTCTCACAGCAGACCCAGTTGCAACCCAAGCTGGTCCTGCCAATTACTTTATTCCATGTAGATATCTGGCAGAACAGGTTCTTTTGCAGTACTAGATAGTTCCGCTTTTAGACTAAAAAGCCTTTTCCTAAGTTTTGAGAAGTTTCAGACTCCTTTTGAGGAATCACAACATTCATAAATTGTCATGATTTCTTTTCCTAATTTGGGTGCAAATTGTCCTGTTGCTCCATTTTTCCAGTAGTGGCTAGTTGATTTATCCATCCACTTGGATCCATCAGGGTTTTCACCATTACAACTTATTTCTGCTGAATAACAACTTTTTTATTGCTCAATGGAATTTTATCTTCTAATTCCACTATAGTTTGATTGTCCTCAATTGGAATTTCGTCATAAAACTGATTGGGCGCATCAAAAGTTGCTCCCAACATCTTCAGATGGTCCACCATCTGTGAGGTCGTTATTTCAGTTACTAGTGCTGCTGCCATAATCTGATGCAATTTGTGGTTGGGCCAAAGCGTCAACTGCATGGCTATGCATACATCAAAGTCATTTAGCACTTTTGCCCCTCCAAGATCTGGGCTTCTTGGTAAAATCAATAGGCAAAACTAGCCAGGGTCTCATCTTTGCGAAATTGGATACCCATGAACTCTTGTTTACAGTTTGCCATATGAGTAGGGCTTCCAAACTCTAACATAATGGCTGCTTTTGCTTCCGCATATGACCAATTGTCCCCATTGAGGTGAGGTAGCACCAGATTCTAGCAGTCAGTGCTAAGACAGTTCATTACAGTCACCACTTTTTGACAGTTCACATGGTTGAACATGGTCATCTCAAATAGACGGAAAAACGCCAGGGCATTATCCCAGTGAAGGGTGGGCAATTTTGGCATATTTTTGAAATTCTTAGTTGCTCCGCTTATAGAAGATTTGGTACAGCTACTTGAGAAGCCATAGGAGTGGCTTCAGGAGTCATTTCTGACACACCAGAAAATTTATTAAGCATATTTTATGGCGGAGGGGTCTTCACAATTGGCGTTTTGCATGCCTTTTCTTCAGCCTTATTTGCCTCAAAATGTTCACACTTACATTTGTGTTTTTCCAATTCCTTACTATGCTTGGTCATTTTTGCCATCTTTTTTATGAAACTGATGGATGCATTCTTAATATACTTCCCATTTGGCTTTTTGAAATAAATTTTTTTGACAAATTTGCCCTCTTTGCACTTCAAAGAGGCAACTTTTTCACACAGGTCATTATTCACCATTCCTAATTGTTTGAGCACTTCTTCCACCTTGATCATACACGGCTAAGGTACTAACATTGGCTTGAGATGCTGAGCTGAGCAAATTTTGATTAATGGCATGTAGTTCCACCCAGAGCTTCCAAAGCTCTTCCTTATAAGACATTATTAAATTCGCTTTTGACAACTCAACTACCCCTGTAGGGAGCACCAAAGTTAAAACCTAGGTGTTATAATTTGGCATAATTATTGAGATACGCCATAAGGAATTTTACACAGGGTTTGGACCACTGAGCAATAGGACAAATGATATGATGATTGTGGCCCTCAGTAACAGCAGAATAAACTTAAATTAATAAATATGGGGCACTTGCTCCCACTACACTTTTTTATTTAATTTAGGTAAACACAGCGGATCATTACTGTTTCACTCACTCTATCCTATTAACAACCTTTTTTCTCTTAATTGCCCATCTCACTTATATACAGCAGCATCAGATGATACTGCTCTCATAGCTTGGACTATTCTGTTCTGCTGATTCTCCTCATTTTTGGCTTGTTATTCTTTAGGTCTTGATCGCCCTAATTGTAGGCGATTTAATTTGTATTTTCAAATATCAACATCGCCTTATTGCCTTATTTAGAGGTGATCCAATAATAAACCCACTATATCCCAATATCACCTCATCTCAAGGCACTCAAATAATCATAATGATATTATTTTGACAGATTCTTCCCAATCTGCCCTAACTGTCCCAATATTATCATCCAATCATATTGGAATTGTAATATTACCCCCTTCTTGAATGGATGATATGGCTCCTATTGTTTGTATGGATGGAGGAACTTCACATGTGTTCAGTAAATGATCTGATCACTTTCAGGGTCCTTGATGGTATATGCGTCGACCCCAGTTTTCTCTATAACTTCAAACGGACTAATCCAAATACTGGCCATCTTGTGTTTCCACCTGAACCCGTGTTGGTCATGGAAGAGAACCATATTGCCTTCTTTGAACTGTGCCAACCCACTACGATGGACCTGATTGGCAGCTTGATTCCTGATATTCTTGGCTAAGATGAAAGAATATGCTTCAAAAGCAATTTGATCAGAGTAACAAGGTTAGTCAAATAGTGGTGGGGTTCCATTCCACTGGTGTCTTCTACACATGAACAAAGTAATGCCAGAAGAGCTGGGTGTCAGCTGTATAATAGTTGGAAAGTATTTTTCTCCTGGCGGAATGATAACTAATGTTATAGGCAAACATGGCAGTGGAAAGAAGAGATATCCAATCAGAAAGTCAATCCGTCACTAATTTTTGTAGTATGTTCACTAAAGTTTCATTCACCCGTTCAACCATTCCATTAGATTTGGGGTGGTATGGAGTCATCAGAACTCCACGGATACCCATAAGCTCATTCAGTTTGTGGAGGATGTGTGAGGTAAAGTTGGTTCCATTATCAGTGAAAATGAACTGAGGGCAGCCATGGCGCTGAATAATGCATTCCATTACAAACTTGGCCACTGTAACCGCCCCCAAATCCTGTATCGCCCTCACTTTGACCCACCAGGTCAAGTGGGCAATAGCCACCAGAATGTACTTACATTAGTAGCTCCTGTTTGCAAGGGGTCAACGACATCAAGGGAAACCATATGCCAAGAAAAATGTTGTTTCACTACCCAATACAAAGTTTATGGCAGAATGGCTTCTACACTTGGCACTTATGGCAACAGAAAATGGTTTTGAGCACATCAAAGTTCATGATTTTCCAATAGTGCCAAGGGCGCAACAAATCCATTGTCTTGCACACCCCACCATGTATGACTGCCTTGTGGGCGCTCATAATAATTCCCAGCCATGCAGAGGGCCACAGAAAATTCACTGTAGAATTTCCAATTCACTTGTACAGTTCCCCATTCCGTTAAAAGTATTTGTTTGCATTTCATTTAATGCTTTAATCACTTGGGGCGGTTCATTATCATACTTTCCGCTGAGCAATTTGTTGAACATTATGTCACTTAAATCTACTGTAACTGCAATGTTGGCAATCTTGATAAGCAATTGGCATTTTGGTGTTTTGCTCCTGGTTGATGAAGAACTTTGAAATTATAAGCTTGCAGCTTAAGAGCCCATTGGGCTAGCTGACCCTCAGGCTCTTTCAAGTTCTGTAACCAGTGCAACGATGCATGATCTGTTACAACCTTAAACTTTACTCTTTGCAAGTATACTCAAAGCTGCTTATATGCATAAATCACCGCTAAGCATATCACTCAGTTTTGGTGTAATTTTGTTCATGGCAATTCAAGCTGTGACTGTAGTACGCCACGGGGTGCTCCTCCCCCTCATCATCCTTCTGAGACAGGACCGCCATAAAAGCGGAAAGGGATGCATCCATTTGTACTATAAATTCCTTATCAAAATTAGGGTAGCATAACATGGGCGCACTAATTAGCGCTGTTTGAAATATATCAAAGGCACATTGGCACTGTTCCATCCATTCAAACATGGCATCCTTCTTAAGTAGCTCAAACAGTGGAACACCAATGCAGCTGAAATTGAGTATGAAGCGTTGGTAATAACTCATCATCCCCAAAACACCTGAATGTCCCGCTTACTCACTGGCTTAGCCATCTTCTGGATAGCCTCCACCTTGGTGGGTTGGGGTCTTAGCCCAGTTGCATCCACCAAAAAACTGAGGTACTCCAGCTGATCCTTGAAGAAATGTCATTTCAAGGGCTTGATCTCAATATATTGGCCTCCACCACTTGGCGAAATACCTCTTTTCCAAATGGGTAAGGTGTTCAGTGAACATGTGAGAGAAGACATTATTATCAACAAGGTACACAAGTACACATTGCAGCTTTAGATCGCCCATAATGGTGTCCATTTCTCATTAGAACATAACTGGGGTATTACATAGCCCTTGCAGCATCTGAGTTGGTTGGAAAAGCCCTTTGGATGTGATTATGTCGCATTTTTCTTGTTCCTCTGTGGACAACTTAATTTGCCAATAACTGGATACAAATCCATTTCCAAGAAGTAGCGAGCTCCACCTAATCAATCCAGCACATCATCAATCCGCGGCAGAGGGTATGAGTCTTTTTTGGTGACACTATTGAGCTTCCAGTAGATGATTACTATGCAGTTAGTACCATCCTTATTTTTAACAATTAGGACAGGAGAAGCCCATGGACATTTAGATGGAACAAGAATTCCCTGCTCTAGAAGCTTGTCAATCTCCTCAGTGATGACTTCTTCAGCTGCCCTTGATTGACAGATTGGCCGAGACCTGATGGGAAATAATCTCCATTGTCCAGCTGATGAACAACCCCTAAAGCGCACCCTAAATCATGATTATTGACAGAAAAAATCTTTTTGTATTTTTAAAATAAAGCTTCCGCCTGATCCTTCTGGTCTTCTGATAACCCCATTAAATTCTCCCGTGATATAACCGCCATTAAACCAAGATGTGGTTTGATGGGCAGACCAAATTCATCCAGAGAACCAAAATTGCGAACCTGGTTGACCTCCCCAACTGGGTTCAAATGTAGATACGCTATAATTTGATGTCAGCAGATTAATTGGTATTTTCTGATGATTTGCTATTAATACCTTGATCTCCCCATGGCCCAGAAGTATGATGCCTGGAGCCATGTGGGGCTCAAGCAACAGTTGCTGATAAGGCCCAATGATCTCCCCATAGAGCCAGCTGGCACATCCACCTCTAACTCAGTGTCTACTATTACTTGATGTCCAGAGGGAATGGATATAGCTCCAGCTGCTCTAAGCGGTAGCCCCTGATATTCATATATCTGATGAGGAAGGGCCTGAGCTTTCCCTTTTAATCGATGATAGTGCACTGGAATCACCCCATCACTATAAGCAAGGTTAATTTTTCATATGCACCAAGCCATTTGGCACTCCGATGGTGGTAAAATAAATTGGGATCTGCTGTCCCAAAATGGCTAGGATCTCTTTCATCATGTAAATGACAGCCCCATAGTGTCACATAAAAGCAGTCTCAATCAACAGATTGTAGTTGCTATTTGGTAATACTACCACTGGAGCCACAACAACAACGGATCCAAACTGAAAGGAAAGCGCACTATACGCTCCCTCAGAGACTGTAGTTTCCACTCCAGCGGTCCCATACACCATCCAGCGGTATATTTCAGGTTTTAAAGACAACTTTGCCACCAACTCAGTGGAGAAAATGTTAACAGGAGCGCCCATATCAATTACAGATTATACTCGGGTTTTGACTGCCACAATGTCACAGTAAGCGCACTCCAAGTAAGATGAATGTCAGCTATTTACTACATGTATATTCAGCAGTTCACGTTTTCCCAGGAAACTTATAACACATGCGCCGACTGTAGGGTACTCTGTTATAATAGCGTCCACTGGAAGGGCAACCTCTACTCCTCTTAGAGACAACGATCTGCAAACAGTTCTAGCTGGTCTGACGGACTTTGGTCAAACATTTGACAAGCATAAGGCTTTGGCTGCTCCAGAAACCTTGTGTCTGCCATTTCTTTGACTTGTGCTTGAGTCAGAACATTTACTCCCCCAACCAGTTGTTGGTAGAGGAATGTATTGTCATACTGAGAGGCTTCTGCTGCAATTAATATAGTAGATTCAGGTGGGACGTATGAATTTGAGATAGCGGAAGTAGAGAATCCCATCTCTATTCCGCTCTGACTTTTCCCTGATAACTTTAATCCTGTTTTATATAAGGGATTTGTCGATTGGGGCAATAACATCTCATGTGCCCAGTGCAACCTCAAATAAAACAACTTACTCCATAGGGCCTACGTCTGTGCTTAATATAAGTTGGCTCACTCAGAAGGTTATTCTAAAGATGATCAGTGTAACCAGACCCACATTGGTAGAACGCCTGCTGTTGATCAGCTTATTTAGGGCCTGTTAGGATTTTTGCCCATATTCCCATCCTGCTAGATTACCTGGTATCGCTAGGGGAAAAATTCCCTAAAGCGAAGTGAATTGGAAATCAGTTGACCCAAATTTTGGAGGACCTACGTTTGGGGGATTTTAGGATATTGGTCTGGTCGTATCCATTGGGGATTGATCTGGATAAATACCTAATATCTCATCGGGTGGAGCAGCCAACGAAATAAGGGCATCTGATAGTGATTAACTATCAGGTGTACCAATTGGGATTGGTCAGGTTTCATCACTGAATGATTGGGAATGGTTAATGAGTTGAAAGGCGAGTGATGCCACCTGCAACTAG
>JAKSZP010007987.1:0-199126 GCA_022478985.1 Massospora cicadina | reverse complement strand
GTAACCCAGGCGAGGGTGTAAAGCACCACATATGAGAACAGATAAGTAAGAAACCTCCCAACTTGAGTAGACACCAACAGGGTGTCTATAGTCAAGGGCAACTTGGAGTGAGTAGACTTGGGTGTCTTGGTCTGGAGGGGACCTAAACGGCATAAGAAAGCACCTGAAATTCGTGTAAATTGTGATAATAGGTAGTGGCCCACATAGTTGGAGACCATTTTGAAGAGGTCCACCACCATGTTCGCCCAAGGAACCATTGTAAAAAAACGTAAATTAACGGTTAAATTTATTAAAGAAAGCCGACCAACAAGGAATGTTGGTCGCAAAAACGTATTTAAAATGTGCCAGGGAAATTTGGGCTCTGCAGAAATGCGCCAAAGACTTGACGCTCCATTAAACAGGTGCTTCCGTCCATTTTGGTAAAATACACTGAAAGTGCCTTCACTTGAGTAATCGATTGAAGCCTTATTTTACCTGAAGTCAAAATTTCATAGCTGGAGTGGGACTCGAACCCTTGCTCTCCAACCAAGCAAATTGAACCATTTTCATCAAAAATGTAAATCGTTTGTTTCAAAGCCTGGGCTGAGATAAGAGGCTGGGCGTTTTGCACCCCATTAGTATTAACCTGGGCATGCTTGGCTTGCACCCAGCGTTGATCTAAGGTGTGCTTTAGGTCAGGGAGAGCCTGAAGCTTCATCTTCTGGGCCTCCTGTCGCCCAGCCTTATCCCTAGCATCAGTGCCTACTATTATGTCATCCAACCATGACAGTCATTAACCAGGGTACTTCACTCAATCCTGTCCATAAGTTCAGCCAGAAATAAGGAGCAAACCCCTAATGAGGACACACCTAATACCTTTAATTAATTAGATTTTTACAATGAGGGTGAGGACAACCGTGAAAATGAAGATTTAGCTATTTTGGGTTACCAGTGTTAGGGGCTCCTAGCACAGTGGCTGTACCAGGTATATTGAGAGTTTGTGGTTCTGATGAATCTGAATTGAACAATACCCATTTGGCCCAAGAAAATAAACTTACCATGTGATCAATTACGTGGAAGAAAGAGATCAGTTGGTCACATCTACCTTCAAGAATGTGGTATAAGATGGTGACTACACTGCCAAGGATAATACAAATGCTGTTACTTTGTAGCAAATTGAGGTCTTTGCCACTGTCATCCTGGTTACTGGAAACCCCTTTGGAAAGAGCATAACAAAGGTGGAATTTATCATCCTGAAGGATTGTGTACTGGAAGTACTGGAATCCGGGGCTATAGTTAACATTATCACCTCCAAACTTATGAAGAAGCTCAAGTTTATTCCTGACTTTAATTACAATGTTAAATACCGTATTACAGGGCCTGAAATCACCCACGCCTTGGGAGATTATTCTGAATTACCTTTACAATTTGGGCGCATGGCTCTGATGACACCCGCAGTAGCGTTGGACAATGACCACTATGATTTTCCTGATCAGGACTCAGTTTCTTCTGGAATTTGGGGTGAGAATTGAGTTCACTACAAGCACAGTTAGCATTCTGAGCCACCAACTCTCCCTGGTATTCTAAAAGATGATGATAAAACTCAAAAACAGCGTAGATGCTTGGTTGAAACAGACCAATTGATCTATCTAATTCCTTACACCTTAACGTAGAAGGGTGCTAAACAATTACCGCCTACTGTTAGCGCTGAATAAGGTATCCCCTTAAGTGCAAGTGAAATCATAGAAATTCTACCCAAGGACAAAAAAAGAATGACCTTGTCAATCAGCGTTAAGATCCCTCCTGACACAATATTGGAAGTTTACAGTCAAGATAGAATCCGAGAGCAAGAGCCAAGAGTGTTTCCAGAAACTATGATATAACTTAATCTGAAAAGCTAAATCTTGTACTAGAGAACATTACTACCCAGCTGATCAACGGTGAAAAGGGACAAGTTGTGGCACTAGTCCGCCTAACCAGTTACTAATATTAAGTTCATACATAAATTTGGAGTTTTTGACAAGATCAAGTGTGGGGAAGTAACCCCCGAGAAGCAGAGAAAGTTGGACGAATTTTATGGACTAATTGAATGATATCTTCACCACTGGCCATAAAGACTATGGCCTGTGCAAAGGGGAGGTCCATAATATGAACACGGGTTCAAAAATCCATCTAATTAAGAAAACTTTCACGCCATTCAAATACAGAGGACGTGGGCATTTCACAAGAGTTTAATTAGTTAGCTGAAGCTGGGCTAATCCGTCCATCTAAGAGCCCATGAGAATCTCCTTTGTTGCTGGTGCGCAAGAAGGATGGAATTTATAGGGCTATCATGGAAAGTAGCTGAGAAAGGATTTTCTATGAGTGGAGTGACTGAGGAATTTTGAAATATGCCAAAATTGCCCACCTTTCACCAGAATAACGCCCCAGCATTTTTCCACTTGTTTGAGATGACCATGTTTGGTTATGCAGACTGTCAGAAGGTGGTGAAAGTAATAAACTGTCTTAGAACTGATTTCCAGAATCTGGTGCTACCCCACCTCAATGGGGACAACTGGTCATATGTGGAAGCAAAAGCAGCAATTATATTAGAGTTTGGAAGCCCTACTCGGATGGTGAATTGCAAACAAAAGTTCATGGGTATACAATTCTGCAAAGATGAGACCCTGGCTAGTTTTGCTGACTGATTTTATCAAGATGCCTAAATCTTGGCAGGGGAAAATAGTACTTACTGACTTTGATGCATGCATAGACATGCAGGCAGAGCTTCAGTCCTACTGCAAATTGCATCAGATTATGGCAGCAGCATTAATAACCAAAATAACGACCTCACAGATGGTGGACCATTTGAAGATGTTAGGAGCAACTTTTTGATGTGTCCAATCAATTTTATAACAAAATTAACTGAGGATGGTCACACTTTGAAGGGATTAGAAGATAATGTTTTAGAGAACTTTAAAAAGTCGTTATTCAGCAGAATCAAGTCATAATGGGTAAAACCCCTGATGGGATAAGTGGAAAGATAAATCAACTAGCCACTACTAGAAAAATGGAGCAACAGGACAATTTGCCACCCAAAAATAGGAAAAGAAATCATGACAATTTGTGAATTTTGTGATTCCTCATGAGGAGGATAAAACTTCCCAAAATTAGGGAAAAGACCTTGCAGTCTAGATGCGGAACTATCTAGCACTGTGAGAGAACCTGTTCCACCAGATATTTAATTGGATTAAAGTCGTTGGCAGGACCAGCTTGGGTTACAACTGGGTCAGCCGTGAGAAGTCCCAAGGCATTATATGAGATCAGAAATATAAGGCTATTAATCCATAGAATATTGGATGAAGTCAGTTAATCTTAAATTAGCAAATTAATCTGTGCAAGTAGTGGATCATTTACATATCTATTGGCAGAATTAATCATCGTTCAAGTTGGCAAAAAATGCCAAAAAATAGAATCAAATCAAACTCTTAACCACTGCCTCAAATTGATGACACAGTTAATCACCTGGGAAGTCAAAATACTTTCCAGCTATGAGCCTGATTTTGGGCTATTGGCAAATCAAATTGCCAAAAAGATAATCAGGAAAATGTGCAATACTTACCGCACATGGATTATACCAGCTGACCAGAATGCTTAAGGTTTATATAGTGCACCGGTGACTGAATAAATGCCATTTAAATCTTTATAGGTGGAAAGCCAAATTAGTACTAATATTGTATTCAGCATTAGAGCCAGCTTCAGGGATGAGTGCTGAACAATATCTATCTGACTGGCCAATATCCTGATTGAATTGCAATCTTGGGCATTTGAAATGACAATGAAAAATTTAAAAAGGAAAGTAAAGTTGGATGCCTATGGATGGGACCATTCAAAATTATCAAATTGGCAAATGATGCCTATATGATTGAATATTGAAGACCGTCAAATAGGCAATAGATCCACACAAATTACTTAAATTATTGGGCCTAAGAAAAAAGAAATGTAAATAAAAAAAGATAAAAATAATAAAAAGATGCATAAAAAATAAAAAAGTAAAAAATATTGAAAAATGATTTTAATTTAAGCAGAGATGCATCTAGAAAAATTCCGCCTACTGAGCATGGAGGAAGGGATAGTAGTGGGCATGAGTCCCGAGCATTGGCAGGATCAGGACAGGCTGAAACTAGATCCGCCAGAATAGTCCCTATCAACGAAATGTTGAGTTCCATCTTGAGGTTTGTACAGGTGGCAAGGTTCTAATGGAAACTGTTCTGGGGTTTGTACAGGTGGCAAAGTGCCAACGAAACCCTTCCTGAGGTTTGTACAGATGAAACAGTTGATCTTTCAGCAAAAAAAGTGAAGATGGGACTGGCGCAGCATGATGTCGTGGGAACCACACTCAAGAAAAGGTGGCAACGGGTAGCACCAAGGATATGAAGTCATCAAACTGAGCAGAGCATATGGACATCAAGTGCAGACAGACCTGCACTCCACTGAGGACATAAAGATATGATGAACCAAACATAAGCTCATGCTAAGGTGGCTTCCATCCCTGAGGGTTCTATCTTTCTTTGGATATCTGGTCAAGAGGGTGGATATGTTAGAATTTTAGATGATCACAAAATCTAACCTTTTAACCAATAAATAGATTTGATGATTAAATTATATTCATATAGGATTGGCAACAGCAGCCAATTGATGGGATTATTGTTGGGCATCATCCCCGATGACATTTGAGGCCGCTGACAGATAAGATTATCATTGGGCATCATCTCTGATGAAATCAAGCAATATTTGATATGGGAATAATACCCAATAGTTGAATTTTAGGAAATTGTTCAAAGCGGAACAGATTGGAGTCATTGGAAACTACCAAAATGTTCAAACGCTGGAGGAAGAGTAGAATCATCATCAGCCAAAACAATTGGTTTTGGGTACTCAATACCAATTGTTTGGTCACCAAACGTCTGAGGATTAAGTTGCCTAAGAAACTCAAGGCAATGGTACCCAATGAGATTCAGTGCCTAACACTTGAGGGTCAAACCAGTGCAGGATAAACAATTAATTCCCAGCGGACAGCTGAAAAATTATGTGAAATTCATACTTTAAAAACCCCAAATTAATCCTTTATAAAAGCAGATTCAAACTTAATATAACTATGTTGTTTTAACATTGGTTGTTTTAACATTACTATTAAGAGAAGAGTGCAAGTATTAAATATCCTTAAGTTGTTACTAACAGATCTCCACTTGGCTCTGCGTGAAGATAATAGAGAAAGTGTTCCCTACCATTACCAGAACATCTTCAAAACAAAGAAGCACCTGTTTAGCGTTGGACAAAACTCTCAACGTGGCTTTTGGGGATTCAATTTTAATAATAGTATTTGTGGGAATCCAGACGATTTGTGCTCACTGGTGTGCGACGCCTACTGGATTCCACAAAGATCTTTATAAAAATATAAATAAATAAATGAAAGCGCTAAATAAAATGGATTTTTATGATTTTTATTAGATGCGCAATAAAGGGGAAAAACGATGATCCTCAACCTCCAACTATCTAGTATTTAAAGTATTTTGAAGGTTGAGGAGGAATTCAGGAATGTGTTCAGAATAGCCTGCATGAGTCCAAATTAGGAAATATGCAGGAACAATGTATCATAATTTGGGAACTTGCATCAGGGCAGCAGAACAAAGGAAGCAGAATTCTGATTGGCCCAAACATACCCATGAGGTAAAGTTTTTATAAACTTGAGCCAATCTCCACCCAAGAAATTTCTTGCACCTTGGGGGACCCCCGCCAAGCCTATAAAAGGGGGGTCCCCGCGCAGGTGTGTTGAAGGACTTTGTTGAGGTCAGGGGAGTGCTTTCCAATGATTCCCCTGAGGTTCATGGTGTGGTCAGAGAAATCCAACCCACTGATTTTACTAATGCCCGTATGGTTTTTGAACTGGTGATTCCCCAATTGGCGGGGTTCCACCGAGAATTGGCCAGGGACTTTGGCCAATTTTCTCAACTTTTTCCTTATTATTTTTAATAAACGAGCTCTTAATGGCATCAGAATATCGCAAATGGCTGACATTTCCCTTTTTGGCTGAACTCGACCTACAGCATTCTTATTTTGAGTCTGAAAAGGTAAATGTCCAACATTACCCCCCAAGAATGTTGGGGGGCGAGTAGGGTCAAAGAAACGGCCATGTACACGATTAATAGTGATACCAGTAGCTAGATTTTTGATTGAGTACTCGTTTCTCTCTTGGTGATGATGGTAAAAGGACCCCCAGATTGTTCCAAGTTTACCGCTTCTAGGGGTGATGCAGTTATGGTAGTACAGCACCATGTCGGAAACTTGGAAAGTAGGTAAAGGGGTTTGGGTCTCATTTGCAGCCTGCCCTTCTTTTGTTACTGTTGAAGCTAAATTGGTCATAGCTTCGGATTAAAGTTGAATTATACGCTGAGCCAATCTTCTCATAACTTTCTCTGGTTCCTCAACTCTGGAAGAGAATACATCCTTAGATAAGAGGGCAGGTATGCCTGGTTCCCTCCCATATAAGACTTAGAATGGTGACATTTTCAAAATCTGGTGATAGCTAATCCGGTATGCCATAAGAGCACTATGCAAATACTGATCCCAGTGAAGAGGATCAGATGAGGCCAGCTTTCGCATAATAGAAACCAAGGTTACATTTGCTCGTTCCAATGTTCCATTAGTGGAGGGGTTGTATGGAGCAGAGAAAAGTTGTTGTGCTCACATAGAAGTGGCCAGTAGTCTGACTACTCTGGAGGTGAAGTTCTTGCCATTATCACAGAGTAGTACTTGGGGCAACCGTGACGAGTGAAGATGTGTTGATGTAAAAAGGTGGCGGTTGCCTTAGCTGTTTGAGCAGGAAGAGCCACGGCTTCAACCCACTTAGTGAGGTGGTCAATAGCTACTATGATACATTTGTTCCCACTAGTAGACTGAGGAAAGGGACCTATTACATCTAAGCTGATGGTGTGGAAGGGTTGTTGCGGGGTAGTTGGCTGGTATTGGTATCTAAACTTGAAACCAGACTGCTTCTTACAAGTAAGGCAGGCTTCCAAAACATCAACAATAGCTTACATCATTCCATCCCAGTAGAACCGATCCTTAATCCATTCATAGGTTTTTCTTGCCCCTCCATGACCTAGGGTAGAATGTGCTTCTAGGATAGCAGGTACACGTTCCAAATATCGAAGGTAAGGTAGCCATTTTGTCCCCACCTGCTTATACAACTTCCCATCTTCAACTCTAGTGTTATAGGAGTGCCGGGCTAACATCTTCTTAACGGGCTCATCTTCATCCTCCCATTTATTGGGGGTCATTAAGAGGTCATTTAATCTCTCCGCTTTACTATTATCCAAGTGAAGGACTGGTAGTTGAGTCAATCCATCAACGTTCAAGTGACGGGTTCCAGCGCGGTGTTCAATCTTCATGTCATAAGGCTGGAGCTTTAAAGCCCAGCGAGATAGCCGACCAGTAGGATCCTTCATGTTCTGTAACCACTCTAGAGATGCGTGGTCAGTAACTACAGTTAATGTAGTTCCATAGAGGAAGTGGTGATAGTGCTTTACAGCTAACAGAACAGCAAGGCACTCCTTCTCCGTGACACTGTAGTTACGTTCAGCCTTTGACAGCATCTTGCTAAAGTAGGAGACAGGCTGATCTACTCCGTTTTCATCCAACTGGGCTAAGATGGCCCCAACGGCATAGTCTGAAGCATCAGTGAATAAGATGAAGGGTTTATTATAATCAGGGTGCTGTAGGATAGGCCGTTGTTGCAGCAGTTGCTTTAGCGTCACAAAAGCAGTCTTCTGTTCTGCACCCCACTGAAAAGGAGTGTTCTTGGTTAATAGGCGGACAAGAGGTTCACTGAGTTGGGCAAACTTAGGGATAAACTGATGATAATATCCCATCATCCCTAGAAATACCTGAATGTCTTGTAGATTCTTAGGGGGAGGCATCTTCAAAATTGCTTCAACCTTATCTACCATGTGTTGGATTCCTTTTTGGGAAATAGAGTGTCCAAGGAAACACAATTTTTTTTGGAATAATGTACATTTTGAAGGCTTCAACTTGATATTATACTTGCGTAATCTCTCAAACACCTCCTTCAGATGATCAAGATGTTCATGGAAGGTTCGTGAGAATACTGTGATATCATCAAGGTATACTATGACACAAGTTAACTTTAGATCCCATAAAATGTGATCCATTGCCCGCTGAAAAAAGGCATGCGCGTTGCACAACCCTTGAGGTAGTCATGTGGGTTGGAAGATACCTTCACTACAGATAAGAGCGCATTTCTCCTGATCTTGAGGAGAAAGGTCCATTTGCCAATAGCCGCTAGATAAGTCCATGGCAGAGAAGAAATTAGAGCTTGAGAGTTGGGCCAAGGCGTCGTCAATGCGAGGAAGAGGATAGCTATCCTTTTTTGTGAGGCTATTTAACCTGCGGTAATCCATGACTATCCAATGTCCTCCATTCTTCTTTTTTATTAACAAAAGAGGGGAAGACCAGGGGCTTTGTGAAGGTACTAACAACCCTACATCGAGTAACTGCTTAAGTTCTGTCCTCATTTGCTGTTCTTCTACCTTGGACTTGCGGTAGGGTTTTGACTAAATGGGATGGGCATCACTACATCAATGGAGCGGCACCAGCCCTTCATGTGACCATAATCGTTATCTGATTTGGAGAATATGTCACTATAGTCATTGAGGAGAGTGTGAACTTTTTCAGCTCATCTGGGGTCAGCGCATCTGAAATATAGACGTTGGGCAAGGTACACATCAGGTTATCCGTTGGCAGGCCCAAAACTATTACAGAGCCAATGGAGTGAATCTGTTCAATACCTTCCACAGGGATTAACAATCCTCTGCCAATCTCCTGGTATTTTTTCACAACTATGTCTTTTGAGATGAGGTTCCCCAACAGCAGCGTTATGGGCCTCTGGTAGGCTGTGTCAAGGATGCCACGCAATACCCGAGGCTCCAAGGGACTAACGCCATCAATACTAACGAGGTGCAACAAGCAGTGGCGCGGGATATGGAGCACGATTTCTGTGTCAACCACTCGTTGTTCACCAGGCTTGATCACGACTCTCATCTGCAGCATAAAAAGGATACCTTCACTAGCATCCACTGAATCAGGCAGCTTTTTTGTGTTGCGCCCAGAAGTGGTATATGACAAAGGTATTTCTTAGAGGGAATATTTAACCAGACAAGAGTATTCTTGCTTACTGGACTCTTTTAGATAAGACTAATGGGACTTCATAGTTGAGTAATGAGAGGTAACCTTGCTTCAGGTTGATTATTCCCTCATACTCAATCATAAACTGAGTGCCTATGAGCATATCATATGCATTGTTATCCAAAGCCACAGAAGGGGCTGATAAAATAATTTTCCCAACTCAAATGGGAAGGGAAGAGTAGGCCCCAATAGCTCGTGTGTTGTTGGGGCCAGAAGTTCCAAACTCTTGCATGTACTCCGATTCATGCGCTAACTTGATCTTCTTGATTAGCTTAGTGGAGATCACATTGACTGGGGAGCCAGTGTCCAAGATGGCCAAGATAAGGACCTTTTGAATGACTACTTCAACCTTAGTGAGAGTACCTCCAAAGTTAGGTGACAAAGCTAAATCCTCCTTGAGCTGTAAGGTGAAGGTGAGTTTTTTAGCAGTCTCAGGGTAGTTATTCATGATGGTTTATAAGGGATGAACACGCTGAAGAGGTTGAATCAATCCAGCTAAGAATTGATCATCATTGCTGGCAGTGTCAATCAATTGTGGACACCCTAGGATTTGACTGAGGTACGTTTCCTCAGGGATGGTGGTCTCATCTACTCCTCCAGCGGTCAGGTGATAAGGAACTTCTACCTCTGCGGGGGCTCCAATTATGAAGTAACCAAAGTCATCATAACCCCTCTCAGGTTCATCCCCAAGGGTATTTTCAACAACTGGTAAGGCCACGATGGAGGTAGGAGAGATGGCCACAGGGGATTGAATAGCCTTATGGCACTCTTTTACCAGCTTAGCTGGAGGGGTAAACACAACAGCTTTAGGGAGCTGGTGCAGACGGACGGTTGTTACTACCTTATGGGGTTTTGATTTATAAGATGAAGTAGTAACCAGTTTAGGTCGCACAGATGGAACAGGTTTCAGCTGATCAACTAGAGGTGGCTCCTTAATAGTGAGGACTGGAGGGATCACTTCAACTTCCGTGCTTGTTGCATATGAATGGAAATCAGCAACATCTACTAACGCGTCCTTTAGATCACGGATATTTTGGAAATGGCGTTTTACTGAGATAATATGCCTAGCTAGAGAGGGCTGAGAAGCTTATCCAGTTAACAGGGCAGCGATAGCATCATCCAGGGTGAGCATGTTAAAGGTTGTTAACCTTTGTACAGTGAGATAAAATTGATCAGCAAAGGCAAGGAGTGGCTCATCCTCATACATGCAAAGGCGCATAAAGGCCTTTTTTTCCCTTAGTAGACTCTTCTTAGATTAAAATCTAGCCACAAGAGCTTTCTTCACCTCTACACAAGTGAGCGAAGGGTTCAGGTAAGGAACAATCATATCTTGTGCTAGGCGGCTTATACAGAGTAGGATTGTGATGGTTGAGGTCTATCCTCAGCATCACATTGCCCTGATCTTTGGTAAGACAGGGCAGGCTGTGTCTGTATGTATGGAAGAGGAGGGGGCGTTGGTTCTGGCAAGGACGCCTAAGGGGCCGGAGCTGGGAGTAGGCCAAGGAGCAAGATGGGCGTCCAAGTTGGAACAAAACGGAAAACGAGTAAAATGGGTAGTTTCGAGATTCAATTTGGATTCAAATCGAGAATGGAATGAAACAGGTGCTTGGGAGTTTCGCGGTTCGATTGGGATTTGAAATGGAACTGGCGCGGAACCGTTGAGGAATGGAACTGGCACAGAACCATTGAGTAAAGATTCCGCGATCCTGCTGTAAAGTTTACACCATACATCATTCAAGTTGGCACCATAAGCTTATATTATATTTTATTTTAGCTTTTAGCATGTGTATATAGGGAAGGGACTGGGAGCTGGAGGCTTCTCAGTTCTGTTTTTATTAACCTGGCTAAATATTAAATAAAAGAACCTAAAATTCATATATTTATAATTTGGGTTTATTTTAAAGATATTGCCTAACTGCAGCCATGTTTGGCTTAAATCAACAAGAATTGGATTTTGAGAGTGAGCTTGGGAGGGCTATTGCCTCCCTCTATACCTTGTCTTGGAGTCAAGGCATGTTGCTGGGGTTAAGTATACTTGCAACTGTCTTCCAGGGGATGCTTGTCCAATCTTGTAGCGCGCGCACCAGTAGAGTAGTATCAGGAGTCCTGTCAGCCCTATGGTCTTTAACATGGATCCTGTTGCCCAACTCATTCATGGCTCATTGGAAGGAGCCAGTGCGTTACAAGGATGTTTTTAACTTTTTGGGTATCAGTGAAGCCATACATGGCAGCTTCATACACATATAAAAACGTATTGATGTTTCCTTTGCCAGGAGTTAGTTTTTCCACAAGCTGGAAACTGGAAGGGCGCTGCTCAAGCTCCTTAAGGCGGGACAAAACACTGGCAAGTTGCTCCTCAAGAGCAATGATTTTGGCTATACAGGGATCCCCTGTTTTGAGCACCTACTTGTGGGAATCCAGCCAATTTGTGCTCGCTGATGCGTGACGCTGCTGGATTTCACAAAGAGAATTATAAAAAAATTTAAATAAATGAATGAAAGCGCTAATAAAATGGGTTTTTATGATTTTTATTATCAGCACAATAAAGGTACAAATGATCCCCCTCAACATCTGAACATTTAGTATTTAAAGTACTTTGAGGGTCAAGGGGAATTTAATAATATGTTCAGATAGCCTAACTGAGTCCAAAATAGGAAATATGCAGGAACAATGTATCATAGTTTGGGAACTTGCATCAGGGCAGTGGAACAAAGGAAGCAGTTTTCTGATTGGCCCAAACATACCCATGAGGTAAAGTTCTTATAAACTTGAGCCAATCTCCACCCAAGAAATTTCTTGCACCTTGGGGGACCCCCGCCAAGCCTATAAAAGGGGGTCCCCGCGCAGGTGTGTTGAAGGACTTTGTTGAGGTCAGGGGAGTGCTTTCTAATGATTCCCCTGAGGTCTATGGTGTGGTCAGAGAAATCCAACCCACTGATTTTACTAATGCCCGTATGGGTTTCAAACTGGTGATTCCCCAATTGGTGGGGTTCCACCGAGAATTGGCCAGGGACTTTTGGCCAATTTTCTCAACTTTTTCCTTATTGTTTTTAATAAACGTGCTCTTAATGACATTGGAATATCGCAAATGGCCAACATTTCCCCTTTTCAGCAGAATTTGACATACAGCGTTCTTATTTTGAGTCTGCAAAGGTAAATGTCCAACAGTCTTCAAACTATTATTGCCCAAGTTACTCAATTTCAATCAAATAATCAATGCAAGGATCCACAAATCTGTGCAGATGAAATCTAGGTCCAGAAGTGAGAAACTAACCAAGCCCAAGATTTTAACATTGGTGCTCACTACAGGGGGTAGTTGAGTTGTCAAAAGCTAATTTAATGATGTCTTATAAGGGAGAGCATCAGAAGCTATAGGCGGAAATACAGGCTGTCAATCAAAATGTGCTCAGCTTGGCATCTCAAGCCAATGTTAGTACCTTAGAGGAGCATATGATCAAGGTGGAAGAGATGCTCAAACAATTAGGAATAGTTAATAATGATCTATGTGGGAAAGTGTCTCTTTGAAGTGGAATGAGGGCAAACTCATAAAGAAATTTTATTCCAAAAAACTGAATGTGAAGCATATTGAGAACTCATCCAGCAGTTTCATGAGGAAATGGAGAAAATAAAAAAGATGATTAAGGAATTGAAAAATCACAAATGTAATTTTTGTGTAATTTGAGGTGAATGATGCTGATGAAAAGGCAAGTGAACCTCCAATCAGGAAGATCTCTCCACTCCAAAATATGCCCAAACCATTTTCTGGTGCATCAGAAATGACTCCTAAAGCCACTCCTATGGCTTCTCAAGTAGCTGGGCCAGGATCTTCTATGAGTGGAGCAATTAAGGAATTTCAAAATATGGCAAAATTGCCCACCTTTCACCAGGATAACGCACTGGCATTTTTAAGCTTGATTGAGATGACCATGTTTGGTTATGCAGACTATCAGAAGGTGGTGAAAGTAATAAACTGTCTTAGCACTGACTGCCAGAATCTGGTGTTACCCCAACTCAATGGGGACAACTGGTCATATGTGGAAGCAAAAGCAGCTATTATGTTGGAGTTTAGAAGCCTTACTCAAATGTCAAATCGCAAACAAGAGTTCATGGGTATACAATTCTGCAAAGATGAGACCCTGGCTAGTTTTGCCGACCAATTTTACCAAGAAGCCCAGTTCTTGGCAGAGGCAAAAGTGCTAAATGATTTTGATGCATGCATAGCCATGCAGGCGGCGCTTCAGCCCTACCGCAAATTGCATCAGATTATGGCAGATGCACTAGTAACTGAAATAATGACCTCACAGATGGTGGACTATCTGAAGATGTTGGGAGCAACTTTTGATGCAACAAATCAATTTAATGTTGAATTTCAATTGAGGAGGATCAAACTATAGTGGTATAGAAGATGAAATTCCACTGAGCAATGAAAAAGTTGTTATTCAGCAGAATCAAGTTGTAATGGGGAAAAAACCTAATAGATCCAAGTGAAAGGATAAATGAACTAGCAACTACTGGAAAAATGTTGCAACGGGACAATTTGCCACCCAAAATTGGGAAAAGAAATCATGACAATTTGTGAATGTTGCGATTTCTCATGAGGAGGATAAAACTTCCCAAAATTTGGGAAAAGGCCTTGCAGTCTAGATGTGGAACTATCTAGCACTGCAAGAGAACCTGTTCTGCCAGATATCTGCTTGGAATAAAGTTGTCAGCAGGACCAGCTTGGGTTGCAACTGGGTCCTCCATGAGAAACCCAAAGCATTATATGAGATCAAAATGAGAGGCGATTAATTCAGAGAAGTAGTGGATGAAGTCAGTTGATCTTAAATTAGTCAATTAATGAGCAAACGCATAAAATGCCGAAAATAGTATCTGATCCAGATAACTTTAGCAAAGAAAAACGTTACCAAATTAATATGTGCAAGTAGTGGATCATTTACAAATCTATCAGCAGAATTAATTAAATGTTCAAGTTGGCAATTAAAGCCAAGAAATAGGATTAGATCTAGACAAAATTGGATATAGAAAAACATATCCATTGACAAGAAATAGGATCAGATTTTTAAGAATTTTGATTGAGAAAAACGTATCCATTGACAAGAAATAGGACCAGATCTTACCGAATTTTTATTGAGAAAATGTATCAAGTTAATCTGAATGTTTGAGTCAACAAATAATGATAGAGAGAAATTCAAAAAAATTATTTGGATGCTTATGGATGGGACTGTTCAAAATTATCAAGCTGGCAAATGATGCCTATACAATTGAATATTGAAAATGGTTGAATAGTCAATAGGTCCACACAAAATACTTAAAGTATTGGGCTTAAGAAAAAATATATATATGTAAAAAGATAAAAAGATGCATAAAAAATAAAAAGTAACAAATATTAAAAAAAACTGATTTTAATCTGAGCAGTGATGCATCTGGCAATATACTACCTAATGAGCGTGGAGGAAGGGATAAAATAACGGGCACAAGTCCTGAGCAGTTGGCAGGATCAGGACAGGCTGAAACTAGATCCGCCGGAATTTTCCCTATCAACAAAATGCAAAACCCGTCCTGGGGTTGATACAGGTAGCAAGGTTCCAATGAAACCTGTCTTGGGGTTTGTACAGGTGGCAAAGTGCCTACAAGACCTTTTCTGGGGCTTGTACAGGTGGAACAGTTGATCTTATAGCAAAAGATGTGAAAATGGGACTGGCGCAGCATGATTTCATGGAAACTGTGCTCAAAAAGAGGTGGCAACGGGTAGCAACCAAGGATATTAAGTCATCAAAACTTAGTAGAGCATATGGGAATTGAGTGCGGGCAGAAAAGCACTCCGCTGAGGATATAGAAATATGATAAACCAAATATGAGCTCAAGCTAAGGCAGCTTCCACCCCAAGGTTTCTATCTTCTGTTGGATAATATGGTCAAAAAAGGGGGATATGTCAGAATTTCAGATGACCAAATAATCCAAACTTTAACCAATAATTAGATTTGATGACTAAATTATAATCATATATAGGATTGGCAACAGCAGCCAATTGATGGTATTATTGTTGGGCATCATACCAATGATATTTGAGGCCGCCAACTAATGAAATTATTGTCAGGCATCATCTCCAATGATCCAACTAATGAAATTATTGTCAGGCATCATCTCCAATGATATTTGAGGCCGCTGACAGATAAGATTATCATTGGGCATCATCCCTGATGAAATCAAGCAATAATTTGAGATGGGAATAATACCCAATAGTCAAATTGTAGGGAATCGTTCAGAGCAGAATGGATTGGATTCATCAGAAACTACCAAAAAGCTTGAATACCAGAGGAAGAGTAGAATTGTCATCATCCAAAACAATTGGTTTCTAGTCCCTAATACTAATTATTTGGTCACCAAACACCCAAGGATTATGCTGCCTAAGAAACTCAAGGCAATGATAACCAACGAGATTCAGTGCCTAACACTTGAGGGTCAAACCAGTATAGGAGCACAAATAATTCCCAGCGGACAGCTAAAAAGTTGTGTGCGATTCTAACTATAAAAACCCCCAAATCATTCCCTAATAAAATCAGATTCAAACTTGATATTAAGTAAGTTGTTTTAAAATTGGTTGTTTTAACATTACTCTTAAGAGAAGGGTGTAAGAGGCAGATATCCTTAGGTTGTTATTATCAGATTTTTACTTGGCTATGCGTGAAGAGAATAGGGAAACTGTTTCCTACAAGTACCAGATTATCTCCAAGACGAAGAAGCACCAGTTTAACGTTGGACTTTTCACTCAACATGGCTTTTAGGGATTCAACTCTAATTATTGTCTTCATACTATTATTGCCCCAGTTATCATTTCAATCAAATAATTAACGAAAGGATCCACAAATCTGTGCAGTTGAAATCTAGGGCCAGAAGCGAGCAACTAACCAAGAAGAAGATTTTAACAGCTGGTCAGCGTCACTGGCATTGTCAATAATCTCAAGACCCCTGAACACTTGGAGATAAGTTTGGTGTGGGATCTTAGCCCAATTTACTCTCTCTGGGTTCAATTGTTCAGGTATCTCCACTTCACCTGTGGCTCCTAAAATATAATGATCAACATCTTCACCACCCCCTTCAGATTCTTCATCAGAGGGGTCATCAACGCATTTTAGGGTGCTAATAGGGGTGAGGTAGGTTTAGGACTTCCCTTATGGCATGATAGGTCCTGGGGTTGCTCCTCCACCTTATTAACTTTTGGGGGAGGCGTTGAAATTGACAAGATTGATTTTTGACCTTCAAAGTAGGGGGTTTGTGATGCCTCATGGAGACAGGTTTAAGACTAGAGGTAGCTGGATGAGAGGTTGAGGGAGATAGCGTCGTGGAGGGGGGTGCTTTTTCTATGCCAGCTTTAAGTTGATCAGTGGCTGTGACTTTTTGTGAAACAGGTGGCTTAGCTTTTGTGATCAGGTCATTTAACCCATCGTTGATGGGGCGATTAGCATCCAAGAGAGGGGTTTAGACTTAGGAGCAGGCTTTGGAACCAATTTAGAAGTCTGTTTTGGAGAAAAAGAGGAGAAATGTAAAGGAAAGTATGCTTTCACCAACTAGGGTTTTGGAGCTGAAGTGGAAGGGAAGCATTACCCCATCACAGCCATTATCATTTGAGTATCGTTATGGGAAGAAGAAGCAGTTTGTGATGACAACTCCACAGGAGCAGGTTTCTGGAGAGAAGCAGCCATAGTAGAGGTTGAATTAGTTAGCGTAGATGCTTGCCTCATAGACCCTTGCATATGGTCAAGTACATAGATATCAGCTATCACTAGCAAGGCTTCTTTGATTCCTCATACCTTTTTAAAAGAGCGCTTTACAGAAGAGAGATGCATTGCCAAGGATGGATGGGACGCCAAGAAAGCCAAGATAGCATCAACAGCACCGTCTAGGGGTATCATTTTTTCAAGCAGTAAAGGTTGAGATTTAATGTAAAAGCGTTCAGCAAAAGAGGCGATTGATTCTCCTAGTTGCAGTCTAAGGCACATAAAGGCCTGTTTTTGCCTGTTTAAGCTTTGTAGGGAGCTGAATTCCTCAGCGAGTGCTTGCTTCACCTCCGCCCAGGTGCTGAGGATGGCCATGTGTGAAACCATTATCTCTTGAGCCCCATGACTCAAGCAGGGAAGGAGGTACTTAATTTTAAGATGGTCCATTGCCCCTTCCATAGCAACTTCATACATAAAGAGAAAAGAAGCAACACTTCCCTCACCTGGGGTAAACTTGTCCCTAAAAGGGGTTTAGGGATACCAGGGGAGGCCCCATAAGGGCTTTGCAATGAGTGCTTCTCGAGCCTTTTGAGGCAATACAAAGCACTAGCTAGCTGAAGTTCAAGAGTGGCTAGCTGGGGGTTTATTTCCATGGGAAGGTTGTGAGGGTTACTGACCCTACCAACCTCCATTGTTTTTGTTGTTTTTGGTGGTGTACAGGGCCCCTGTAGTGAGAACCACTTGTCAAGATTCTGGCTTTGCTCAAGGCTTGCTGGTGCTAATAGCACAGGATTTGAAAATATTAAAAAGCAAGAGTAGTGAAACTCGTGACTGCTGTTATATATAAAATAGAGGATTTTTGTACCACTTATATAAAACTAGGAAAGTTGAAACTATGAAAAATAAGAGGATTCCTGTTATTTTATTAGTAGCAGAAAAAGGGTAAAGAGACCCCTATTATCAGTTGCTGCTTAGTATTTAAATAATTTGAGGCTTGTAGTGAGATGGCCAAAGAATTCAGTATAAGTTACAAATATCCAAATTAGGAAATATGAGGTTTTGACCTATTGGATCTATCAAACTTGCTTTGCTTCAACGGAATGGTTGCAGAAGGGTCAATAGTAGATAGGACCAGTCTGTTAGTTAAGGATTTGATATACTGGAACCAATCACCATTGGGGAAGATTTTTGCACCTATGGGGACCCCCTTCAAGGCTATAAAAGGGGATGGTCCCGCATAGGTGGTTTGACTAAATTATTTATGGAATGAGGGGGGACCTCGGATGGGCTCCCTTGGTTCCACTGCTTGGTTGGAGCAATCCAACTACTTAACCTTGTGCTATTTGGCTAAGAATTATTAATAAAAGTATTGCCCCAATTTTAAGGGTTCCACCAAGAATTGGCCAGGGTCCTTTGGCCAATTTCATCCGTATTACGAGCTGAAACAATATTACTACAATATTAGACTTGTAATTGTCCAACATAATTAATAGAAAGAGAACCCGCCAGAGAGTAAAACTATAACCTTGCCTAATCTAATATATTGAAGTACTTCTAAGAAATACATTAAACACCAATTAAAGTTTTTAACAAGGGTTCTTTAAATCAATGACTAGTTTGTTATTATACCTCAAAAAAATGGCCCAAAAGTGTAAATTTTGAATAGAGGATAGTATATAAATCTTCTTTAGTGAGCGTATTTAATTTGGGTAAAATTACTCAAGCATTTCAAAGCTTGCAATTCTCCATGAAAAAATTATGTAGAGAAAGGGAGTAGGTGCAAAATGTATACATAAAATGAGGTCATTTCCATCAATAGAAGTTGGTTTTGACAATGAGCCCGGTGGCCACGTCATATACCCAATGATGAATCTTGAGTGGAGTCTCGGAGCTTAGGGAGGCAGCAACGGAGGGATGGCGCTTAATAGCCTCGATGCTCTTCTGAACGTTGTAATGAACGAGGGTGCGCCAGGCACGCTCTTCGCCCACCTTGCTAGGGTCGAGTTCCGCTTTGTGAACTAAAAAGTTAGGCAAGGTCATATGAGTTATTACCTTCGTAGAGATCACATATAGGCTTGATCCACTCTTTAACCAAATTCAAATCGGGAGGGTCCAAAGCGGCCTTCACGCCACCACAGCAGTAATGGCCGCATACAATGATATGTTGGACTTGTAGTACCTCAACGGAATACTGGAGCACTGAGTTGATGCTGGCATCATCCTCATGGACAATATTGGCAATGTTGCGATGCACAAAAAAATCACCCGGATCTGAATTTAAGTATAAGCAATAAGAAAACTCACTTACTTGCTCTAAAAATCTCAGTTTCAGGGACACGAGAATCTGAGCAACCTATCCACAATATTTTTGGGGCTTGAGTTTTGGCCAATCGGGAGAATAGCTTAGGATGCGTATAAGATGTGCTGGAAGCCCAATGCCTGTTGCGGTCAAGTAACTCATCCAGTTCATCAGAGAGTTTGTCTGGAATGGACGCGGTTATCGTTCCTGACCACGATAGTGGGCTCAGCATCAACGATGTCAAGCTTCTCAAGGGCCAGGGCATACTTTTGTTTGATGAAGTTGCCACCCTCATATAGCCTTCACATTATCGTTTAAGCCTTTCGTGGATAATCGCATGCAAATTTCCTTCTCGCTTAACAGTCCCATCTTACGGAAAATTACCTCCGAGTTCCTCTATTACAACTCTATGTCTCGTTCAAGCATACTTTAACCACAACTCCACCGTGCGGTGAGCTTAACATGACATCAGCTTTATTTATTCAAATTGATCTTGAGCTATGATTGGCTGATTTTGCGACTAGGATAGAAAACTTTACCCAAAACAGCTTTACTCAAATCACGTGATGGACGCAACTCCATTAAAGTTTAATGTTTAGTTCCCGCTTATCTTATCGTCATTAAAAATCATAACCGTTGGATCCATATATAATTCAATCCTAATACATTTATTCAAGCAACTCCATTCAGTCATAAAATGATCAATGATTGTTTGGACATTTATAGCCGCCCATCAGAAATCTCCAAATTCCTAAATTAAAAGCTTGCTTAGCTGTTAGATTTGATGCTGGCTTAATTAATTAAGGCGTTTAAACTTGTAAATTAATTCTACATACTTTGTTATAAGCCATCGTTAGATGCTAATCAAAAGAATCCCTTAAGCGCGGAATAATAAAGGGATATATATGACCCGCTTTAAAGCATTGTTTTTTTTGCTAAATATCGTATAAGCGATTGGCATTTTTAAATAACAGACCATATATATTATCTAGGGAGATTTTGTAATGCAATTGATTATAGGGTAATAGTGCATCATATACTACTCGCCAAAAAAGTGACAATCAAAGGAGCTGAATGATGAGGCATAAATTTGAATTTACTTCGAACTGAATAACCAACTTGGCTTAAGATTTGACTCCTAACAAGCCTATATAAGTAATTCGAGCCTCATGTCACTTATATTTGCAAATTCATCAATCATGACAGGTTACCAGTCGAACCCATAAAATAAACCATTTTTATGCTCAATCCCATATTAATTGTATTGCTCCTATAATAAGTCACATTTTTCCTTTATTTAGTTAGCTCCGAAACTTTTTAGCCGATTTTAAGTTTTTGAAAGTTAATTTGTAATTTTAAATATTATCACTGAACATAACGTTTTAATATATAAACAATTTTAATTACTTGATACTATCACTTAGTTTTAAACTAATTTCAACCCTCAGCTAAGCTTTATCGATTTGCTAGACCTATTTACCAAATATATATTATACATACTTAGCTTTGTCAATTATATTTTCAATTAGCATCAAGGTTTCACTTAACTGAGAAAGAACTAAGCCTAGTTTATATAAAAATATCTCTGAACTCGTTATCAAATAACCGTTGTTATAATTATCTCTATGTATAGTATTTAATGGGTTAGTCCAGTTTTACCATATAGCTTCATTTTATTCAGAACTAGCTTTTACCCACGGCTTTATCAACATTGCCTTTGTTTTATCTGCATCACCATATTTTTAAATCATCATCTATCATACTATATTGATTTTATGTTTTTCTTCTCAGCTTTGTCTCTATTGAAAGTTTTTTATCTTGTAAAGTTATTCACGTGTTTATTGTCATAGCTTAGTGTAGGTTAAGCTTTTATGGAAGGCTTTTTCAAAAGTTAGGTATATGATAAGATTTGGTTTTTAATTGTTTACAAAATGTATATGTATATATAGCAGGTTCAGTACGCAAACTTGGTATCTTTGTATGAGACAATACCCTTGTTCAATAAAAGATAACAGTTAAAATTGGAAACTAGCCTTTATTCTATAATAGTTTCAAAAAACACTATAATCTCAGTTATAATGCCAGTGGCTGTAGGATTTGCTGGTTAACTAGCATGTTCTTATCTTCTCTGAAATCTCAATTTTACTGCCAGGTAGAATAAAATGTATTATATGCCATGTTATCAAGGCTTAAATTTAACTTGATTAAAATCTGATTCCACCTCAACCAAACTGCCCATAACCTGGTTATAAACTCTATGGGTCTTAAGGGAGTCTCTTTGGTTGTCATGGGGTTACCAACTTTTTCATAATATTACAAGTTGGCACCAAAGTTGTGGGGATGATGGAGCATCAGCTACATTATTGTCAGTATGAAGGTTCAACCCCTTCAGCTTGATAGAACCTTACATTCATTCAGGACAAAGAAGGGATCCAAACCCCAAGCCTACCCTCTGTAGAAGAAGAGAGGATCTATCCCATGTTTTAGATGATTGCTGGTTCACAGTTTCCTATTTGGAGACATGATCCAAAAACATATTCCTTCCAAATCAATTCTCCTAAACATGATCAAAAACTTTGTAAAATAGAATTGTTCAGGCTAAAAAAGATTCTCTGGTACCATCTTCCCAAGTATCCACCATCTCTTTCACTTTTCCTCACTGCACCCAAAAAAGCAGTACTATGGATAACAGCACAGACTTGGATATTTCAAGCATTTCTGAGTCACAAATTGATCAATCTTATCATCCATGCACACAAAATCAATTATGGGTTACATAAACGCCTTAACTCTTTAACTGCAGAATTTACTTCAAAAAGTTAGCTGCATTTGATGTGTATACATGTTAAACGCAGTTAACTGGTTAAAACACCTACCAAGTTTTAGAAAAAATGCCTCTAGAATATGAGAAATCTATCAAACCTACATATTAAACTCTGGCATCTGTTGGGATTATAACCAGGTTATGCTTTTTCCAGAATGTTTCAATACATGTGCTTTGATTGATTGGTGATGAATGCTGATTATATAATTAGTTGGAGATGAATGCAAAATTTATTAGTTCATTGGAGATAAATGCAAAATTTACTAATTAGTTAGAAAATAATGCTATTTTATTAATAAAATTAGTGCTGATGACTTGTAAGCTTCCAAGGAGGAAGCTTTGACCTAGCATTTAATCAATTGGAGCCATTTTAATAACTTTTAAGGCTTCCAGAAAGGAAGCTTCAAATTAACATTCATTTTTAATCAAGTGATTGATTATAGTTAATTCAATGATAAACTTCTAAAAAGTATTAGACCAAATCCCCAGTAGCCTTTTGTTACCAGACTTGTGGGTGAAAATGCCACAACTTTGGGAATTGAGTTATGGGAGTTCCAACCATTAGCATGTCAAATATTGCAGTCCAATAAATAGCAGTAAGATATTTTCTGGAAACTAATGGCAGACTTTATATAGGTGGGCATTTGATTGCCATTCATCACCTAGGGTTTTGCATCTACTGGCAATTGCTACTGATGATTCTAATAGGTGGGCATTCAATTGCCATGAGTCACCTATGTATAGATGAAATAAGATCAATAATAAAATTATCTTATCCTTAGAGTCAGCACGCCAACATCAGCTTGCTTAACTTTAGAGGCTGACTTGCTGCTCAGGGGATCTATTCTATGCAGATTAGGCACCAGAAAACCTTCAATAACATCACAACAGTCCTTTAAGTATTATCATCTCAGATGCCGCCACTTAGTACTTTGATTGTTTTTTTAACATGCTTTCTCTATTGGCTAACTTCTTGAAACTATTTGACATTGTTGACATAGGTTGGCCATCATAACTCAACAGGAACCTTTCCAACCTCTTCCTTGGGGTTATCAGCACCAAGTTATCCTCAACAAAGTGTCTTCTTAAAATCTGGTTAATACCAGGCTGGCTACTGGTGTTTGCTTCAAATTTGGGTAATCCCATAATGGATACTGGTAATTACTAAATTGATACAAAATAAATTAAGGCAAAAAAGATAAACTTAAGAGTCTGTAGAAAAGCTTTTTAGAATATAAAGTGAAGTTATATATATACAATTTATAGGGAAAATCAAGGTATAAATGACATTGATATTATAACAAATGGGTGGAAATTTAGGGGTTTGATATGGGAGTTTTCAGAATCTTCTAGCTTATGGTTTCTGACCGATGCCTTAGCTTGTTCACTAATTATCTGATTATTATATATGTGAGTAACTTCTCTTGGTGGCTACCCTTAACCTAGATGTTCAGAGGCCTTTGTGCTTGATCCCACCTCTGAGACTTTGCTCATTGCAGTCATTTTTGATATTAGTTAATTTCCAAATCTAACTATATGCATCTTGACATCAGGTTTGAGAGATGGCACTCCTATGATGCACCTCAAGTTGTAGCTTTAAGTCGCTTGGGAAATTGGACAGCTGCCTAAAGGTGATATAATCAAATGACTGTCTGATATTGTCATTAGCTAACTCAGTTTAATTGTTGGGGAGTCATTTGCGGAATTCAAGTTATTTTATCCCCCCAAAGGTATAAAAGGGGTTCAGATATAATAGGAAATTTGGGTGGCATTGTCATCCTCACTTAACAAATCTTCCAAATTGGTGAAGCGAAAATTTTGCATGATGTCATTTCTAGAAAAAATTATTTAGGTCTTTAGTGCCGTTAAAAGGTCCCTCTCACTTCATCCACAATGTCTTATCATCAGTAACCCCTACAGTTTGTTGTTTTAGTTTGTAGTAATTTCACTGGTCACGGTATGACCTGGAGCACCACTTGCAGGCTCATCCATGAACTTAGGTTTACTGGATCTTTACTAGTATTGTTTTAGTTGTTATAGGCAATGGTTGTCTAAATATTTTAAGGAAACAAGGTCACGTTTTACATGAACTATTATTAGCTCAGATTGCGCTTCCTTTCATCAAATAGGAAGCCTTATTAGTAAGTTTCAGAACCCTCATGAAACTGTGCAGTCGCCACTTTTCAACAAGTGGTGCTCACTACAGGTGGTTCAAAGCCACCGTTGTAATGTTAGTAAAGCGTCAATGGTATAACTTGAGAACTGGTTAGTGAAGGGGGAAACATCTGAGTCAAGTTCTTAGGATAGGAGCGTGCCAAGAGAAAACTGGCCTCTGGATGTGCGTGCTTCAGCAGCCCCAACAGCAGGAACAGACTACTCAGCTTCGCCTCATCAAAATTAGGTGAGATTGGGGAGGAGACCTTGTCATTTTAGGGTTGCAGTTTACAAGAGCTTAAACTGAATTAGCTCATAAAGGTTCCTCTATTATTGAGGCCATCAAACGTTACCCTTAAATGGTGTCCACTTGGAAAGCATAAGAACCGCTGACCTTTATAAAAATTTTAACAAAATAACTAGTAATATAAGAATTTTTAGAGATATAATTTGAATGAAAAATTAAAAACAATACCCAATACCCTACCATAGGTAAGGTGCTGATTCTTAAACTTGGTGGGGGAGGGGATGATGCTAAGCTAAACTATGATATTGGGGAACATTTTCCATTTTAAATTCATTAATTAATGATTTCAATCCTTGATTTACCTTTGAAAGTATTGGCTGATGGTTCCAAGCCTTTTTAAGTCACTTTTCACAAATTCCAGATGCCTTACGCGCTTTCTTGAGTTTGGAATAAAGTCAGGTTTGACCCCCCATTTTTGGCCCCTTCTTCTCATTTTTGCTTAGTTTTAACTTGTTAGGTAAGTTGTCCCAACACACTTTGATTTCCAGTGAAGTCCCTTGTTAGGATATGGGCTTGTAATCATGGTGGAGAGCCGCTTGTGATTTCTAAAATATACACAAAGCTGTTTGAATTTTTTAAAACAAAGTTATGCAGATTTTGGCACCTGGATGGGTTTTGCCTGAGGGGTGGATGGTAATAAGGTATGGGGCAAATAGGGAGGGGCAACCGCAACTTATCTTTCATCCAGGGTACGCTCTAGGACAGATATCAGGGTAAGGAGCAGGGCCTTGGGTTTTAAACCCCTATTGGTCCTAAAGGGGTGCATAACCCTGTCCAGACTAATAGTTGGAGCAAAAGGCCTTACATAAGGATGGTGAGTGCAGAAACCCTGAAAGAGTGGACTTGGAGTATGCCAGGATGGAGACCACTGTAGAATCTATAAGTTAATACATTTTCTCATTGTGAAGCAAAAAGGCTATAAAAAGTTATTGCAAAACTGCAACTGCTAGTCAGTTTATGAAGATTCTAAACCAGACTAAGGTTAAGGGAGTTTGGGACAATTAATAAGGACTCAAAGCTATGATTTTGGACTTTTTATCCATTAATCAAGGAGGGTTTTGATGGTGTTAGTTGATGCCATGGAAGGTATTATAACGAAACATGGTTTAGACATGATAAAAAAGCAAGATCAAGTCATATTGCTAGTGGAGTTCTCCAACAAAAATGCCAACTTATTCCACCAACTTACCATAGAGTTTATGGAAATTTGGCGGAAAGACAGAAGTTAGAATCTTGGAAGTTGAACTGGAAGAAATGGGATAAGTCTATTATTGATCAGCTATCCAAGCTGGAAGGGACCTCAGGACATTTTCAGGTGAACCCAGATGGTGGAGCTCACCTGTTCAGAGATGGTTCCTCATCCAGTGATGATAGCCCTGTTGAACCCAGTCATGGCAGCCTGAGAAATGCGCCAGGGAATATGGATAATTATCCCATAAAGCATCACACATCAGCATCTAGAGTTCCTAGATGGAGAGGAACTACTGGCAACAAACACCTAAAAAATGTGAAATTTTGACCAACTCCAGAGTTGCTAGAGTTTAAAAGGAACAATGTTCCTGCGTTCTTTAGGCTTTTCAAGTTGACCATGGTAGAGTGTGAGGATCTACAAAAGGCTGTTACCATGATCAACTGTCCTGAGATGAAGAGTCAAACCTCATCACAACCTGATTAGCTACCACTGAATGAACATATAGTGAGGCAAAAGATGTTATTATGAGTGAGTTTAGCAGTTTTGAGCACGTTAGTAACAGGAAACAGAAACTCATTGGCATCCAGTTCAGAAAGGAGAGTTCATTGATACCTTCACTGACTGGCTTTAAGAAGCCCAGATGCTCACTAAGGCAGAGCGTTGACCTATTTTGATGCACATATCTGTAACAATCACGATTGCACATGAATCCCATAAGGTTGGGAATTATGAAATTTTTGTGTGTCAATAGTTGCAATTCTGTTATTCTGAGTAGGATTTTCCTATTTGGGTCAATATCGGAATAAATTTAAATAAACCAATTTGTTTGATTGGTTGTTCGTTCTGAGGTTCCCCTCCATTTCTCCACCAAGTTGCCTGGTTGCCATCAATTCTGGAGGCTTTTGCGCCCCTCATTACCCACAATTCTTCTAGCCTTTTTTGGAAGTATTTAAAAGCAAGTTCAAGCCTTGATGGGCCCTCACTTTGGAATTCTATTCCAACTTCGAGTTCACCTCTTCCAATAAAGGCCACTTTTTGCTAATTTATTTTATTTAAATTAAGTTTATTTAACGTGAGTTGTGGGCCAGCAGATGGCGGCGCTTCAGGGAAAGGGGGTGGATTCGCCAGGCTCCTTTTGGGGAGGTCTTGCCCTGGATAGTGTGGAGCCAGAGTGGCCCAAGGTGACAGAGGCTGGTTAGCTGCACCTCGGCCCATTGACTTTGTGAGCAGAAAGAGGTTTTGGGGGCACCTCTGCCTGGGGTCCGAGGTGACAGAGGCTGGTTACTGCACCTCAGCACGGTGTGCCCAGCAAGGCTGTCCATTTGGACAGGACCAATTAGAGTTGGTACAGCCGCATATAGGGGTGAGTGGTGTAGGGCTGGTGATGGACTGGGCCTTATGAGCCCAGTCTTGACAATAACACAATAAAATTGACACTACAGGCTCATATGGATCTACACTGGGACATGATCTCTTCCTTTAATGTGGACATGAAAAATTCACAGATGGTAGAATTTTTACAGCTCTGTGGGACCATTTTTGATGCCCCTAACAAAAAGCTATCATAACACCAGTAATGTCAATATAAATTATGTGGGGAAACAACTGATAATAACAAGCAGTAGTCAGCCCTGAAGCAAGGTCTTAGTGTTCAAGAAGCCCAAAATGAGAATTGTAATAAATAGGATCACTTGTCTTAAGTGCGGCAAGAAAGGTCATGGTATAAACTGGTTCAGAACTAAAAAAGACAAGGTCAATATGGTCGTAACTACCAAAAATCAAGTACCTTATGAGGAAAAGATCAGGCAAAATATACAAGGAACAGTCTATATCAACCTATACTCAAGTTGACCCTGATTTAGCAGAACAACTGCATGGAGAACTCATTTTTATGAATGATTAAATGTATACGGTTACTCGTTCACAATCAAAGGTAACCATAGTGAGCAATTGAAATGATGGCGCAATCATATGTGAAACAGCTTCAAGCTAAATAAACGCATAGGGAGCCCAATATCAATACCTTAGACATTGTTAATTTATTGTTTCAATGTCCACCATTAAAAACATTCCCCACTGTAGCTGAACATTTTTACCAATCCTTCAATTTGGCTAATGATGCCATAATCTTTCAAGTAAAAAATATTAACTCTTATATAATTGCACTTATGCCAATAATTGGAATTCAAATAAAGGGTTGAGTCATCATTGACAGTAGAGCTCCAACTAACATTGTCTCCACAAAGCTATTGAAAAAATTAAGGCTTTCACCTGATATGGACTATAACAAGGCTTATGGATTAGTTGCCTACAAACTACTAATTCAAGGGGATCATATAGTGCTTTCCCTATAGAGTTTGGATCACTCCTTGTCACAGCAACGGCTATAGTTTTACACAACAGAAGCGTGAGATATTAATTGCACTGACTTCATGTGACAGTATGGGGTTTAGTGTGATTTTCAAGAAATACTCTCAAATGATTTAGGGCAACATTGCACTGTTTTATAACTGGAATGGGGATCCACCCTGGATTAAGAGAAACAATGATATTAGTCTAGTATCTGCGCATGTTATCATTCTAATAAAAAATTTGTAGACTAGTCTCAGTTATAGGAAGCTGCCTGATAAAGTTGAATAAATGTCAGGTGATTCACTTAAGGGTGCAAAGACTTATGCTTTTTATAATTTCCAGGAGCAGTGTAGTATAGGAACTGGCCTTAATTTGAAATTTATCAAATATCTGTATGCCAAAATCCATAAACCATAGCAGAAAGGTAGTGATGAACTCCATGTTGCACTTGAAATTTTAATCCTTGGTCATAGTAAAATCAGGTACTAATTACCAACCTTTTGGAAAGACAATAAAGATACAACAGAATCAAGTAGTTGCCTACGCTCACACTATTACTATTGTTGAACTTTGCATTACTTTAGTTAAAGCCTCAACTTTAGGGTTACAATATATCATTTACTTTAATTGATTTCAACTTTACTATTATTACTATCAACATTGGTTTATAATTACTATTCAAAATTTATCCATGGATAAAACCTAATCTATTATAATTTATCTTCTGATATTTTATTGGGCCTAATGCCTGAAATACTAATACTCCTATATTTTTCAAGCACTAAGCAATTTCTTACAATAATGCCAAGTTTATGACATAAACTATGGATAAATTGCCCCATTAGTGCTCTACTGGCCGATGAGATAGGGAAGAATGCCCAATCCAAGTTAATATTCATCATGATATTAGACCTGAGATTTATTCAGTATTTAACTCCTCTACTCACCTCATTAACCACCTTACACCATATATTATGCCTTATCACCTATTGGCTTCTTGATAACAGATAATAGAAATCACTAAACCGCGTTACCATTATTTGATTTCAGTCCAGTTTTCAACAATAAAGCTTGAGCTATTCCAACTCTGAACCTGGACTATGCCATCGCCTCCTGCATTTCTGAATCCCCTTCCATCCTCACAAGTGTATTCACCTACCAATCATCACATTCCTGATTTCATTAGATACTTTAAATAGTACCAAACTTTTTCTTAATAAAGTAATTTTTTATAATATATATTTATTTTTAGTTTAAGGTCTAATTTTCCAGGACGGATATATCTCCAGTGCCCTTTGAATTGCTAGAAATCTCTAAACATCTAGAGAAGGATAAGTCTAACCCAAGTTTTCCTGGCTGGCACCTCCGAGTAGCCAATTATATACCCTTAGTTTTTTGCTAAGAAAGCGCAAAGCCAAGAACTACTATGGAACTTTCATCCTTCCTAAGTTTGGACATCAGAAAGGTATGGGATTGCAAGATGAACCAAACTCCAAGGCAATTTTCGCCATGTTTGACCAAGAAAAACTGTCAGGTTCTCAGAGAAGCAGAAGGATCAAGCCCTTAATTTTTTGACAGGTATTACAGGTGTTTGCACAAAAGGATTATGACCTTGAGTGAGTCATGATATAGTCATATAGTCAACATTAAGGATCAACTTATAATTCATATGTAGCCAATTAGACGTTTTCAGAAAAGTAGGCCATAGTTGCCAATTAATTTGTCAAACTACTCACACATGGGTTATTGGTTCCATTTTCAGACCCTAGGGCAAGTCCAATATTGATTGTGAAAAAGAAATATGGATCCAACTGAGTTGTCATATATTACTGTCAGCTAAATAAATTAACAAAAATGACTCATACCTAAAACTGCGGATAGATGATGCTCTGGAATGCTTAGGAGCGGCCACTTTCTTTTCAGCATTGGATATTATATCTGGGTACTAGCAATTTGACCTACCTAAGGAGGATCAAGAAAAATGTGCAATTGTTACTGGCCTAGGGCTATATCCACTGACGCGGATGCTTCAAGTATTTGCAATGTGCCAAAAACATTCTGTTAAGTGATGGATACTGTTTTAGGTGTCTGAAGTTATCATGCTCTTTAATATAAATAGATAATATTAATAATTAAGTTGCACTTTTACAGATCACCTTGAAAACTTAGAAGTAGTATTCAAAAAATATCAGTAAATTTAAAGATAAAACCTCAGAAATTTCACTTCTTAAAAAAGAGATTAAATGCTTGGGTTTACTGTAGATGCTGATGGACTACGCCCTCTAAAGCCTGATGTTGAGGCGATTTGTGCTATATCATAGCTAAAGAGTGTTTGAGATGTGCAATTAATCTTTGAAAGCTCAGCTATCATCACCAGTTCATTAAAAACTTTGCTTCCATTGCCAAGCCACTTTTTCAGCTCTTGAAGGATCCTAAGAAAGGTTTTGCATGGAATAAGGAAGCCCCAGACACCTTTGACGCTCTTAAATGTACTTGATGATGAAGCGGATAATGTGATAAAAAATTGATTGGACATTCATTATCAAACAGATGAATCTTTAACAGTAGTCAGTGTCATGCTGAGTCAGGTAGATAAGGTTGGCGATGAATTCTTTGTAGCAAATGTGAGCCATACTCTGAGCAATAAGGAGAGAAACTAAACCATGACCTAGCAGGAATGCCTTGCTGTAATAAATGTCTGTTTGCAGCTCAGAGTATATATCCATGGACTATTTTTTAAATTGGTGACATGCTATTTATTGCTGAAGTGACCGAATACTTAAAAGAGTCTAAAGGGAGTTTGGCTCATTGGGGCTTTAAAATTACAAACATATGGTTTTGAGACCATGCACTGAGCAGGTACCACGCATCAAGATGCGTATGGGTTATTGTGGTAGCCACCCTTTTATAGTTTTGCAAAGTGAAGCAGACAATTTATATAATATAATGCATATTAAGAATAACATACACCATCCTTTAAAGTTCAGTTAGCATTGAATAAGGTAATGGAAAATACAAAGATTGTTGTGGATCAATTGTTCAAAAGCTTCAGGAAAAATCCTTACTGCTTCCAAAGACATCAGAATGCACTGCAATTATCAATGCTAATCATAAAGTAACTAAAGATGGAGGCCTGCAAAAACTCTATAGCAGGTTCAATGGGAGTACTACTGGGAATTCCTTAATTTTGATGTCACAGAACATCTTGCTTGTTGCACCATGTTTCAAGCCCACAAGCTTATAAGAAGGCAACCACTTTTTTTATGGTGGAGCCTGGGTTCAAATGGCACATGATATCCCTTGACATGATAGGGTCTTTGACCATGAACCCAAAAAGGCCTATACATTATTTGGGCTATTAATAATTTAACTTGGTAGATTGAGACGCATGCTATAGATAAAGTAGATGCCAGCAGTACTGCCAAGTTTATAATGGAGCAATTATTTAATTGACATGGCTTCCTCATATATTATTCTAACAGATAACAGAAGCAATCTTAACTTGCACTTCATTCTGAAGTCAAACAAGTTAATGGGAATATGAGGATTACAAATGACGCCTTACCATCCAGAAACCAACGGAATGGTCAAAAGGTTAGTGAGGCTCTAGCCACTACCTTGAAGGAGCTTGTGTCTGGTAAACCCTCCATATGGGTAACTTATCTATCAGAGAAAATATTTGCCTATAATCTAAACTATCATTATTTAACAATAAATTCCTCTCTAAACTGTTTTATGGCCATCTGCTTTTTTGAACCCGATCCTATATTCTACTCTTGTACTGATTTTGGAAATGATGCCCTTACAAAGTATAGAGATCTTGACAAAATTTTTGGGGATTACAGCCCTTTTCCTATGACAATACTCTCAGGCAAAAGATTGGTCTAAATAATGGGAAGATGCATAGTTACCAGATCTTCCAATTGTTGAAATTGGAAATAGGTTTAGTTATTACGACACCCAAGGCTTTGGAAAGCGGAACAAGCTATAGAAGCTCTGGGTTGGACCTATAAATTCATTTTTAAGTTAGTATTGAGTGTCTATACTATTAATGACTTCACCAACGGCTGTATTGTGAAAAGGGTGCATGTTAAGTTTTAATTTAATTTAACTGAGGTAAGACGACCAGGGGGTGGACATTAAAGAAACTCAAAAAGCTAAAAAATTCATCCTCACCAAACAAAACGTGAACAAAACCAGCCAGGTGTGACAATGGAACTGCTTATCCTATCATGGCAGAAGGAGAGGGGATCAGGGGGCTCATCCTAGGCCTCTGCTCCACTCCAAAGCAGGGAACTGGCTATGGCGGAGAGCAGAAGCGTTGGGGCGTCAGTGAGATATGGAGAGAAATTTCCAACAATCGTGGTGGCAGGAAGACAGCGGTTGAATATAAGAGATACAATGTAATTGATCTAAGCTGTTTCAGCTTTCATGTGTGCATCGGAGAGCTTTACAAACATGACGATATTGGTGCAGGTAATCTTGGATTTGAGATTCCGCACTACCACTGCCACGTGCTGGATGGTATCATTGGCAGCTTTGTGAGATTGATCAACATCTTCTTTTGGAGCATATTGGCAGTGGAGGGGATAATGGGAGGAGGGATTCCTCCTGCGAGCATTGTCACTGATTTGGTAGCAGCGTTGTGGAGAGGATGACAATCTGGCTTAGCCGTTTCTTCAACAGCCAGCTGGCAATTGCCACAAAACGTTTCAGCGTTTTGCTGAGGGTCGTATAAATGAGGGGGTAGCACAGCATTATAGTCAGCATACACAAACTACTCGAGTTGGATAGTGTAGTCTTCAATTATATTCCTGGACTCATCAATTTCAGCCAATAGATCCAAAGGATTTTGGTTGAATTGAATTGGGGAGTCAGCATATGCCTGAGGTTTGGTTGGTTTGTTGGAGGACGCATGGGAGCAAACTGGGGTCCAATACAGTGCTTGATTGGAGGGAGCGTTTGTGGCACTGAAACAAGGAAGAGGCTGATTGGTGGTTGTGGGTGTAGCTGCAGCAATAGGCTTTGGGGGAGGGGAATGTAGGATCATACCCCATACCAAAGCTGACACGTGGTGGGCGGTGGATTGGAAGCCAGAGGATGAAAAATCAGAGCAACTAGAAGCAGCTAAAGATGGGCACTTACATTTTGAGTGGTCCAACTCAAAGAAGGATGGACAGATCATCTGCCCGCCCTCAACGCGGGCCCATAATGGATGGTCAGGGGCAGAGGGGATGACAGCGCAAGATGGAATTGACAAGGCAATTCTATTAAATTTAGGGCTGATTGTGGCATACACCTGAGGCCCAGTGAGGCGTGTGGCCTCATTTGGGACCACAAATTGTAAGATGGGGTTGGAGCCATAGGCTGCCAAACTGTCCATCAGCTCCTGGTGGAGCACCTCAGGGGGGAGGTGGGTGGGCAAACCAGCACACTAAACCACAAAGTGGTATCCGCTGAGAGCCAGATCTGAATTGTGGGGATAGGGGTACCCTGGAAAACCAGAGGCACAGTTGCTGCAGTGACAGTGTCAGCTTCACAGGTGAAGCTGAGATCAAAATACCCTTATAGGGGCAAAAGTCAATAAAACTGGTGGGAGTCTTCACCGCCTGAGCCATTTTTGATAGTGGCTTAGTCGTGGTAATGGAAAAGTCCCCATAATTGATCCTTAGGCTGAAATGCATGCTGATCTGGGGGAGCACCAGGGGGCAATGAGGCACTGCTTGGGTATGAGTGAGGTGGGCATCAAGTTCCTTGGGAGGAATTAATCAAACCAGGTGTTTGGTATGCTTGGTCAATCCAGTCTGAGCGCGTTTACCTGTTGGACAGAAAATGGTAGGAGGAGTTTCGCCGCTGCCCCACATTGGGGCAGCTGGCGGGGAATCTGAGGACATCAGAGTGAAACTATGGCTGGTGATCAAAATTTGCTTCTTTTTTCCCATAAGATTTGGTTGGAAAGTTACGCCGAGCAGAAAGAGAATTACATGTTATGTTTTAAGATCTTGTAGCTAGTTATCAATATGATCAAAAATATTATAGTTTCCTTTATATAATTGATTGTACTAGTATCAGAATGTCTGTTAATTTTAAGTGGCTTTATGCCATCAATTTCCTCAGCAATAGTTACAAACCAATTTTATTGCAGCTCTGCCACCATTTTATTATTTACTAGTGCTTACAGTTTGTTACCACTTTGATTTTTTAGTGACAAATACTGCCACATTTCAGGCATACTAGCTGGCATCTAGTGGAGGGGGAGGTGTTTCAATGGCCTCTCTGTCTATAATCAATTATGTACTAAATAATGAGGTACTATAAATCCAGGTATGTTGTCTGAAGAGAAGATCTCATCAATAGACATGCTGGAAGAAGATAATCTAGTTAAGCTGGGGGATGAGTTAAGATTTGAAACAAATAATGCTTTTACCAACATGTTACAATACTAGAGCTTCAATTAATTGGGTTGAATGCCAATTTTATTAGTTATCAAAATCTATTTGGCTTTTAATATATAAAATGGTAAAAAGTTATCTTTCCCAACGGAAATCACTAATTGCAAACAATTTATTTTAGGACTAATAAAGTTTGATAATCCACATGGGGAGATGAGTGTGCACCCAATGCCTGGTAAGGGTTGGGAAAGCGTGTGGGAGGCACAGGGTCAGTTTTTTCACCATCCAAAGTTAGAAAACGCCCAGTGACAACAGTGGCCAAGACAAAAACAACAGCGGTGAGTATATCGCCAAAGATTTTAGTATGGCAAGCAAAGTGCAACCAGTACATCAAAAACTCCGCAAGCTCAGCCCCTGTTGTTAGTGGAGTATGGGATTTGAGTTTATTTGGCTATAAACTTAATGGCACTATGGGAGAAGTTCTGTGATGATGTGAACATACATTTCCCATCCATCATGTACGTTGCACCGCATTCAATGATCTGGGGTTGGTTGGACCTAGGATTTAAAACTGTGCAAGCAGCGGACGCCGCTGCACAGGTGCACTTGGTGGTTAATATCCCAGATGTTCACCGGGTGGTTGAAACAAAGTGCACATGTTTGACCAAATTAAACCAGAATTCTTAAATTTTGATTTTCTCCCCACAAAAGAGAAACTAAGTAGTCCTAGAGCGCCATCTCTTGGAGGGGCTTGAACATTAGGGAACTATAATCTTTTAAAATGAAGAGATTTATGCTTATGCCAGAACTTAGCATGGGCAAAGCAATTGTGGAGATCACCCCATCTGCGTAAATTGTTGAATACTTAGCCAAGATTCCGCACACCTTTGTAATTAATATTGATAGGAAGGACACCCACCTGTTCCATGTTACAGTGGATAGCGCACCCCCTATCTGAATCTATTATCATGCTTTTGGCCATAAAGCACACACCTGCTCTTCCAGAGAGGGCACCATTCAACATGAAGTTCTCCTGGAAGCATTGGGGATCGCCAAAAATCCATTACGAACCCAACATTGACACTGATGCTGCCTTTACGTGGGGTGCATAGGGGCGTTATATTCAGGTTAAACCTGTGTCACCAAAGGAGCGCAAGAAGGTCAAAAAGGCCCTTAAAGCAGCGGCTAAGGCGGAGGCTACAGCAGTGTCTGTAATCCTGCCTGATCAGACCCAGGATGACATTGTGTCATTATCCACCGTGGTGTAACAAGAATTCGTCCACCAATAAAATTGGGCCCACCAACCTGCAGAACAGCTATTTGAGTTGGGTTCACCTGTGCAAGTTCACTGCACATTTAACAAAACAGACTCTCCCAAACTAACCTTCCCCAAATTTTTGTTGACCACCAATTGTGCACTGCAGGTGCACCTCAATGTGAAAGTCAGTCAAAGAGAAACTCCAAACTTGATGAACCTACTAAAAAATTGAAATCGCCCCTAGGACAACTATGACTCAGTTTCTGCTCACACACAAGCTGCCAAGGCGCGTGCTGAAAAATCTTTGCAGGAAGGGCAAGGGGGTCCTTCCCATTGCACCTAAGGTGCAATGGGGGTCTCCATTACTATAGAAATGTTGAACATCACTGGACTCATAGCCTTTCAATCCCAGGGTAGAAAACTGAGGTTCTTAAAAAACAATTTACCTGTGTACATCCTGGCAATTCAGGAATCTTATTGTCCACACGGTGCCAAGGACATATGGAAAACCATTATCCTACCCTCCCTTTCTTTTTAGTAGCCGTAATGTAAGGTGCTTATACAAGCAATCTTTAGTTTTAAATTTTTATCTAAAAATACATTTTTCAATAATCATGTGCTGATTGTGTCCTTTTCTTGGGATGATTAAATGCACACAAAAAAATGTTTACGCCCTGAATTGTGCGCGGGCTCACCAGGATTTTCTCTCAGACATGGCTTACCTTCCCCTTTCCCCCATTCCTTTGTGATGGGCGACCTGAACTGCTGGGCCAACCTGACCAACCGCTGGCCTTCAGCACCTGCCCCCACAGGGGCCCATCAAACTCCGCGTCCTGAAAGCCATATTGGGCTTTTTGATAACCCCCCTGAGCATGTGCCATTGCTACCCAGCATGTCCCATCCCCATGTGCACAACAGTCAGCTGAGGTCTATGTCCCAAATAGACTTAATTTTGTTTCGTTGAACTTTTTCCCCCAAATTGTGCACTTCACAATATCAAAAGTTGATTTCTCTGACCACAGTATGGTTTCAGTATACTATACTTTGTCAAGCCTGGTGGCACAGGCGCCAAAATAGTAACCTTTGCTCATCCAAAATAACGTCGCCCATGGTTTCAGCCTGGGTGGACACTGAAACTTTGGCACAGGAGATCACTGCTCTGTTCTGTTCTGATCCACTTTCAACCTGATCAACCTTCAAAGCAAACACCATCCTTCAGGCATGTCACATCTCATTGCGGTACTCTTAGGATGCCTTGGAAGTCATTGAGTGAACTCTAGTGGAGGTGGACAACCTGGAGACTAATGTCTACTTTGCAGGGTACAGCCCAGCCTGCGGGTAGTAAGTGGTCAGAAGTGTCTGCATATCTCAACACTCTGGTAAGACAACACAAACTGTCATGGTATGATGTCATAATTATGAGAACCAACTAAAAAGATAAAGCTAGTCGTCAGAAACCTAAAAAGGCGAAGTTAGCAGGCCTCCCTGACCTCAGACATACCTTAGACCAGCGCTGGGTTAAGGCCAGGTATGCCCATGTTGGTCTAGGGGATGTGCGCAACTCTTATCCCTGTGTGAAGGCAAGAGCGAAAAAACGAACTAGCTATATTACCAATGGCGATGGTTCAGTTCAGTTAATTGGCAAACAGGGTTTCAAAACTCGTTCAACTTTTGAATTATTTAAGTTGGGTCAGCCATGTTTACTATCAATTACTCGAGTTTGGTTAATTTAAAGATTTAGCACCCTGTCCAATGGAAGTGTGCTCTTATTGGTGCACCAGGGCTTAGCACCACTTCCTCCAATGGACAATCTCCTTTGGTTGCTTAAATATGTTTCATCATGATCAACCTTTCTTGTTGATTAACTTCTTTCTAATAAACAATTACCCGCTTTTTTATGTTTTTTGAATATGGTTTCTTGGACAGACTTACGTGCAGACCTCTTTGAGAAGGTCTTCAACAACGTTGGCCACTACATTTTATCCAAAGTAACTGCAGCATAAAATGCACCTGTGGTTCGCCCTGGTCCCCTCCAGATTGAGGCACCCAATCTCCATAGCACAGATCTCCACCTGGTTATGGATTCCCCTATGGGGTCCAACCAGATTCTGTTGTTTATTTGTTATTTACTCTTATACACTGCGTTGTACATCCTCACCCTAGGTCCCTACTGCTCTGGCACCCTCTGAGGTGATATATTTCTGATCTTGTTGATGGCTAGTCCCTGGCGGTGTGGTAGTGCATCCTGCACCACCTTGCTGGGAACGAGAGAGTTACAGACACTCTTTTGACACAAACATCGCGTTTGTGTTCATTATAAAGAAAAAAGATCACTTTGGATGAAACATGCTCAGCCTAATTTTTCTGCAAATTGTCACCCTGCGATAGAGCTTAGCCTGCACACATGTGAGGTGGCTGGACAATTACATCGCAAATACTCCAGCCAAAGTGTCAGTTAAAGTTTAAAACTATTATACCAAGTTGTATAATTCCAACCATTTGAACCTGCTAAATTGATGAATTTCTTGCTAGCGCACATATCCACACCATTTCCCACTACAAGAGTTAATGAGCTCAATAACTCGTGATGAACTTTGGTCCGCCATTTGTGTTGCACCGTACAGTAAAAGCCTAGGTCCAGATGGGATTCCATATGAGTTCTATCAAAAGTATTTCAATTAATTCTCCTCACTAATTCTTGGCTCAATGAATACATGTCTCTTAGAAACGCGCCTCCTTCCTGGGGGCCAGGAGGCCTATATGATTACGTTATTTAAGAAGTGGGATAAACTGGAATTGGCGAACTGGCGCCCCATATCACATACTAACACAGATACTAAGGTATTTTCTAAAATGATGGCCAACCGCCTAGGGAAGTTGCCTCTGAAGTAATTTCCTCTAAGCAGTTCGGGTTTATCCCTAAGTGGTCAATATAGGACAACATACACACCATAGCCAATGTCTGCCAATATCCAGATACTGGGCGCTTGTGTTTTTAGACCTAAAAAAGCTTATTATAGGGTCAACTGGGAATACCTCAGAGCCTGCCTTCACAAATTTCACCTCCCTCGGTTCATAAGCTGGGTGATGTTGCTCACTGAATCTGCCACAATGTTAGTGCGTGTCCCAGGTTTTCTCACTGATTTGGTTCGCCCTCAAAGAGTCCCCTTAACGGAGACCCCTTTGAACCCACTTTTATACAACTTCAGCCTTGACCCACTTCTCTGCAGTTTAAATGCACGCCTTACTGGTGTTCATGTGTAAGGTCAAGCACTTTTTAGGATGCTTGCATTCACTGACAATTGTGTGGTTGGGGTTTCTAATAACTGTGATGCACATGCACTGAAGGCAACTTTCTGGGGATACTTCAGAGTCAGTAACACCACCCTTAATGCCTCCAAAACCAAAATAATTCTCCACAGACAATACCAAGCCTACTTGTCACCGGCGCCATAAAAAGAGTGACCCAGAAGTTAGGCCTCCTGTTTGCTTGCCCTGGACTCCCCATTTCGCCCCTCTGGCTCTTCCTTTTGTATCGAGACCCACTGCTGGTCCAGTGCACCATCTGGGAGTGTGGCTGGAGGTGGGAAGTATGCCATGTCAGTAATGGAGCACCACATCTTAGACAACATCACAAAGCGCATCGCTTCCCTCTGAGCATACCAGACTAGTATTACAGGCTGGGTAGTACTTGCAACTCTCTGCTTCAGTTGAAAGTCTGGATTGTTGCTCACGCCATCGCTTTTTCCAAATCCTTCTTTGCATCTCTGTAAGTCCTCCTTCAAGGGTAGCTTTGGATAGGTCGCCTCCCCCTGTGCTGGATGTCATGTTTGGCCCTCGCCATAGTGGTGGTATGTGCCTGCTTAACTACAAAGCCATGCCGCCAGAATCCTTGGCACTTGGATTAACACACACCAGGTCCACACTCTCAGAGCATTTCCGGTCACGTGTGGCCCAATTCAAATTTTGCCCACGCCCTTTGCCTCCGCAATCCAAACCGCCCTATCCTCTGCTTAACTATCTGGCCTCTCACTCCTCAGCCGTGGGCCCACTTGGGAAACCACCCCACTTCAAACGAATTCTCTACTCTATGTGAAGCGCTGAGTGGAGGAGCAGCATCACTGGACACATCGCCCAGAGGGGCCGCCCTATGACCCTTTTCATGAAAGAAGTCCTTGGGCAAGTTTTTTTTAAACAATTTATAACCATGATGTCCCCCACCATTGCCAGTATGGAATACCTTGACAAGCTGGACGTCCAATACTATTTGAGACCCAAAAGGACTATGAGGTACGTGCACCATCCTCTGTTACAATTCAGATTAGCGCCCTTGTGGAGTTTCTGAGGAAGATGTAACACACTGCTGAGAGGTCCAATGCCTTTCATTTTTCAGGCATTGTGTGCAGTCAATATGGATTATAATCCATCACCTGGAAGATTGCTCACCATAACAGGCGATCTGGCGAGATGTAATGCTTCTCTTTTGCCAGGAGCGAGTACAGGCTTTTGGCCTGTCTAATAACATCTTTGCCTTTTCCATGACCTCCCCAATTCACACTTCTCTCCGCGCCTTAATAGTAGCAATCACGCTATGGATGATACACACTGTTGTCATTGACGCACTTTCTGGCACTACTCCAACCCTCCAAGAAGCTGTGCATCACTTTTATTATCACTTACGGATCACTTCTAATCCTGGTTTGGCCACATGCCATCCTGCCACCACTGGTTGGTGTCATCCTGGTTCCAACATCTGGTTCCTCTCATTGTACCTATCCTTCATTCATGCTCAGTATTGGCTCAGGCCTCTTCCAAATTTCCCCCTCTTCCTTCCACTGGCGTTCTTTCTGGAAACAGGAGGTATCTTTAGCTCCTCTGGGGTGCCTTTCTTGTAACTTATTGCTCTGTTGTTGGTGTTTAATGGAAGTGTCCATCCTACAGTTGGCCTTCCCTAAATAAAATTTAATTTTAAATTTTAATGAATAGTGGTAATGAATTAAAGGCTTCCAATGAGGAAGCTCCAACTTAGCATTCAATATATTTAGAGTTATTTTGATGACTTTGGGCTTTTGAGAAAAAAGTTTCAGATCAGCAAATAATGCAATCAAAAAAACAAAGATGAATAAATAAATGATCAGACTTATAAGACTTTTAGGTCAAATCCACAATAGCTTTTAATTTACCAGACTTGTGGGCGCAATCACCACAAAAATAGTAATTAATTTCATGCAATTTCTGACCAATAGCATGTCAAATGCTGCTGTTGGATGCATAGTTTTGATTTTATTCTTAAACTTTTGAAGCCAAGAATTTTGATAGGTGGGCGTTCATTTTGGTGACTTTCGTTGCCTAGGGTTTTTAGAATTACTAGCGATTGATGCCAATAATTTCTGATAGGTAAATATTAAACTTTCATGAGTAACCTATATATATGAAAAATAGAAATATAAAGGTATTTTGTTCTTGGTTTTACTAGATTTTTACTAGTATTGTTTTAGTTGTTATAAGTAATGGTTGCCTAAATATTTGAAGGAAACAAGGGCACGTTTTTCCTGAACCATTACTTGCTCAGATCATCTTCCTGTATTCAAACAATATGCTTTTTAGTAAGTTTCAGAACCCTTGCAAACATTTGCATTTTTTTCAATAATGTCTTAAATATTCCAGGATGTGTCACACAAATGATCTGTCAGAACATATTATATTGGTTTCCAAATACAAAAACCATGCGCCTGAAAGTTTTCAGCATGGTCAGATATGACCAATGAGCATTCATTGCTCACAAATCTGTCTACAGCCGCTCCATCCTCATATCCTGTTGATATAGTATATATGGTGGCTAGCCTCATAAGTTCATTAGCTAATCCATTCTTTAATATATATATATATTATAACAAAACCATCAACTATACCCTATTATAAGTTGATTTCCATGTATACCGCCACCCTCATGTTATGTTCCTGGAGCCATGAAGTCCTGGGTGATGAATGCCATAATATCAACCTAAACTGATTACCATGTTGCTGTGGGCAATCTGCTCAAATGTTCTGGTGACACATTGGGATGATGATAATAAAGAACTTTTCTTTATATCAATTCCTGCTAATTTGTTTTCTCTTAAACTATGACCACAATTGATCCTGCTTCTGACACTCAACATAAGCTCCCTGGAGAGCTGTCCTCCATTCTTCCACTCCTAGACTTTATATATGTACCTCTAAACCATGTGGTTAGCCCCATCAGCCCTTTGGCTTTTAAAGGGAGCACTGGGAACTATGTTAAACTACAACCTTTTAAATATAAATCATAGTTTCTCTTAACTAAATATTATGCAAATGACAATGCCCTTTAATTTCTCAGAATTGCACAGAGTTCTGTCACACCTCGAAAGAAAGCTTAGTCTTTTTACACTTAACCTTATCCCTGACATAATGGATTGGTCATTGACTTAAGCAATCTTTGCCCTCTTTATGTAATTGGTAACGTGACTGATTACCTTCTATCTATGAACCTTCATGACCTTGATAAATTAGTGTTATCATTATAGTCTGTGCTTACCCTGGTCAAAACCTGCTAAATGGCGCTGTTGATATGGGCTGACGCCTCACTAAACATCCTAAATGATTAATTCACTATAAATTTAAAAAAACTTTTAATCATTTCTCTCCATCTGCTGAAGTGGTTGATCGTGTGCTTGACTCCTTGACCAAACTTTGAGTCAGAGGTGCTGTTATATAATCACATTTTCCTTCCCCTACTAATGATTAGCGTAGTGTGGCCCATTAAGATGCTCTGTATAGCGATGCTTGAAGTTGGGTACTTAGTGTACTAAACTCATTTAACAAAGCAGGGATTCCTAATCCCTTGCTTACTCTGGTAGTCTTAGCAGTCCATGTTTAAAATTAAGATCCATGTGCCTCTTGCAGTTGACACTTTGGGACCTGAGATTCCTGATCTTGCATCTCTCACTAAGTCATTTGTGGCCTTGGAGCTTCCCTTGGACCATCCACTGGATATTGTGATTTCTGACTTTAGAGAGACATAAACTCAAGTGTCAGAAAAATACTCATCGTGGAAACCAATACCTGGATCATTGGAGGCTGCATTCTCTTAGAGCAAGCCATCATCTCAACACCATGCCAGGAACATCTATCATCTGTATTAGCTGTGAAAAACACATTTACCCGATATCCTTATATAATAGCTCACGCCAAGAAAGAGCTGTTCCCTAAAGGCTCAAGCCACTGATAATTCAAAGATCTTCTAGTATTGTAGTATTGGCCCCAAGGATGCTACCAATTATTGACTCTATGTTAACCCCATCTTTGAAATGAAGAAGAGCAACTCACTCCCTACAATCTAAGGAATTAATATTTACATTAGACCCAAATAATCCCACCTTACTGTCAAAACAATTGGTCATGGTTAAGTTCTTTCAGAAGGACATCCAGTCCTCCTCAAAACAAGTAGTTGTGAAAAAGAAGTCTGAAAAACATAAGTATAACCATCTCCATGACCTATGACAATAAAAAATAGCAGGCTTACTTTCTATTTCTTGTCATCTTATTATCTGGGTTGCACAAGGTCACAGTGAACGCACAATTAGATACTGACGAGGTGGAAATTTTATGAATCTCAGTATGGCTAGATCTCTCAACCTAGAGTTGAATTTAGCTCCTCCAATTCTTGGTGAATCTTCTTCCCCAATACTGCGCCACAATGTACGACAGACTATATAATTATTATCCACAGCTTCTGCTTCTGCAACCACTTTATGGAAGTTTGCGACTTTCTATACCCTGTTGTCATGGGAATTAGATAGTGGCAGCATCACGGGTCAACATCAAATCAGAGCTAAATTCCTTGTCATTTAGTAATGAGGGACTCAGCGGCAAATTTTCTCTGAACGTTATTTTTCAAATGAGACTTCCCTAATCTCATAGCAGCTCCTGCTCAACCCTTTTGGACTTTCCTCCCAATTTTCTCAACATTCCTAGATCTGCAAAAGGACGCGTTCCATATGGAATTGACCAAAAATGCTACCATCTAATTTGACCATGACTTAGAGTTCCACCTGAAGGTTGATTTGGTCAATATTAATTGTCCTTTTATCCATACACTGGGGAAGAAGACAAAGCTTTAAGATTATAATTAGATGACACGTTGAAAAATTCTATATCTCTAAGAAGTCCTCCACAATTAAATCCTCAGTAGTCTTTTCCAAAAAGGAAAAAATATCTTTGCGGTCATCTGTGGACTATGGCCACATGGAAACCATGATGGTTCTGTATACATACCCCTTGTTGATGGAGCACTTCAATTCTCAAAATATTGCTAAGTCGTGGGTTTTTCTAAGTTCAACCTGATTAACACCTTCAATTAATTGATGTTAAGTAATGAGCAAGGGTGGCTCATGGTTCTCTGCACCAAAAGAGAACCTTCCAGTTTAGGGGTGATACTAGTTAGGTGAAGTTGTTCCTGCAATTCTACAGAGATTGATTGGCAATACCTTGGAGGATCTCCCATGCTATTGCATTATTGCGTACATTAATGGTTTCTATTCTATCTGCCCACCAATGAGTATCATGAGAAGGACTTGAGAGAAGTCATGGTTGACCTTCACAAAGCAGGGCTTATTACAAGCATTCTGAGTGCAATTTATTTAAAAAAAGTAGACTTCTTGGGCAACTTTGTCCTAAAAGATGGATATATGGTACTGTCATTGTTTTACTGAGAATGGTCCAAATATACTGGAAATTGGATTGATAGCCCATTAAACATCCCCTCCTAGACTCAAGCCTTCAAGAATAATTTTTTGTACCTGATAGGCCCCTGCCTTTAGTGGGCAAGGATTGATAAAGGGGGTTCAAACATCGTCTCATGATGCAATACCACCTTGTATCCAGGAATGTAATCCAAATCAAAAAAGAATAGGAATATGGAAATCAAGAAGACGTTAAAAAGAGATGACCATGGCTCTACCTTCTTATGAAATGAGGAGTAAAGATCCTGAATGAGGAGGAACTAGGCGCTTTGTTTATCACAGGGAACTGACCCATCTTATAGATATGAGAATGTTTAACTAATAAAAGGACTGTATACTTTTTCTTATCAATTTAAAAGTATATTAGATCCCTTTTCATAGTTACAACGAGACCGTAAACCATGATACTTACTAGCCTATTAACCCTGAAGAAGTGAACGTGCAACACCACTGCACCTTTTTAAGCAATCCCGCTCTTCAGAGCCATCTAAAGGACCCAAGTACTTTTACTTTTTACTACTCAACCAACTGAAAGTTTCAAGATCCATCTTTCCCTCTGTGAAAAGCCAAAACGTGGTGCTCACTACAGTGAATCTTAGTTGCAACTAATGAAAACGTCATTCACAAACCATGAAAGACACTATAGTAATAAATCCATACCTCAGATAGGGAGAGGAGCATTACACAATGGATGTTTACTTCTTAAATTGAGATAAAACTGTCGCCATTACAGTTCTCTAGACTGTCACCAAGGTCCAAAGGTGGCTTAAAGCTGCAGATTTGCAAAAAGGTCAAGAAGGAAATGAAATTGGCTAGAATAACAATATTTTTATTAGGTTAAAAGGTATCAATTTTTTAGGATGAGTGGGGACACAGTGCCTCAAGGATCGTCATGGCCATCCATTCAGGATTTTTCCTGGTCTTCCAGATTGACCACATTTTTGGCATCCTCAATGTATTTCGCTACCCGCCTGACCAAATTTATGGAAACGCCACCCCACGTGACTCAGGAATTGGGGATGAGAATCCTGAAGCTTTCTGCATTCAGATAGGTTCAGGAGTCAATTTGGTATGGTTCAATTTGGAAGTGAGGAATTAGTTTTGTTCATTATCTCAAATTCTGATAATGACCCCTCAAGATCCTGTTGGAGGGGGTATACAGCTGACAGAACCAACCATGCACCTGATTGACCATGGTCCCTTGGTTGACGTTGGCAATATAGTACTCAGACTTCACCCTATGAATGACCTTATAGGGTCCAGACCAAAGAACGTCTAGTTTATTTTGTCAGCCTCCAGGTCAATGGTGATAGAAGAGAACAAGGTCACCTAATTGAGATGTTGGTAAGGAGGGTCAGCCAAGATTAAATAGGGATGTCTCTTTTTCTGTAGTGGTGATAATGCCTTAAGTGCCAGGGCTTGAAGCCAGACAATTTCATCAGCTAAGGCCCTCATAGTTAATTTGGAGTTCTCAATTGTGGAGGTCTCAAGCATTGGCTGGATGCTACTTGGTAGCCAAGGTGCACGACCATAAAGGTCTTCAAATGAGGACATCTTGATGGCTCAGTGGTAGCTTACCCTTTAGGCGAGCAAAGCGCTGGGTAGGTAATGGTTCTAACAAGCAGGATCTGAGGCGGCTAACTTCCATAGAATGGAAATAAGAGTTTTGTTAGCGCGTTCTACCACCCAATTATTAGTGGAGTGGTAAGGGGCAGTGAAACTCTGGGTAGTTCCTAATAGCGAGGGAAGTTCTTGTACTACCTGTGAAGTGAAGTTCAGCCCATTGTCCAAAAGTAAGGTTTGGGGGAACCCATGCTGGGTGAAAATGGATCAAATGAGGAAGAGGGCTTTGGCTTTGGCAGTGGCAGCTGGAACCAAAATCGCTTCAACTCACTTATTTTAGTGGTCCACGGCTAGGATAATATACTTATGGCCATGCAACCCAGTGGGAAGAGGGCCCACCACATCAATGCTAACTACATTGAAGGGCTCATTTGGGGCAACAACTGTGCGTTGGAATTGAGGATTGGCTTGGCCTTGAGATCAGCAAGTCATACATGCCTCCATGTCCTCTTGGATGGGTTTTTACCATTTTTCATCAATAACATATTAACTTCAACCATTCGCGAGTCTTCTTAACGTCCCCATGTCCCACAGTGAAATGGCCCTCTAGATTAACATCAGTTCAGGAGGAGGGGCAGACATATGGGAGCCACTTCTTTTTGACCTTCTTGTAAAGCAGCCCATCCTTAACTTAAGTGTCTTGAGTCATCCTTCGGAGTTCATCTTGGGCCTCAGAGGTCTCCAAATCCCAATGCTCAAGTCAGCCTATTAGATCATACAAACAGTCCTCCTCAGGGGCTAAAGCTGCTAGCACCAGCATCCTGGAGAGGCTGTCAGCATTTTGGTGAATTGTTCCTGCACGATGGATGATGGTCAAATCATAGCTCTGTAGTCATAAAGCCCACCTGTCTAATTGGCCATCTGGGTCCCTCATTTGCTGAAGCCACCGGAGCGAGGAGTGGTCTGTAATAATAGTAAAATGAGTGCCATAGAGATAGGGCCAGAAATGTTTGATGACAAGAAAGACAGCCAGGAACTCCCTCTCAGTAACGCTGTAGTTCTGTTCAGCTTTACTCAGCATCTTACTAAAATAAGCCACAGGATGGTCGACTTGGTCTCATCACGTTGGACTAGGATAGCCCTTATGGCAACATCACTTGCATCCATAACAACAAGAAGGGTTGGTTTAAGCGTGGGTGGACTAGAATGGTTTTAGTACATAGAGTAGTATAAAACAACAAAATCCTACTCTTGTTCAGACCGCCATTCAAACGGCACATTCTTCTGCAGGAGGTAGAACAGTGGCTCAGCTAGGTCGGCAAAATGGGGGATAAACTGATGATAATAGCCCACCACTCCTAGGAATACCTGGATATTCCTTAAGCTCTGGGGGCGTTTCATCTTCTCCATGGCGTTGACCTTGTCTGGTATAGGCTGGATGCCGTTCTTGGACATTTTGCGTCCCAGGAGCTCCAGTTCGGATTGGAAGAAAGAGCACTTCAAAGGTTTAAGCTTTATAGTAGCCTTTTGTAGCTGATTGAAGACCTCTCAGAGATGCTCGATGTGCCCACTAAAGGTTTGTGAGAAAACAGAAATATCATCTAGGTATACAAGGACGCATGAAAGATTCAAATACTCAAGGATCCCGTCCATGGAAAATTGGAAAGTGGCCGGGGCATTACAAAGGCCCTGGAGCATCCTGTGGGCTCAAATAATCCTTCATTGGCTATGAGTATGCACTTAGCTTGGTCTTCAGGGGCGAGATCAACATGCCAATATCCGCTGGCAAGGTCCATGGTGGAAAGTACTGGGACACAGCAAGCAGATGGAGGGAACAGTCAATTTGGGGCAGAGGATAGCTGTTTTTGGTGATGGAATTGAGTCATTAGTAGTCCATCACCACCAGTTGGCTTCTATCCTTCTTCTGAACCAGCAGAAGAGGAGAGGTCCAAGGGCTGCGCGATGGTACCAGGAGTTCAGCGTCAAGTAGTTGTTTGAGTTCTACTGCCACCTGAGCTTCTTCAACCTTTCTCTTTCAGTAAGGTTGAGACTGCAAGGGGGGAGCGTCCTAAGTTTCTAGATAATGTAGGACTCTGTTCATTCTTCCAAAGTCATAGGTTGAGGCCAAAAATAGGTCCGAATACTCTTCCAACAACTCTTGAACCTTACATTGTTGGTCGTCCAAGAGGTCTTTGCCAATATTGGTATCGACCAGAATGACTGATGGAGGTGCTGACAATCTGAATATCTCAAGTCCCCAAAGCTTTGGACACTGGCAATAGCCTTCACTGGTAGTAGGTGGACATAGGCAGCAGGATTGTTTGGACCTACTATTTTGGGTTTGTCAGTAAGATTAGCCCACAACACTGATATAGATCTGGCACAAGCTGGATCTAGGATCCCTGGGCAGGTTAGCACCTCATTTGTGGATGGGTTGTCTTGGCCTCGTACTTCCAATAGGTATCCCAAGGGGATGTTAACATGGAATCAGGTGTCAGCAATGACTTGGGACTTTGGAAGCATTGTAGTCTCCCTAGGTAAGTAGATCGGCACGCCCTCCTGCCCATCAACAGCAGGAGGGGGCAGTCAGACTCAGGAGCCGCTAATGTGATATTTGAGCCAATCAATTTGTCCTTCTCTCTCCTGTAAACAGGCTCAGGCTTTGACTTCTGTTTTAGAATTGCAAGAGGTCTCAAAGATCAGAGGGACCTGATGCCCTAGGTAAGATATAAAGTTGCCATCATAATGGAGTACTGCTGAATAGTCTAAAAAAAGTGAGTCCTGAGGAGCAGGTCATAGCTAGGGTTATCTAGAGTGACAGCAGGGGTGTTTACAGCAAGCTTTCCAAACTCATAATGGTAGAGAGGTATAAGCTCCTATAATTCAGGTACATTGGGGGCCATCTGTGCTGTACTCCATATAGTGTGGCATATCTGGAGCAATCTTGACTGCTTCATTAACTTAGAGGATATGACATTCACGGGGGAGCCACTGTCAACTATGGCAAGGACTGGTATTTTTGGGAATTAAACTGCAAACCCAGGTAACCAAACTTCCAAACTGTGGTGGCAGCGTGAGAAACATGGGAGAGTCATCAGAAGAAGAGTAAGCAGTATCAATTTCTTTATTAACATTGGATAACAAAACTTCTTCTCCAGACGTGGTAGCTTCAGGTTCGTTCAAGGTTATGGAGGATTCTTGAGGCTGGGTAGGGATGTCAGCATGAATCGTCTCATCCTTCATGCTGACAGCCCTTTTCCCGCCTCTTCAGCAAGTCGTTTCCAGCATGTCTTGGCACTGTGTCTGAAACCGTTACAGTAAATGCATTGAGGTTTAGGATATTTCTGGTCTTGACCACATAGACTCTAGGGCTGTTAGAGGGGCCTGTAAATATAGCCTTAGAGTGTAGAGTTGATGCATGAATCTCGCTAAGTTCTTCCTTGATCTATCAGATGCAGGTATACCCATTCTTTTGTCCAATCATATTCATTTGAGCCTCAGGATAGTATCCCAACGCGTAAATGATGGCAGTAATAGCATTATCCAGTGTGATACGATTTTTAGTGACCAAAGGTTGTGATTGAGCATAAAATCGGCTGGCAAACTCCATGGGGCTTTTCCCTTTATTCAGTCAGATATCTATGAACGCCTGTTTTTTATTGGCCAAAGTTTTTTTGCTTCCAAACTATTGGATTAAGATGGTACAGACCTGTTCCCAGATGGTGCACTCCTTCAAATGGGGGTCATGATCTCCTGGGCGGTGCTATCTAGGCAGGAGTGTATATGCTTTACCTTCTGCTGATCAGTGGCCTCCTCCATGGAGCTCTCATATGCGTACAGGAAATAGCAATGCTCTCTTGGCTGAGGGTAAACCTTTCTTTAAAACTAGGCTTAAAGTTATTTACAAGCGGAGTGTAGAGAGTGTTAACACTGGGAATGGGTGCTGGCTCTGAGATCTCAGTCTCCACATAGTTGCAGGGGCCCTTCTGGTCTAGCCATCGTCTTAGGCCCTCAAGTTCCTCTTGAATATCATCCCAAATTTTGTTTGATGGAAAAAGCGGAAACCTTATTTGCGCGTTGCTCCTTTAGGGATTATATGTTGGTGCCCTGAAGGCGAATCTGGCTTTTGAGGGTGGTCAAACAGGTTTCAAACCCTTGACAAGTTTTCTCCAGCTGATAGATGTGAGTATCAGTAATTTTGGCAAAAGCACTTAGGTTGCTCATTTCGTATGACAGGGCGTCAATGGAGACCCTAGGGTTGAGGGGACTCCATCCACTCAGAGTTTGCATCCCTAAGCTACATTCTGAATTTGATCGCATAGGGCAGCCAAGTTTGTCATCACATCCTTCCACCATAGGTCCTCAGGGCCAGCAGGGGTGGGAGCTGAGGGACCTGGGGCCCAGGATGTCCACGGGGACCCTCTGGCCCTTTGGGTCCTACATGCACTTTGGGGTCTTCAGGCCCCATAGGCCCTTCACTCCTGAAGGGGTAGTTGTAAGAGGCCAGCTCACTAGTGCTGTTATAGGGTTTGTACCAGATCCTCAACTTGAAGGAGGCATTAAAAACCAAGTTGCTTCTTGGAGTTGGACGTTCCGATGCAGCTCATCCTCAAGATAGCCAGAAATCCTGCCATCTAACAACACAAACTGATCTTATACTTTGTTGATCAACCATCAGTTACCAAAATTGCCTCACAGTTGCTGTGAACAAAGGAGGAGGCTGCATTATAAAAATTGATGATGTGGGTGTGCAGGTCCTGGATGAGCCCCAGTTGTCAGGAGACCACCTGATAGTGCAACCCAACTAGTTGGAGTAGGTGATGAATAGCTGGGTGAACAAAGTTGCTAAGGTAGCATTCAGGATTCAGTGTGAGTTCTACTGCTGGCAGCTGTGCTGAGTTGTAGAGGTCTTGCATGGTAGAGGGAAATAAAGAGGCACAGGAACAGCTGGAGCGGGCACCTACAGAGTAGATGGGATTTATTATTTGTTGGACAACCTCATTAAGGTTTTTATACTAAAAAGGGTCTGACTTCCGTCAATAGAAGGCAGGGTGAACTGGAATGCAGCCCGAAATTTTACCTTTCATGTTGAGTGGCAAGTATTTCATATCATGAGATACTAACCCATTGGGCAACACTTCTCAACTGACCAGCAGCTTGGTCTTCAGGGATGCTAGTACTTTCCATTGTGATAGACGTTTTACTTGGAACAGCGTGGAGCCCCTGAAGTGAGCACCACGTTTGTCAGAGTTACAGTTCTATAGACTGTCACTGAGGTCCAAAGGTGGCTTGAAGCTGCTAATTTGCAAAAATGTTGAGAAGGAAACAGAAAATTGGGTAGAATAACAAATAATTTTATTAAGTTAAAAGGTATCATAATTTATAGGATGTTTGTAGACAAAGTGCCTCGAGGATCACTGTGGCACCATCTATTCATAATCTTTCCTGTTCTTCAAAATTGACCGCCTTGTGGGCATCCTCAATGTATTTTGCCATCCACCTGACCAAATTGATGGAAACGACACCCCACGTTACTTAGGAATTGGAAATGAGAATCCTGAAGTTGTCTGCATTTATATAGGTTTGAGAGTCAATTCAGTATGGCTTAATTCAGAAGTAGGGAATTTGATTTTTTTGTTATCTTGAATCTCAACAACAACCATTTCAACAAGTGAGCCTAGACTTAGGCTACCTTTAAATTCAGTTTATTGAGTTTCGTTAGTAGTCAGTTCTATACTTTACTGACAACATAGTAGACACCATTCAGTAACTATTGGATGAGTTCTATTCCAATGACTGTTAATCCAGTCACACCAGAGGTACCGATGTCCCACTTTTTATATTGAGACTTTATGGTTCATCTACCTTGGCAGTAATTATAATGTCAATGGGGTAGAACCCTATTTTCGTTAGTTTTTACATCAAGCTTTCCAAAATCTCCTCCAGCTATTAGGGCTACACCATCAAGATGTGTTACGACAGCTAGTATTGAAGCAGGGCCTCAATTCCAATTTGGTCTACATCTTACTAAGAAGCTTCCACTTATGCCTGATATAATAATAAAGTAATTCAGGAAAACTACCAGCTTATCAATGATGATCTGAATCAAATTGCCTTTCTGGGAGTTGGAATTTATGGATACATAGAGACCCACCTCACTTAACAACTACAAAGTCTGTTAACTAAAGTATGAGGATATATGCAGCACACCTTATCAGAAGTTGCCACTAAAAGCCAGGCTGTAGAATCTGCATTATTGTAGGTTTAAATCAAAGTAAAGCGTTTTCTTTTTTCAACTGCGTCCAAAAATCAGGACTGCCATCATTACCAAAGGAAATGAAGAGACCCAAGGCTTGAGGGGCCACAGGGTTCTACTTGATATGATAGTTATAAGAGGCCCAAAGCTTCAAAGGTCCAAGAGGATTCAGAGGTCATGAAGGGTCTAAACGATAACAGGGTTCCAAAGGCCGCCTGGACCCATAGGTTAAATGTCCTTAACTGAAGGTTCCAAAGATCCCATGTGAGGTGAGATTCTCATAAATATTGAAAACCTTAGGAAATTGAGAGAAGTAAAAATTTGTAAGGTTCACCCTGATGGTAGCTCAATCAACCCTAACGTTACCTTGGGAGCTTTATACTTCAAAATGGATAGTGTACAAGCATTCATGAGCTTTAAAGATAAATAGTTAAAGAGATGGAGAAGAAATCCACTCAAAAGAGGCTCATATCAGTCATTATGATTCTGAGATCCTAAGCCTAAAAGCCTAATTGAACCAGGAAATCAAAGCCAGTCTCTCAACCGGCGCTGGAACAAAACTATAGGACAAGTAGAAAAAGATACAAAGACAAATGGAACAACAGTTCCTAACGGGAATTCTAAATCAGCGTTAGCTAAAATTAGTCACATCATTGAGCCTGGCATCAATTCCCTCTCTGAAAAATCATGATTCTCTTTTAAAGAAGCTTCAAGGAAACTTAGTTCCCAGTCAGTAGAAAATTGCTGTTTCTAAACGTATGTGAGAGCGCTATAGAAGAAGCCATCAATTGACATAAAATAAAACATATTTACTTCTGCTTTTGTGGGGATGGACAAAATTATAATCCCTTAACTACATGAATGCCAAACCTGGTTCCAGGTTAAAGCCAATCTAGTACAATAGTTTAACAGTGACCAAACCATCTCAAATCATAAGAAACCTTTATTGTCATTCACCTCAACAAAGGGGAATATAAAGTTCCAGGACCCAGCTAATAAGTTAGATAGAAACCTGCATCCCTTTAGAACTAAAATGAGGGACAATCCTAAGGCTCTCCCCATTACTCATATTTCTGATCTAGGATATACTTTAAATGAGAGATGAGTTGCAGCTATCTCACTTTATTTCCCCCTTCAACCCCAGTGCAAATCTCCAAGCTACTCCTACTATTTCAGAATCATCAGAACACTAATTACAGAAATTAACTAGTTTTGAGCTATTTTTAAACAATTCTCGTTATTATTGTCACAGTGGCTAAACCCCTTAACAGACAGAGGGCTCCCACAGGGGCGCTTTTGGTTAGAAAAATTTATACCTGGGATATCTTTAGGAAAAAAAATTTTAGCTGACAAATCTTATCAAGGTTTGGTATTTGGGTCCAAATACAAGCAGCAGGATTTAATCCAGCCAAGTTTGGTTAACAGCAAAGCAAACTCCAGCGCTCATAATGAGGACTGAAGCCAGGGAAAATGCTAGCCTTTAAGTACAAAAAGCTACCATTATTGAAATGGGCAGATTGTATACCTCAAGTGAACCCATCAAGAATAACGATTTCCAATTAGACTAGCATTGTTGATCCAAGCCTCTCCTCCCATCAGCTGACCTTCAAAGGCCCAGTACCATTCCTATGGGTAGGGTGAAGGGTTATTGGTTTAAACATATCGACTGTAAAAATACTCCCTTATAGTGTCTTAATCTTACGGTTTTTTGTTGAATTATTTTCATAAAATTAGAAGTTCTTTTTTAAAAAGTTAAAGCTATCTAAGGGCCTCACTTATTGCCCTTAATAAAAGTAAAACCCTTAAGTGCTACTTCAACTCCAACTGCTAAAGACAGCAACCTCCAATATGACAAGGAACCTTTCTCCCTTTACCCATCTCACTCTGATGAGGCGCAGCTGATTAGTCTGTGTCTGCTGTTTTGGCTGCTAAAGCACCCATGATTACAGTCCACTTTCTCTTGGCATGCACTTATCATAACAAAATACCCCAACATCACAATTATATGGTTACGTTGTGTTTTCAGCCTTATTAGTTTGGGTACAGATGGTTGACTACTCAAGGTTGGTTTGATCCCTTTTCACTTTTCTTTCACTTGGTACATGGGAAACCATAAAAGAGCAATCTATTAACTTCAACTTACTTGTGCTTCACCTAATCTAATGCTCACTGAAAAGAGCCGTCCTATGGCGCACCATTCAGAGCGGCTACATTCACTATTCCCTTACTTTGGATTCTCTAAACCAGTTGAACTTCTAAGTTAACCTAAGGTATTTCCTGACTCCAATATTTATTCTCTACGACGTCTATACCAACAGATAAAAGAAATGGAGGAAGCAGAAAATGAAGCAAATGAGGCATAAGAAGGAGAAGCGGAGTATAAGGATGATCTGTGTAAAGGAAAAGATGTCATTAAAATACTAATAAAAAGCAGTAATCCAAGAATCCTAAAGCACCATATATATCTCCATATCATATTCCTCAATGGTCCAGATTGAAAGTAATTTCAGGAGAGCCCATTTTGTGAGGAGATATTAGAAGAGCAGCCATCTTCAGATCCATTCAATTCTGAGGTTAATTCGTTATTATATGCGCGGGAAGCAGCTATGGCTACTCAGTTTGGCTTCAATCTGAGCAGAGCCAACCGCCCCCATGGTTAAATTTCCAGAAACTCGTATAAGTTCTCTAACAAAATTAAATAAATATGATATTGTTATTTCATACTTTTTATTTAAATTACTGTTGGGCAGCGGAAAGTCACATTATATACCTTGGTGGACACCAATGCAGCTGGGAAATACATTCAAATGAGGGTATATAGGGTCTAAATCTTCAATTTGCTACTGGGCCCCAATATATGCGCTTTCCGCATCTCTATAGTCACACTGCTGCTCTGTAAGCCTCTCAAGTTTATGGCACATGAACACTATTTTTATCTCACTTATCTGCTATCCCAGACTTGCTGCATCAAGTGAACCTGGGGGATTGGTTGGTGGCGTCGCCTATCTGTAAGCATTGATCTAGAACGGAATATGCTAACATTCACCACACATACATACTCTGGGAAGATTCCCTTACTACCAACTTTAGCCATAGGTAACGCTGTGGTAGCAGCAGCGGAGTACTCCGCACCAGATGTTGGACCTGACCTCCACAAATTGCAGCAGATTCTGGAGCCTTACAAAGGCGCGTTCAAAATTGAAAATGCCAACTGTCTTCCTGAACATTTGGAGTTTGATCTATACCTCTAGTTTACAGTTGATCCCATAAAATTAACTGGCCATTGTACCATTACATGGTACAGGAAAACCAAGCTCTCAAGGTATGAACTGATGACATGGTAGCTTAAAGATAATTGATCAGGAAAGGCTATTACATCTCATTTCTAGTGGGTTTTGCCCAAAAAAATTAGATGGCATACTAAGCCCCTGTGTAGATAATGCCGCCTAAATAATGTTAAAGTTAAAGATCCAATTACCTTCCCTTAGAATCTTCCATTTCCCAAGCCATTTCCAACTCTATGGTTTCTAAAATTGATCCGGTTAATGCATTACACCAAGTGCTGGTGAAGTCTTGCCAGGAATGGATTGCTGAAATCTGGACACGGTAGGGAATTTATCAGTTCATGGTTATGTCCTAGTTCTTAATTATGCACCAGCTTTTTTCAGCGCCGCATTGTTAATAATTGGAGGATTTCAGGTTCTCCTGTGCAATAGCATACTTTGATGATAATTTTAAACCCTTCACTTAAAGATGAACAGCTTGGAAAGAACCTGATGGTCGTAGTAGCAGCCTTACATTTAGCTGAATTAGTTGAAAAGCCGTCCAAGTGTGAGTTTTGCAAGGATGCATTAAACTTCTTGGGGAACCTGGTATTGAAGAATGGTCATGCTTTTGCCAATAAAACATGGACGCCATTCGCTCTTGGCCTACTCCTAAGATGCAGAAGCAACTGCGTAGCTTTCTTGAATAGTTCAACTTTTTAAAGAAATTTTCACCAGCCATCTCTAAAATTGCATCCCCCTTACACCACCTTACTAGTAAGAATGCCTATTTTTTGTAGCCCTGAGTGACAAAAGCCTTTTTACACAAGAAAAGACGTCTACACATCTACTCCTGTTTTTCATCATGCTGATGAGTAAAAGCTTTTATTGTGGCATGCGCCGCCTCAGATACTGCAATGTGCGCCATCTTGTTGCAAGAATTTAAGGGGAAAGAGCACCATGTTTAACTCCTCAAGTAAGTTTATCATAACTGAGCGTTCTTGCCTATATTTGATAAAGAGTTGGCTGCCTTTGCTTGGTCTCTAATTCATTGGCGGTATCTCTTACAGGGCGCCAAACATACAGTAGTGGTGCACACCGACCACAAATCACTCATTTACAATCGTAAGCCTCAGAAGGTGGCTCACATACAAAGTAAACTCATTTTCACCTATTGATTTTTAATTTCAATATGAGTTTGTCAAGGGTTCACACATATCTTTCCAGACATCCTTAGTCAAAACCCTTTATTGATACATGTTTCTATTGGCGGCTCTGAGTTATATACAATAATCCCACCTGAGCAAATTATGCCCCTCCTTTCCCTGCCATTGCCGCGGTAGCTCTCTCCATTCCACGCTCCAAACTCAAAAATAAATCCAGGTCCAAACCCAAACCCAAACCAAGCCCCAAGTAGCCACACTTAAAAGCACCAACCCTCTACCGAGTCTGTAACTTGATTAGAGCCAAGAGCTCCCGCTCACAAACCCTTCCACTAAAGAGGGTTCTCTCTTGGACAATGTGCTGGCTTTACAAGCAGCTGATGCAGAAGGCAAATACTTATGCCTAATATTGTTGCTAATAAAACCCCATCCAAATAGTATTCCAAGCCAGATAGGGTAAATTTAGTGACAACAAATGGGTTCCTTCTTCTCTGCGTTCCCACTTCATAAGGAACATCGTGATCCCATTATCATGGGGCACACTAGAGTAAATAAGTGTACTAACTTAATAAAGCGTGTGAAAACCTCACACTTTTATCTCTCATTGTAAACACTTTTGCAATATATTCAATTCAAGTCTAAGTAAGTCTAAAATCTCATCAAGGCGATTAGTGTGCACCTGATTTCAGGTAGCAGTTGAGCAAGTAAAGTTAAGGGCACAGGTGTAGGCCCCACATAAACCAAGTTTTAAATGCCCCAGCGAATCTGGCAGCATAGATAAAATTAATAGTATAAAACTGGAGGTTACAATTTCCACAGAAATTTTGACCTGGCAAGTGCGCTGCAACTAGTTCATCAATATGCCGCACTCCCAACCACTATTGTTGGTGAAATACAGGGTGCATATCTTCCTGTATCTTCAACAAATGGCGCTTTGGGAGAAGTTTTGTAAATATGTACAACATTTCCCAAATGCAGTGTACGTCGCACCACACTCCATGCCTCGCGGTTGGCTGGATCTAGGTTTCAAAAACAAAAATGTGGTGGATGAAGCCACAAAAGTGCGAGTGGTAGTGGACCTCACAAACAGTAAACGGGTAGTCAAAACAAAGTGCACTTGCTGGACTAAATCAAACCAAATTTTCTTAACTTTCTACTTCCTATCTACACAGTCAAGTACACCAAGGTGGAGCACCACCTGAAGGCTGGGCTTGCAGAATATGAAGAAATCCAATCCTTTGAGATGCAGCGCTTTATGTTTATTCTGGACCTGTGCAAGGGCAAAGCAATTGCTGTTCTCACCTCATCCACGGGCTTAGCAGAAGATCTGACCCAAATCCCTCACACCACTTTTGTAGAAATTAATGGGCAAGATTCCCACCCATTCAGGGTCACCATGGATAGCGTGCCTCCTATCTGCACTTTCTGTTGCACTTTTGGCCACAAGCCCATAACTGCCCCGTCAAGGAGGGCATTACTCAAACTGAAATAATCCTGGAAGCAATGTGTGGTGCAGACGCCCACTATGAACTGGCAGTAGACACCAACGCAGCCTTCTCATGGGGCGCACCTGGGTACTATATTTATTAAAAGCTGTGTTCCCACAGGAGCGCAAGAAGGCCAAGAAGGCCTGCAAGGCAGCGGCCAAGGAGGCGGCCAAGACCGCTTTCTATGATCCCGCCTGCCCAGCTCCAGGAGGACATTGAGTCATTAATGGCAGAAGTGGCTCGTGAATCCTTTCACCAATCAGATTGGCCGCCCAAGCTGAAGACCCAATGGGTGAGTCGGTTTCACCTGACCAAAGCTACCAAGCATTGATTGTAACTGAGTCGCTCAACAATATACCTGCCAAAATTCCACCTTTATGCGATGGTGCACCACAAGTGCACACAACGCCAAAAATTTGTTTCACCGTGGGGAAAAAGAAGAAGGCAAAAGCCAACGCAAACCCCACAGCAAAAGCTTCACATACTGAACCATAATCCATAGCTCAGAATACCCACACTGCCATACAGTGACGTGCTGAAAAGGAGAAGGCTGAAGGTCTAGGGCGCCCTTCCCCTCGCACCTAAGGTGCAATGTGGGAAGCCTTTACTTTAGGGACGTTGAACATCGCTGGACTCATTGCCTCGCCATCTCAGGCTAGGAAACTGAGTTCTTTAAAAAATAGTTTACCCGTGGACATCCTGGCCATTCAGGAAACCCACTGCCCGCATGGTGCAGATGAAACATGGACAACCATGCTCCTCCCTTCTCTTTCCTTTTGGTCACCACATTGTGGGGTGCTTGTTCAAGTGACCCATAGTTTTAATTTATTTTGTCAACATTGTACCTTGACGGCCACATCCTTGTAGTCACCTTTTTGTGGGATGACAAAGTGCATGCTGTCGTTAACTTTTACACCCCAACCTGTGCATGAGATCATTGGGAATTTTTCTCAGCTGTCAATTCCCTTCTGCTACCCCCTGACCCATTTGTTGTTGGTGACATGAACTGCTAGACCAACCAACCACAGACCACTGGCCCTTGTCGCCTACACCCCCATGAGGCATGTTGAACTTCGCGTTCTAAAAGCCACCCTAGGGTTGTTCAATACTCCTCCACATCATGCACTGCTAATTACAAACATGTCTCGCCCCCATGTGCACAATGGCCAGCTAAGGTCTATGACCCGCATTGACCTTATTCTCATTCCATTGAAATTTCAATCCCAAATTTCCACTTTACCACGACAAAAATCGATTTATCTGACCACAGAATGTATTTGTTTTCATCTGTTTGTAAAATTAGCGGCCTATGAGGCAAAGTGGTGCAAACTCCACCCCACTGAGATCATGTCACCCAGGTTTTCCTCGTGGACACTGAGACCTTGGCTCCAGAGTTTACCACACCATTATGTGCAGACCCAATCTCCACCTGGTTAAAACTTCAAAGCGAACACCATCCGCCAGGCTTGCCACATCTCATTACATCACTCGCGTGCTTCCTCAGCAATCATTTTGCGCACGCTGGCAGAAGTGGACCATCTGGAATCCAATGTCCTAGTGGCAGGCTACAGCCTGGCTTGGGGTCATAAGTGGTTGGAAGTGTCTGCTCGCCTCAACACACTGGTAAGACAATTCAAGCATTGGTTTGTGTTCAGTATAAAGCAAAGCATATAACAGCAGGTAATATGTGTTCCACTTACTTTTTTTGAAAATTCTTTGCACCATGCCAGAGCTTGGCCTGCACACAGGTGCAAAGGCCAGACTACTCCATTGCAGATATTTCAGCTGAAGTGACAATCAAAGTATGAAACTAATACTCCAAATTTATTGCTCTGATCCAGTTCCGCTGGCTGAAGTGGACAATTTTCTCAAAAGTGCACATACCCACACCATTTTCCATTTTCCAGAGTTGATGAATTTGATTACTCAGGACGAACTCTGGTCTGCCAATCATGGTGAACTGTACAGGAAATTCCCGGGTCCAGATGGCATCCCTTATGAGTTCTAAAAGAAGTATTCCAAATATCTTTCCTCCTTGCTGCTTGCCTCTATGAACCAATGCCTTATGGAAACGCGCCTCTTTTCTGGAGGGCAAGAGGCCTTCATAATAACGTTGTACAAGAAAGGGGATAAGATGGAATTGGCCAACTGGCGCCCATTTCACTTACTAACATAGACATGAAATCTTTTTCTAAAATCATGGCAAACCGTCTAGGGGTTGTTGCCTCTGCTCTCATTTCCTCCGAACAATTTGGTTTTATTCCTAAACGGTCTATTTGGGACAACCTACACACCGTAGCCAACGTCTGCCAGTCTACGGCTTCTGGGGAGCTTGTGTTCTTAGACCAGCAGAAGGCTTATGATAGAGTCAATTAGGATTATCTCAGAGCCCGCCTCCACAAGTTACACCTCCCATATCTGTATAATTAATTGTGTGATGTTGCTCATGGAATCTTCCACAATGGCTGTGCGTGGCCCTAAATTCCTCACGGATGTAGTTTTCTCTCAAAGGGGCCTAGGCCAAGGGGAATTTCTAAGACCACTCTTGTATAACTTCAGCCTTGACCCACTTCTTCGAAATGTGAATGATTCCTTTTTGGTGTCCATGTGCAAGGCCAAGCACCAGTCAATATGTTGGCGTTTGCTGATGATTGTTTGGTTGGGGTGTCTAACAATCATGATGCACGCACACTTGAAGCTACTATCCAGATTTACTCCCGGGTAAGTAATGTTGCACTTAACGCCTCCAAAACCGAAATTGTTCTCCTTGGTCAGTATTAAGCCTGGTAATCCCCAGCGCCTCATTTTCTAACTGTGTCAACAACTTGCTCACGGGATTGCTTGCCCTTCCCACCCCACACCGCCCCGCTTGTGCTCCCCTTTGTGCCAAGCCCCACCGCTGGCCCTGTCCGCCATTTGGGGGTGTGGCTGGAGGTGGGAGGGTACGCCTCAACGGTGATGAAAAATCATATCTAGACAACGTTATGAAACACATAGCTTCCCTCAAAGCCCACCATACCTCCCTTACAGGCAGGTTAGTTCTAGCCAACTCTATGCTCCTTTCTAAAGCTTGGTTTGGGGATTACGCCATCGCCTTTTCCCCTTGTTTCTTCAAGTCATTATACGCCCTTCTGCAAGGGTGGCTTTGGTTAGGCCGCCCACCGCCAATGTGCCTGTATGCCACATTTGGCCCTCGCCATAGTGGTGTCATGGGCTTGCTCAACTTTGAGGTCCACGCCGCCAAAATCCTTGGCACCTTGATTGCTGTAGCAACCAAAATCTATAATCTCAGCCCAGCACTGATCCCGCGCGGCATGCTCCAACTTCTCCCATGCCCTGGGCCTCACCAATCATGCCCACCCCCATTTTCTGTTAAAGTACCTCGCCTCGCAACCTTCTGCTGTGGGCCCACATGGGACGTCGCCCCACTTCAAAAGAATTCTCCTCTCCATGCGGAGCGCTGAGTGGAGAATTTGCATCAGTGGGCACATCACCCAGAGGGGGCGCCCTACTCCTCGGTTTACCCAGTAAGTACAAGTACTACCAATTCTGAACGGAGCGATACCAATGAGGTCCCCTACCTTATCCGCGGTGGACTACTTGGACATGTTGGACATCCCCTACTCCCTAGATATCCAGAAAGCCATTTGGAAGTACACCCACCACCTACTTCTGCAGCCACATATTAGTTCCCATATGTGGCGCTGCTTGAGATGGGTATACCGTGCAGCTGAGTACTCTAATGCTTTGCACTCATCTTGCATCATGTGTGTGGCCAGTATGGAACTTTGGTTCACCGCCTGGAAGAGTGACCTTTCTCAGAGGAGATATGGCGTGAGGTTCAGAGTCTCTTTCACCAGGATCAGGCACAGCCCTTCAGCCTGTCTAAGGACATCTTTTCTTTGTCCATCGTTTCCCCTCTACCACCATCCCTCCATACCTTAATGGTTGCAATCTCTATGTGGCTATCCACACGATTGTCTTGGATACTAATTCAGGCTCTACTCCCACCCTCCAGGAAGCTTACGCCAGTTCCAATCGCAATTTGTGGACACTTTCAAGCGTGGATGTTTGGGTAACTCCCACCCTGTCGCTGGCAGATGGTCTCATCCTGGTTCCCAGTTTGGTTCATCACTTCAGACTCCTTCCTACATACGTGCTCAATAGTGGAACAAGCCTCTAGACACGTAACCCCCTTCCTTTTCTTGGCGTTCCCGTTGGCAACAGGAGATAGCGTTTGCTTCTCTGGGGTGCCTCCTCTCGCTTAAGTTTGTTTCATTAGTTTGTTTACTTATCAGAAGTGTCTGTCCCCTGGTCGGCCTTCCCCAAATAAAATTTATATTTTAAAACTTAATAAAGCGTGGGCATGATTGAAATGGTCTTACAAAAGATGTCCCTGTGTGAGTAGAAGGTTGTTTACGTGTGCTTACTCCAAATCTGACCAAACAGGTAAAAATGTTTTTCTATACTACCTCCAACAAGCTGAAAGGCTTGGACATCATTTTCGGTGGATTTTATTTTGGTTTCATCAGTTTCCCAAGGGTATGATGCATTATGGTAGTGGATCTTTTTACAAAATACTATCCCTAATCCCTACTAGACAACCATTGCAGATGAAGAGATGGTGCGGTAGATTGTACCTAGGATCTCTTTTTTGTGCTGTTTACTTCAGGAAGTAATCAACAATAGATGGTCTTAGTTTAACTCAAGATATGGGAGGCTTTGCGCAATATGATGGAGATCAATTTCTGCGGTCTTCGCTTACCATCCTCAGTCAGATGGTCAAACAGAACAAACCAACCAGACCTTGGAGCAGAATTATTTATGAAATGCTACTGATTCACAGAACACATGGGCAGCAGACCTCCCTTTGGCTCAGTTTTAAACAATATCTCCCCTACATGCTACAGCGATATTACCAATGTATGCTAACTTGGATTTCAATCCCGCTTTCACCCTTGGCCCCAAAATTGGCAGTGATAGCCAGGCTGCTGACAACTTCGTTAAGCACATCCAGAAATTACATTTCCAGGTCCAACAACATTTGAGAAGATCAACTAATGATGCCTAAATGGTTTGCAGACAAAAAACGCTGTGCGCCTCCAGACTATTAAGTAAGGATTTGGTTATAATTAGTACTAAGAAGTTGCACTTAAAGTGACTTGTCATAAGTTGGCTTGCAAATGAGCAGGCCCTTTTCCTATCTTTAAGGTGCTGAATGTCAGATCTTTCCAAGGTGAACTTACCTGAACTGAAAAATTTAAAATCTCTTTACTCCATATCCCTATCCCCCTTAAAAATCAAGAAGCCAGTAGAGGTTGAGCCTATCATGGTGAAGAAGCACTTGAATTTGAAGTGGAGAGAACCTTGGACTCCAATGTGTAAAGCACAGGATATTTCTTAGTATCCTGGAAGGGGTACCCCACTTATAAGAAAAGCTGGGTGCCTTCCAAATATTGTGCCAACTTCCCGAGTTGATAGCTAAATTCCACGCTGAAAATCCTAGAACTCTAGATCCTTCCTCGCCCATACCACCCACTAATGCAGCACCCAAGTTAGAGTTCCTCATAAAAACTACACCTTAGTTAAGGCCTCAGAGGGGGTGTGGATCTCGTTCTTATAGAATGGTGAATGTAAGGTTCCAGGGCAAGCTATTGAGCTAGATAGAACTCTTCATTCCTTTAATACTAAATATGGAGCTCAAATCTAAGACTCTCCCCCTTATGCATCTTTCTGATCAAGGGATAACATGGATGAGTGAGAGGTTGCAGCTATCCCAAATTGTTTTCCCTCTCAACCCAAGTGCAAATATCCAAGCTACTCTAACTTTCATTTCAAAATTGCAGAACACTAATTGTAGAAAATCAACCAGTTTTGTACTGATTTTTGAACTTCTCGTGATATGATTGTTTCAGGGGATAAACCCCTTAACAAACAGAGAGCTACCACAGGGGCGCCCTCAAATGGAAAAATTGATAACTGGAGTTTCTTCATGGTTAATATTTTACCCAACAGTTTCTTCCAAGGTTTGACCTTGAATGCAAAATCCAAACAACATGATTAAGTATAATTAAGTTCAAGTAACAGGAAGTCAAAATCTGATGCTTAGAATAAGGATCAAACTCAAGAAACACTAGTAATTTGAATACAACTGCTACCCATTATCAAAATGAGCAGATCAAATCTCCAAGGGAACCCATTGAGAATAACAATTTTTCAATTTAGACTATCATTTTCTAATCCAAGCCTCCCCCAAACAGCTCACCTAAAAAAACCCAGCACCCTTCCTATGACATAATGTTTAGTTATTGTAATTAATATATTTCTAATAAGTTACTCCCTTGAAAAGTCTAAATTTTTTAGTTAAGTAGTTGAGATTAATAAATAAATTCGCGGTTTCTATTTACAAAGTCGAAGCTACCCAAGGGTCTCACTATTGCTCTTAATGAATGGGGAAATACTAGGTGCTTTTTAAACCCCAACTTCTAAAGAAAGACGCCCCAATATGACAACGAGCTTTTCCCCTTTCACCCACCTCACTCTAATGAGGCGCAGCTGTTTAGTATGTGCCTGCTGTTGTGGCTACTAAAGCACCCACAACTACAGGCCTGTTTTCTCTTGACACTCATCTAATAGGGAATGCCTTTCCAATTTCTTGGGTTTTTTTATACTAGCACAAAGTCATTGATTTCTACTAATCAAATTTATGTGGACAACTCCATCACTGCCATCATCTCTGCCCTAAATCATGGCCTGAAGTTCAGCTAAAAATACTAAAGGGCTTTTATAAACTTTTACATATTTTGTGAAATCAATGAGGCTCTGGTGAGATCCCAGTGGCCCCTGAAAAAGTTATTAAGCCTCTGTTAGGCCCCTCCTAGACTTAGAGTACAGGTCATAGAGTCCAAGGAGAAGAACGTATTTATATGTTCCTACTGAAAGGGTTTTTGGAACATGAAAGAGGAATGCTACAGGTAACATACAGAAGATGCGAACAAAAGTTGATAGAAAAAAAGAAGTTAGCATGGAGAAAGAGGCTTTTAGTGCTGAAGCTCCCCTTTGTATGTTTCTACTCAGATCTAATATCTCCAATAAGATTCTCATTGGAGAACCCCATGACATTGAGATAACAATTATAATAACATCTAAACTTTGATACTGCTTACTCTTTTGATGAGCCGCCCATTTTTCTCACCTTTACGCCTTAACTTGGCAGTTTGGTTACCCAGGTTGCAGTCAAGGTTTATAAGAATCCTGTGCTCACCAGAAATTGACTGTGGGTCACCTTTGAACGTAATTTTTAAAATTAATAAAAAACTAAAATCATTCCCAATATGCCAAACTACATCAAATATGGCACCACAGGGCCACAATGCAGCAGATACATTAGGCCCTACTCCGCTCTCAGCCTCATGTTTGTAGAAGTTTGGTTAGATAACTCAGCTATAGCCTTAGATAGCCCCAACTATGAGCTACTCTTAGGTATCCAATGTCTCTTTCTGTACAACGCCATCATTTATTATGTGAAAAAATCTTATCTTTACTTATTACACACATTCCCTTAGTGTTTGAGATGACAAAGGATACTAAAGATCGTATAAAACCTTGCATCTGTTCATTAGAGATAGAGATCTGGATCAATCAGCTTGACTACCACGTCCAAGGTTCATTCATAAAACAACCAACTTATGTAGTTGATGGAGCCAAGGGGATTACTGTGTATCCACTAGAGCCTAAATTTTATTCCCCAGGGTCACAGGTCATTTTACACCCAGGCCCACATAATAATTCCTCCAGGAAGCCTTTTGAAGATACAAGATGCCAAAATCTTTCCACAAAAGATGATTAACTTGCCTAGGTATTCTCAACCCCGCATACGCTGGCACAATCTATAAATTGCAGAGTAAAGTAACTCCAGAAGCTCGCACAGTTGGACCCAATAATCCAATAGCCTAATTACGTTTATTACCCAACAAGATCATCTATTTCTGAGAGTTTAAAAGCCTTTGTGACTTTAGTCAGGAAGCCTTTTACTGTGGCGCTAGTCACAACATCGATAGGAGAAAGCCTCACAACAGAATCAAATAAAGAATTTGATGAGCTCTTATAGGATTAACCCCAATATATTCTCCAAGTCCGCTTATGAATTTGGAAAAATGAAAGGGGTCATATACAAGGTGGAGACAGGAGATGCTTCCCCTAAACTATCGCTACCTTATTGAAAAATCAAGGTAGAAGAGGCTAAGTTCCTTGAAAAAATTGATAGCTTCAGGATTGGTGACACCTTCTCCAAAGTCCCTGGGCGTCTCCTCTTAAACTTATCTGTAAAAAAGACAGGATCCATCTCGTTGTGAGAATCCAGCTAGCTTATACTTGCTGTTGCTGAATTCAACTAGATATCCTCAAACCACTTAGTTAATTTTGTTTTTCCAATGAATATGGTGGACTCACAAACTAGCAAATGAATTAAAAATAGGGTTATTCAAGTAGAAGCTTGGGTAGGAAAAAACAATTTTATTAGTGGTCAAGCAGGTGTTAAAAACAAACCTTATTATGATCCCTGTTTAGTATTTAATTGTGTCAAAGCTCAAAGTTTGTACCATTCTAGGAATGTCCAAATTAGAGAATATGGAATCTACCTATCAGAGCTCTTGAGTCTCCTGTCGCTTCAATGGAACAGCTAAAAGAGTGTTGATACTGGGTAGGACTATTCCGTTAGGCAAAGATTTAATATATTTAACGCAATCAATGGGCGGGAAAATATTTGCACCTTGCAGGACAACCTCCAATTTTATAAAAAGGGTGGTCTCCGCCTAGTTGTGTGATGTATACTGGAAGTAGGCCAGGGAGGAACCTCAGACAGACTCCCATGATTCTGCCACATGGTCAGTGAAATCTGACTCCCTGAACTCATGCTATTTGCCCAAGTAGTATTAATAATAGTGTTTTCCCATTTTTTAGGGGATCCATTAAGAATTGACCAGGGTCTTTTGGCCGAAATTATCATTATTTCCATCCAAAACACTCTTATCACAATATCTAACTTGTAATTGTCTGACATTACCCACTTTCAGACTATTTTCACCCAAAACAATCTTATCTCAAAGCTGAGAGGGCAATTGTCCGACATCACCCCCCTCAAGAATGTTGAGGGAAGAATAGGGCGGTAGGAAGTGGCCATGTACCCAGTTAATGATAAACCCTGTAGCCAAGCAATTTAATAGAATACTCAGCACCTCTCTTTTAGGTGATGACAAAAGGGCCATCCCATATTGATCCACACTTACCAATACTAGGAGTGATGCAGTTATAATAGAACAGAACCAGGTCAGAAACTTGGAAGGAAGGTAGGAGGTTTGGAGCTCATTGGCAGCCTGCCCTTCTTTAGTCAACATTTTAGCTATATTGGTCATAGTATCAGATTGGAGTTGAATGATATGTGAGCCAATATTCTCATAACTTTTTCAGGCTCCTCAACTCTAGAGGAGAATACATATTTTTCTAGAAGGCAAGTATTCCTGGTTCCCTCCCATACAAGACATGGAATGGGGACATTTTCAGGATCCAGTGGTAACTAATCCGGTAGGCCATAAGAGCATTGAGTAGGAATTGATCCCAGTGAAGTGGACCAGAAGATGCCATTTTTCATAGGATGGAGACCAATGTTCCATTTTTCCCATTGGTAGATTGATTTTATATAGCCAAGAAGAGTTGTTGGGCTCTCATAGAGGTAGCCAGGATTTTGACTACTCTAGAGGTGAACTGCTTACCATTTTCGCAGAGTATTACTTGGGGACAGCCATGACGAGTGAAAATGTTTTAATGTAAAAGCGTTGTCATGGCATTGGCCGTTTGAACTGAGAGAGCCACGGCTTCAAACCACTTAGTGAAATGTGGCAGTACCTACTAGGATATTGGTTTCCACCAGTAGTCTGCAGGAGGGGTCCTACCACGTCTATGCTAGTGGTATGAAAATGTTGTTGGGGGGTAGTTTGGTAATATTGGTACCTAGTATTAAAACTACTTTGCTTCTTACAATTGAGGCAGGCTTATAAAACTTCAACAATAGTTTCATGATTCCTTTCTAATATCAATCCCTAATTCATTCATAGGTTTTCTTTGCTCCTCCATGACATAGGGTTGAGTGAGCTTCCAGGATAGCAGGTACAAGTTCTGAGGGCCAAAGGTAAGGAAACCACTTTGCCCCCACCTCTTATACAACTTACCGCTCTCCACTTTGGCGTTGCGGGAGTGCCAGGCTAACAAAATCTGGACAGGCTCATCCTCATCCTCCCAAACATTGGGGGTCATTAAGAGGTCATATAACCTTCTCGCCTCATATTATCCATGTGCAAGTCTAGCAGCTAAGTTAACACATCAACATTCATGTGACGGGTTCTAGCACAGTGTTAAATCTTCATGTCATAATGCTGGAGCTTTATAGCCTAACTTGCTAACCAGCCAGTATGATCCTTCATGTTCTGTAACCATTTCAAAGAAGCGTGGTCCATAACCACAGTGAAGGTAGTCCCATACAGGAAAGGGTAGTAATGCTTCACAGCTAACAAAACAGCAAGGCATACCTTCTCTGTGATGCTGTAGTTGCGTTCTACCTTTGACATCATCATACTAAAATAGGATACAGGATAATCCACACCATTTTCACCTAATTGGGGTAAGATGGCCCCAATGGCATAGTGCAAGGCACTGGTAAACAAGATAAAAGGTTTACCATAGTCTGAGTGCCTCAAAATAGGGCTTTGTCGCAGCAGTTGCTTCAGCGTCTCAAAAGCGGCCTTTTGTTCAGTACCCCAATGGAAAGGGGTTTTTAGTGTCAGTAGCCAAAAAAGGGGCTCGCTGAGCTGGCTGAACCTTGGTATAAACTGGTGGTAATACCCCATCTTCCCTAAAAAACCTGAATATCCCGCAGATTTTTAGGGGGAGACATTTTTGAGATCTCTTTAATCTTATCCTCTATGGGTTTGATTCTCTCATGAGAAATAACGTGTCCAAGCAAATCTACCTTCTTTGAAAAAAGGTACACTTAGAGGGTTTTTACTTAGTTTTGACTCACGTAAGCGTTAAAACACCTCCTTCAGGTGAATAAGATGGCCGGTGAAGGTCTTAGAGAACACCGTGATGTCATCAAGATAGGCAATGACACAACTTACCTTCAAATCTTGCATGATATGATCCATAGCGCGCTGGAAAGTTTCAGGTGCGTTGCACAACCCTTGAGGTAACCAGGTGGGTTGGAAAAGACCCTCACTATAAATAAGAGCACATTTCTCCTGGTCTTGTGGAGAAAGGTACATTTGCCAATATCCGCTAGCTAAGTCCATCACAGAAAAAAGTTATATCTAAAAAGTTGTTCCAGGGCGTCATCAATGCGGGAATGGGATAATTGTCCTTTTTTATGAGGTTATTTAGCTTGTGGTAGTCCATGAATACCTGATGGCCTCAGTTTTTCTTTTAATTAGCAAGAGAGGGAGATACCAAGGGCTTTGAGATAAAAACTAGTAGATCCGCGTCTTGTTCCTGCTTGAGTCCAGTCCTTACGGCTGTTCTTCCACCTTTGACTTGCAGTAAGGTTCTGACCATATGGGATGGGCATCACCCACATTGATGGAGTGGCTCCAGTCCTTCATGCGGCCATAATAAGTATTCAAATTGGAGAATATGTCGCTATCTCCTTCTAATAAAGTGTGGACCCTTTCCAGCTCATCTGTGATCAGCTCATCCAAAATATGGACATTGGGCAAGGTACATAACAGGTTATCCGTAGGCAAGTCCAAATCTGACATAGAGCCAATGAAGTGGATACGTTTAATGTCCTCTATGTGGATTAATAACCCTCTGCCAATTTCCTGGTGTTTTCTTACAACCATGTACTTGCAGGTGAGGTTTCACAACAGAATAGTATTAGATCTCTGATAGGCTGGGTCTAGTATCCAGGGCAATACCTAATGCTCCAAGGGGCTAACGCCCTCAAGACTTATGAGGTGCAACAAGAAGTGGTGTGGGATTTGGAGCGTGATCTTTGTGTCAACCCACTCATTGTTCACCAGGCTTAATCAAGATCTCGTCTGCAGTATAGAAAGGAACACCATCCCTAGCATCCACTGAATTGGACAATTTTCTTTGTATTGCGCTCAGATGTGGTATAATGCAAAGTCAAAGCGGAAAAGGAGCACTCAACCAGGAAAAAAGTTTATTTTGCTGGGATCTTTATTGGATAAGATTAAAGGGGATTTTTAGTTATTTAAAGAGAGAGAAAACCTTGCTTCATGTTGATAATTCCATCATATTTAATCGTAAATTGGGTGCCTATGAGCATATCATAAGTGTTGTTGTCCAAGGCCACTGCAGGGGTCAATAAGATAAGCTTCCAAGTGCAAATGGGAAGGGAATAGTATACCCCAATGTCACAAGTTTTATGGGCCTGTGATTCTAAACTCTTAAATTTACTTCAAACCAAGCGCCAGATTGATCTTTTTGATCATCTTGGAGGAGATTACATTTACTAGGGAGCCAGTATCCAGAATGGCTATCACCTGGACTTTTGAATGACCACTTCCACCTTGGTGAGGCTTCCTCCAAAGTTAAAAGACAGAGCAAAGACCTCCTTGAGCCAGAAGGTGGAGGTTAGTTTGCAAGTGGTCACTGGATAACTCTCCAAGATGGATTTCATAGTGTGAACCCGCTGGAGAGATCAAATTAAACTATATAGGAGCTGACAAGCATCTCTAGCAGTATCTTTGAATGCAGGATTTTCTAGAGCTTGGCTGAGGTACATATCCTTAGATATGTGGTCTTGTTTACTCCTTCAGCGTTCAAACGATCAGAAACCTCCACTTCAGCGGGTAATTCCAGTACAAAGTGACCAACATCTTTGTAACCCCCCTCAGATTCTTCCCTGAGGGTATTCTCACCAAATGTCAATGACGCAATCGAGGTAGAGGGTCAGGCACATGAGGTTGAGTAGCTGTCCTATGACCATATGTCTTTCCAGAAAATCCCTTCCTTGTTGCAGGGGTTACCCTTAGGGCGCGTGACTACCAGATTAGCTGGAGAGGAAGGCATGGAAGCTTTAGTAATCTTATGGGGGAGCACAGTATTAGAGGCTTTAAAAGTCTCAGACCTACATGAGGGAGTGATATCTGCTTTGAGTCGCACTGAAGGAGCAGTTTTTATAGGATGAATAAGTATAGGGGCCCCACGGGGTTCGTTGAGGTCACCCCCCACTGTCTTACAGGTGAAAGCTCCGCAATGGTTGAAACTTGGGGTTTCCTCACAGCTTTATTAGTTGTCGCACAGGCATGAAAATCAGCAACGTCTAGCAAAGCCTCTCTTATGTTGTGGATGTTCTTAAAGTTTCACTTCACTGAGATGATATGCCTGGCTAGAAAATATTAAGAAGCTAAGCCAGTCAATATTGCCGCAATGGCATTATCAAGGGTTAGCATGTTAGACGCTGACAACCTCTGGGCAGTGAGGTAAAATCGCTCATCAAAGGAATTGGTCAGTTTGCCTTTAAACATGCTAAGGCTCATATAGGCATGTTTCTCCCTGTTCAGACTCTGCTTGGAACCGAATTTAGCTAAAAGAGCCTACTCAACCTCTGCCATTATACAAAGAGTATCCATATGTAGGATAATCATCTCTTGTGCCAGGCGACTTAAGCAAGGAAGGATGTGTTTAATTTTCTGATTTTCAGTTGTGCTTTGCATTGAAGCTTCATATACATACACAAAAGAAGCAATGCTCCCCTCACCGGGGGTGAACTTGTTTTAAGAGGGGTTTTTAAGGGGCGCTGTCAAGCTCTGTAAGACGTGATAAAACGCTAGCTAGTTGCTTTTAAAGGTCAACTATTTTTAATTCGTCTTTAAGGGGAAGAGTTGGAGGGTTACTCACATTGCTGGCCTCCATTTTTGGTTGAGATTTTGTGGTGTACAGGGTGCCCCCTGTAGTGAACACCACTTTGTGGGAATCCAGCTATCTTATACTTGCTGTTGCTGAATTTAACTGGATATCCACAAGCTACTTAGTTAAACATTATTTTTGCCAATGAATATGGTGGACTTACAAACTATCAAATAAATTAAAATACGTTATTCCCAAGTAGATGCTTAAGTGGCAAAAGAACAATTCTACAAGTGGTCAAGAGGGTGTTTATAAATGAACCCTATTATGATCTCGCTGTTTAGTCCTTTTATTTTTGTTTCAAGGTAAAAGTTTGGATCAGGCTAGGAATGTACAAGTTAGGAAATATGGGAATTTGACCTGTTGGAGCTCTTAAATCTCACTTCGCTATAATGGAATGGACATTGGAAGATCAGTACTGGGGAGTATAGCCCGTTAGGAGAATTTTATTTAACTCAATCAATGGGTGGAACAATATATGCGCCTTTCAGGACACCCTCCAACCCTATAAAAAGGGTGGTCTCCGCTAGGTGTGTGAAGTACACTGGAAGTAGGCCAGGGAGGAACCTCAGACAGACTCCCATAATTCTGCTGCATGGTCGGTGCAATCTGATCCCATAAACTCATGCTATTTGCCCAAGTAGTATTAATAAATAGTGTTTCCCCATTTTGAGGGTTCTATCAAGAATTGACCAGGGTCTTTTGGCCAAAATTATCATTATTTCCACCCAAAACGCTCTTATCACAATGTCTAAATTTGTAATTGTCTGACATTACCCCATTTTAGACTATTTTTTCCCAAAACAATCTTATCTCAAAGCTGAGAGGGCAATTGTCTAAGACTCGTTGACCACCTTAAGCTCAATTTCGTGACTAGACTGATAGTTATCCCATGTGACGGATGGGGTCTCTGAAAACTGCTACAAAGCAGTTAGGCAGGAGTGCTCAAGTGAGTGCCCACAGGCAGGATAGCCCTGCTGTGGAGATGTCCTGAATCTGACTATGCGGAAACCACTTTACCACGAAAGTTTGGGCCATAGTCAAGACAATGCTGGCGCTCAGAAGGAGGGCCTGACCCCTGATAGGGAGTACAAGGACTGGATGGCCTTGTCAAAGTCTGAACTGCTGTCCATGTGGGGTTTCTGGGTTTTATCTTAATAAACTGATTTGCAAATGCGAAAAACTTATTTTTGAATTTATTAAGTTTATTAAAATTTATAGAAGACGAAACTGCTTTACATAGTTTCGCCTGCTCAGATTTGTACTGAGCTTAGTGGGGAAGAGTGGGTCCTGTTCCTGCGGAGTCCGCGGGCGTCTTCCCGGCAGTGGGCCCTATTTGAGAATCTAAACCCTCAATTTCAGCGTCTAGGCCCATTCTCAAACTTGGGCTGGGTACCCTCGGGGTTGCGAAAATTTTCCGCATTTATTATTTGGCTTCAATTTACTCTCAAAGCCTGGGCCATTCTCTTCACCTGTATTCCCTGATATTGGTTTGTTGCCTCTTTTGAAAATGTTTTGTTTGGCGACATCTGGTTGTCCAGAGCGCCATTCACAAGGATTTTCATCCTTGTCAATACTCCCATGAATGATGGGTTCAGCCACACCTGATTGGCTGGAAATTTGTGTTCAAGGGTCCAAACCCTCAACACTGCATTTTTAATATTGGATTTGGCTTCATCTGGTTGTCCAGAGCACCATTTGAGGCTTCCCTTCCCATGTCAGCCTTTTGATTTGTTTTTAATTCTGATTTTGAGGCATCTGATTTGTCAGATTACCATTTACAAAAATTGGTGCGGTTGAACCCCTCTCCCCTGGCCTCGACTATCGCCCTAGGGAAGACTAGGGCAATGTGATGGTCAGGCAACGCCTTGACCGTTACATCACCCTCCCCAGATGAGAGCCCCCTCCAGTTCCAGAACTCCTCTACCTTCCGTGGGCAGTTGCTGCAGTCATCAGCCATCTGCCAGGTGGACTCCTCCACTGGGTAGCCTACCCATTTGACTAGGTACCAGCGCTTCTTCCACGAGATTTTTGACTCCAAGATTTCTTCCACCTTGTACTCCGCCTCTCCAGGTTTCCCAAGTGGACAGGCTTCAGTTTCTCTGGGAGAGGGCCTTCAAACTTCCTCAGTTGCAAGACATGCAGTACTGGATGCGCCCATGATCCCTCGGGGAACTCCAGCTTGTACGCCACTTTGTTTACCTGGTGGAGGACCTTGAATGGGCCCAGAGCGACTGGTCCAAATTTCCTACAGCTTGCTGGCACCGAGTAGTTTTTTGCGTTGATCATCACTAGGTCTCCTTCCTTTAGCACTGGGGCCTCAGATCAGTGAGTGTCAGCCTTCCTCTTCTGCATTTCTATCACTTTGACTAAATTCGCATGCAGGGCTTTCAGGTTTTCCTTCATTTCTGTTGCCAAGTCGTTGGCCGCTGGGTTTGGACCTCTGGGGTGGGTTTCACCATCTTTGGGTGGAACCAATAGTTCGCCATGAATGGCAACATTCCTGTTGACGAATGGGTCAAGTTATTATAGGAGATTTTGGGCTAGTCTTAGCCAGTCCATCCAGCGTTCCTGTTGTGTAGTCATGTAGCATCTCAGGTACTGCTCGAGGACTTGGTTAACTCATTCCATCTGGCCATCTGACTGCGGGTGGTAAGCTGAGGATCTGCATGGCTTGATCTGAAGATTTTCGAGTAGGTGTTGCCAAAATCAGGCGATGAATTGAGGGCCTCTATCTGATACTATCTCCTCCGGTAGACCATGGCAGGCGAACACCTCATTAACAAAGATATCCGCCATGCCCTTTGCTGTGATGGTGGAGTTACAAGGAAAGAATTCCGCGTACTTGGTCATTCTGTCTACCACCACCATCACAGCGTCATATCCCTTTGATTTTGGAAACCCCATTATGAAGTCCACACTCAGTGAGGACCATGGCATTTCTGCAATCTGGAGGGGCTTGAGTTTTCCTAAAGGCTTCTGCCTAACGTGCTTGGAATGGGCGCATGTGACACATTTCTGGATGTACTCCCTCACGGCGCTGGGCATCCCCAGCCAGGAGTAACTCTGGGCCAGGAGCTCTATGGTTTTCTCATTTCCAGGGTGTCCCGCCAAGGGGTGGTCGTGGAAAGCGCTTATCGCCTCCTCCTGGAGCTCGCAGTTGGGCAGCCATGGGCGCCCTTTGTGGAGAATGAGGCCTTTCCTTTTACAGAAATTCTTATGTTGCTCATTCTCTACTACCCCTCCTCCAGGTCCTTCCACAGTGTTGCCCCATACTTTGAGCTTCGCTGGGCGGCCTGGAGCTTTTCCCTCAGTTCCTGGGTGGCATTCTGGATGACAGAGAACACATTTGAGGGCAACATAGTAGCGGTGTTGTATGCATCCAGCTCCTCCCTTGGGAAGGACTTACCTGGGTCCCTGCTTAAGAGATCTGGGATGAGGTTGCTTTCCCCCAGCTTGTACACAATCCTAAAGTCATAAGACGCCAGCTCTAGGTGCCATCTGGCCTGGCGCTGGTTCATGCGCTTTGGGCTCTTGTAAAATTCGAGGGCTCAGTGGTCCGTTCTGATAGTAAAGGGATGTCTGGCGTAGAGTAAGTGGTGCTGCCATTCCTCCAAGGCTGATACAATCGCTAAGAGCTCCTTGTCATACACGGGGTAGTTGGTCTCAGCGGGCAGCATTTTCCTGCTAAAGTAGCTTACAGGATGGTCTACCCCATCTTCTCCCTCTTGTAGCAGGACTGCCCCAATTGCAAAGTTGGAGGCGTCGGTCTCCACTATGAAAGGGCGGTTGGCGTCAGGATGGGCTAGTACTGGTGCCTTCATGAGGCTCTCCTTGATGGCTTGGAAGGCTGTCTCCTCCTCTTTTCCCCAATGAAACGGGACCTGCCCTGTCAGGCGAGTTAGGGGTGCCGCCGTCTTGGAAAGGTCTTTTGCAAACCTTCTTAGGAAGTTCACCACGCCCAGGAAACTTCTAACACCCGTTCTATCCTTAGGGGCCGCCCAGTCCCTTACTGCCTTCAGCTTGTCCGGGCATATGGCTGTTCCCCTTTGGAAGACTACGTTCCCTAATAAGGAGACTGAGTCCTTGTAGAACTAGCATTTAGATGGCTTCAAGCGGAGGTCCGCCTTGTTGAGGGCTTCCAGAACGCTCAGCACATCTCCTTTGTGGTCCTCCTTGGTCCTGGAAAACACAAGGATGTCATCCATAAACGCCACACAACATTTTCCAATTCAGGTTTCCTAGGGCGTTGTCTATGGTACGTTGGAATACTGCTGGGGCGTTCTTGAGGCCAAAAGGCATCACCTTGTACTCAAAGACTCCTAAGTGGCACTTGAAAGCTGTATATTGTTGTTGTTTGGCGATTACCAGAACTTGGTTGAACGCGTCAACCAGGTCCAACTTGGTGAAAACCTGGCTACCTGAGATCATCTGAGAGATGGTCTCCATCAGAGGGATGGGGTAGGGGTCAGACTTGGTGATTGCGTTCAGCCGCCAGTAGTCCACACACAGGAGAAGCTCGCCACTTGCTTTTGGGACTAGGAGTATTGGTGACACCCTGGCGAATTAGATGGAACAATCATCCCGCGCTCCAGCATTTCCTTGTCATAGACCTCAAGGGCAGCCTTCGCCTTAAGGTTCAAAGGGTAGACGGGACAACCCTTGGGGAACTCCGCATCCTTTTTGAACCTGAAGGTGAAAGGGTAAGGACCGTTTGGGGTGGTAGAGGGAGCTTGGTTCTTCTTATACAGGTGAGCATATGCACAAAATTCGTTGGGTATGTCCGCCTCCGTCTCCAGCCCTACTACTGCGTTCACCCCAGGATTCCCTCCGCCAGTGGTGAAGAAATCTAGTGCCACTGGGGGTTGGTTCTTGGGGTGTAGCAAGACCAGGCGCTCCTGCAGTTTGAACTGAGGGGAGTACTTGTGCCACCACTCCATGCCCAGGATTATGGGATGAGGCAGATTTTTAATGGCACTGAATGACTCTTGGAAGGTGTGAGGCCCCTGCCGCAGCAGCACCTGGGTCTTGATCTTCCAACTGCTAACCATTTTTGAGGTGTCTGCCAGCGTCACGGCTCCCTTCCATTCCATTTCCAGCCTCATTTCTTTTGCTAACCCGTGGTCTAGATAGTTATCTTCCGCTCTGGTGTCCACCAGCGCCCAAAGTTGATCCTCCTTTTTTACCTTTCTTCCCCAGAGATGTAACAAATAGGGGACATAGAGATAAGATGAGGTATTCCTTTATTGATGGTAGCAACGCGCGCAGGAGTAGGGCGGAAGTTGTAGGAGGGACTAGGGTTTCCCTCTCTATGATTTATCAAAGGGTTTTCCCCATTGGCGGAGCCAAAGGGCGAACTTTGTGAGGACTCCTGCGAGGGGTTAGAGACTAGCTCAGACTCAGCTTGGCGGCTGCGGAACTTCCCATGTTGTACTCTGGTATGGCCTTTACTTGCGCTAACGCTAGTTGGCCCTCCACCTGGGTTGTGACTGAAATCTCCTCATCGAGGGTAGCTCCCAGGAGAGTGGCAGCCAATGCCGTAAGGATGTCTGGGCGGAGGTTCTGGCGGAACGGTACACACAGGCGTACTCCATGACTGACATCTTTCCTTGAGTCAGGTTCAGAAGGGCAGACCACACAGCATCTTGGGAGTCATTCAGCGTAGCCGCTCTCTCAACCAGTTGAAGACATTCCTCCAAGGTGGGAGGGAGCATCGTCTGGGCTTCCAGTAGCTCAGTGAACCAATCCGCTAGGTTTCTGGGCAGGGCGGTTACTATCTGGGCAATCTGAAGTGACACTGGGGCCGTTCCTCCTGACGCCGTGGTCAGCCAGGCTTGAAGTTTCACACGAGAGAAGGTGGCGTGCAAGGTGCTCAACTCTCCTGGGGTGAGGGCCTGTCAGAACTCAGACGCGGACTGCTCAGATTGAAAGTAGACGTTGGTATGTCCCTTGGAGGGAAGGAAACGGGCGACTTCTCTTAGGAGAAATAGAAGAGAGAAGATGACCATTAAAAACGTGGTTGGGTGTTCATACCACGCAGGCAGGGCACGTTCTGACATCTTGTCCACCATGTCCAGGAATAAAGACATCAAGTTAAATGAGTTTTGTCTAATGTGATGGATGGGGTCTCTGAAAACTGCTACAAAGCAGTTAGGCAAGAGTGCCCAAGTGAGTGCCCACAGGCAGGATAGCCCTGCTGTGGAGATGTCCCAATCTGACTATGCGGAAACCACTTTACCACGAAAGTTTGGGCCACAGTCAAGACAATGCTGGCGCTCAGAAGGAGGGCCTGACCCCCTGAGAGGGCGTACAAGGACTGGATGGCCTTGTCAAAGTCTGAACTGCTGTCCATGTGGGGTTTCTGGGTTTTCTTAATAAACTGATTTACAAATGCAAAAAACTTATTTTTGAAATTTATTAAGTTTTATTTAAATTTATAGAAGATGAAACTGCTTTACACAGTTTTGCCTGCTCAGATTTATACTGAGCTTAGTGGGGAAGAGTGGGTCCTGTTCCCGCAGAGTCCGCGGGCATCTTCCCAGCGGCGGGCCCTATTCAAGAATCTAGACCCTCAATTTTGGCGTCGAGGCCCATTCTCAAACTTGGGCTGGGTACCCTTTGGGGTTGCGGAAACTTTTCCACATTTATTATTTGGCTTTGATTTACTCTCAAAGCCTGGGCCATTCTCTTCACCCATATTCCCCAATATTGGTTCATTGTCTCTTTTGTGAATATTTTGTTTGGCGGCATCTGGTTGGCCAGAGCACCATTCACAAGGATTTTCATCCTTGTTGATACTCCCATGAATGACGGGTTTGGCCACACCTGATTGGCCAGAAATTCATGTCCGAGGGTCTGAACCCTCATGCCACATTTAGTAATATTATTTTTGGCAGCATCTGGTTGGCCAGAGCGCCATTTCCAAGGCTTCCCTTCCCCATCAGCCTTTCAATTTGTTTTTAATTCCAATTTTGAGGCATCTGATTTGTCAGATTGCCATTTATGAAAATTGGTGCAGTTGAGCCCCTCTCCCCTGGCCTCGACTATCGCCCTAGGGAAGACTAGGGCAATGTGATGGTCAGGCAACGCCTTGACCGTTACATGACTAAATCTAGTTTGATAATCTCACAGAGGAGATTAGTCAGCGCCCATGTCAGGGAGCAGTTGGGCAAGCAAGGCAAGAGGAGCAGGCGGAAGGCCCGCGGCATCTAACGTTCAAAAACGCCCCGGAGAATCTGGCAAAATAGAAAAAATCTCAAAAAATTGGCAGTCACAATTTCCCCGGAGATACTCATGTGGCAAGCACAATGCAACCAGTACATCAACACGCCACACTCCCAGCCACTTTTGTTGGTGGAATTCGGAGTCCATGTGTATCTGGACATCCAAAAAACGGCTTATGGGAAAAATTTTGTGAAGATGTACACAAAATTTTCTGACCACGGTGTACATTGCACCTCGCTCAATGTCATGCGGTTGGCTGGACCTGGGTTTCAAAAGCAAAATAGCAGCAGACGAGGCTGCAGCGGTGCGCATAGTGGTCGACCTCCCTGAAGGGCAATGGGCCGTCAAAACCAAATGCACCAGATGGACAAAATCAAACCAAATTTTCCTCATGTTTGACTTTTTGCCTACTACGGTGAAACGTGACATTTTGGAGCAACACCTGAAAGATGGTCTCGCCATATACGGCGAGATACAATCTTTCAAAATGCAATGCTTCACGCTGATGCCACACCTGTGCACTGGCAAAGCCATAGCAGTTCTGACCCCAACTGAGGAGATCGCGAAGGACCTAACCCAGATCCTGCACTCCACTTTTATTGATATCGCAGGGCATACCACCCACCCATTATGGGTAACCGTGGACAGCGCGCCCCCCCATTTGCACCCACTGTGATGCGTTCAGCCATAAGGCGCACGCATGCCCCATCAAGGAGGGCGTCACATTCCAAGAGCATTCCTCGGTGGCCATGGCCAGTGGAGAGGCGCACTATGAACCAACTGCAAGCACCAAGGAGGCTTTACCATGGGGAGACAAGGCTGCTACCTATTGGTAAAGCCCATCTCCCCGCAGGAGTGGAAGAAGGCCAAGCAGGCCTGTAGGGCCGCGGCCAAGGAAGTGGTCAAGGCCACCACCACCATCCCACACTCACAACGCCAGGAGGACATGGAGACCTTCGCAGCAGAAGTGACTCAGAAACCATCACCCAATCAGATTGGGAGGCCCATGCTGAGCGGGCCACTCAATCCAAGGATCTGATGGGAGATTTGATCTAAACCAATCACTGCACCCAAGCTCCAGTTGAAACTGACATGGACCTATCCCAATTAAAAAAAAATTTCCCCACTTGACGGTGCACCAAACTTATCCACACCACAAAAATTTGTCCGACGTCGGGAAAACAAAAAGCAAAGGCCAAAGCCAACGCGACTCTTTCTGCAAAAATTAACAAAAACCCCAATAGCGTTGCTGCTAACACCTGTGCTGCTGTGAAAGCCCGTGGGGACCTTGAAGAGGCTGGTGGGCCCGGGGGCCCACCCTCTCACACCTAAGGTGCGATGGGGGAAACCTTCACTCTAGGGATGCTGAATATCGCCAGACTCAAGGCCTTCCTGTCCCGGGCTAGGAAACTGAGTTTTTTACAACACAATTTACCCGTGGATATCCTGGCCATCCAGGAGTCCCACTGTCCATGAGGTTCCGAGGAAGCTTGGAAAACAATGCTCATCCCATCCCTATCCTTTTGGTTGAAGCACTATGGGGTGCTAATTCAGAAAAATAATTTTGTCAAATTCACATCCTCAGAGACATTCCTAGATGGCCAAGTGCTTGTCATCACCTTCTCGTGGGCTGACGTTGTGCACACAATTGTCAACATCTATGCCCCAAATGGTGCACATGAGCGTCAGGAATTTTTCTCGTCAGTCAAATCCCTCCCACTACCCCCTGATTCTTTCCTAGTTGGCGACATGAACTGTTGGCTAACCTCACCAATGGACCAGTGGCCGCCCTCACCCCATACCCCACAGGGTCATGTAGAACTACGCGTTCTAAAAGCCACCCTTGGGTTAATGGATGCGCTGCCGTGACATGCCCCACTGCTCGAAAACATGACGCATCCCCACGTCCACAATGGCCAATTAAGGTCTATGACCCGCATTGACCTTATCCTAACACCGGCGAAATTCCAACCCCACATCTCCCACTTCAAAACAACGAAAATGGAATTCTCTGACCACTGACTGGTCTCAATAACATACCACTTACCCATCACAGTTGCAAAGGCCCCACATTGGTGCAAAATCTGCCCCCCCGAGCTTGTGTCACCAGATTTTCCACATGGGTGTAAGAGGCAACTTTGGCGAAATCATTTATTGCACCATTTTGTGCGGACCCCATTTCCACATGGGCAACTTTCAAAGAGGACACCATCCACCACTCTCGCCATCTCTCCTCCAGACGCTCATGAGCCAAATTGGCGGTTATCTCGCGCGCTCTGGCGGAATTGGCCCACTTGGAGTCCAATATTTCAGCCACAGGATACAGCCCTGCATGGGGCTGGAAGTGGGCAGAGGCAGCCGCCCACCTCAACACACTCAAAAGAAAACACAAACATCGGGTTTGTGTCCAATACAGGGCCACACGCATCACTAAAGGCAACAAGTGCACCACATACTTTTTAAAAAATTTTCGCACCACGCCAGAGCGTGGCCTGCACACAGGTGTGAAGATCAGATAATTCCATTGCGGACACACCGGCTGAAGTGGCAATCAAAATGCAAAAATATTACTCCGAGTTATACTGAGCTGAACCAATTCAGCCAGCCAAAATGGCAGAATTTCTCAACTGAGCTCATATCCACACCATTTTCTGATACCCGGAAATAATTGAATTTAATTACTCCAAAAGAATTATGGACAGCCATTTGTGGTGCGCCAAACTGAAAATGCCCAGGCCCAGATGGCATTCCATATGAGTTCTACAACAAATATTTCAAATATATATCTCCATTGCTGCTAGCCTCACTTAACTAAAGCCTATTGGAAACGCGCCTCCTACCAGGAGGACATGAGGCCTTTACTGTCACACTCTTCAAGAAAGGGGTTAAGCTTGACTTAGCCAACTGGCACCCCATTTCTCCAACAAACACAGACACCAAAATTTTAACAAAAATCATGGCTAACCGTTTAGGGACTGTAGCATCTGCCACCATCTCCCCAGAACAATTTGGTTTCATCCCCAGAAGGTCAATTTGGGATAACGTGCACTCTGTGGCTAATGTATGTCAGTCCACAGCCTCTGGGGCACTTGTATTTTTGGACCATCAAAAGGCCCATGATAGAGTAAACTGAGAATACCTAAGGGCCTGCCTCCATCAATTCCACCTACCCCCCGCTTCATAAACTGGGTGATGCTGCTCACGGAATCTGCGACAATGGCAGTGCGTAGCCAGGCTTCCTAACAGAAGTAGTCCGCCCTTAAAGGGGCCTTGCGACAAGGGGACCCCCTCAGCCCACTCTTATACAACTTCAGCCTTGACCCACTACTGCGAAATGTGAATGCCCAACTCACTGGGGTCCATGTGCCAGGCCAAACCCCAGTCAAGATGATGGCATCTGCAGATGATTGCGTGGTGGGGGTGTCTAATAACAAAGATGCATGCGCGCTTGAAGCCTCATCCAGGAATATTCCCGGGTAAGCAACGCGGCACTAAACGCCTCCAAAACTGAAATCATCCTCCTTGGTCGGTTTCAGAACTGCTGGGCCCCAGCAATTAGTTCCCAACCTGGCACATCTGCTCACCCACGTCCACGCCTTACTAACTCAACACACACCGCTCCACTGGTGCTCCCCTTCGTGCCACATCCTACCATAGGACTGGTGCGCCATCTGGGCGTGTGGATGGAGGCAGGCGGATACGCGTCAGCAGTAATGGAGTGCCATATACTGGACAACGTGACGAAGCGAATCGCCTCTCTCAGAGCCCATCCTACTACCCTCACTGGCAGGGTTTTTCTTGCCAACTCTATGCTCCTATCCAAAGTCTGGTTCGGAGCCCACGCCATCCCTTCTCACCAAGCTTCTTCAAAACCCTGTATGCTTTGCTGCAAGGATGGCTTTGGTCAGGCCGCCCTCCACCAGTACGGCTAGAGGTCACGTTTGGCCCTCATCATCAAGGTGGCATGGGCCTGCTTGACTTCAAAGCCCATGCTGCCAAGATCCTGGGCACCTGGATCGCGGCCATCACCGCTCCTACACTCCCATTCCAACACTGGTCCCGTGTGGCCCACTCCAAATTCTCCCAGCCTTGGGCCTCAACAATCCATCAAACCCCCACTCCCTGATGAAATACCTCGCATCACACACATCGGCCACAGGTCCTCACGGGACTAAAACCCACTACAAACGAATCCTACTCTCCATGCGAAGCGCAGAGTGGAGAATTCATATTAGCGGACATACAACCTGAAGAGGCCGCCCCTCTCCTCAGTTCACACAAGAGGTACAGGGGCTACCCATCCATGATGGCATGATCCCCATTCGACCTTATGTCCTATCCAGGGTGGACTACCTGTACATGATGGACATCCCCTATTCCACTGAGACCCAAAAGACTATCTGGAAATATGCACACCATCCTCTGTTGCAGCCTCAAGTCCGCTCCCATGTGGCGCTGCCTGAGGCGGGTGTATCGTACAGCTGAGCGCTCTAATGATTTACACTCATCCTGTGTCGTGTGTGGCCAGTATGGAACGCTGTTCCACCGCCTGGAGAAGTGCCCCACCTCTAAAGTGATATGGCGCGAAGTCCAACGTCTGCTGGGCCAGGATCAAACGCATCCCTTCAGTCTGTCAAGAGATATGTTTGCTTCATCAATGGCCTCCCCCTTCCACCCTCCCTCTGTTCTCTGGTGGTTGCAATCGCCATGTGGACTATCCACACGATTGTCTTAGATGCCATCGCTGGCTCCATCTCCTCCCTCCCAGAAGCTGTCCACAAATTCCAGTCTCATTTAGTGGACCACTTTCAAGCGTGGATGTTTGGATATCTCCCACCGCGTCGCCAACAGCTGGTCTCCTCCTGGTTCCCAGTCTGGTTCATCAAATCAGACCCCTTCCTCCACATGTGCTCAATAGTGGCTACGGCCCCTTCACACGTTCCCTCCCCTCCCCATAAGTGGCGTTCCCGCTGGCAACAAGAGATAGCATCGCTTCTCTGGGGTGCCTCCCCTGGTACTAAGTTTATCTTTCCTGAGTCATATTTGGAATTGTCCGTCCCATGGTCGGCCTTCCCGCAATAAATGAAAAATTTAAAATTTAAATTTAGAAATGGAATTCTTGGTGCATGAGGTCATAGGCAAGGAATTCAACCCTTACTCAACAAAGTTGCTGTAATAGAGAATATGATGCCACCATGAAGTCTTAGGACATACATGTGTTTCTAGGTATGGTGATGTATTATAGGCATTTATCCCACAAATTACTGTCCTTGTAAGCCTCTGGTGAATATAACTTATAATAAAATTCCTTACAATCGAAACCCAAAGCAATAAAAGGCCTTTAATATTCTTCGGACAGCCCTAATCACTCAGCCTGATATAGTTCATCTATATTTTCCCTAAATACTATTCATCAATGCCATTGATGTGTCTGTGAAATATCCTGGTCCAACTAGATGAGCAGCAAGTGGATTGACCTGTGATTTACTTTAGCAAAACTTTATAGATGGCTGAACAAAATTACAATGTCACTAAATGGTATTTTTTAGCTGTACTACTTGAAATTAATCACTTCTAGCCTTAATTTATATGTAAACCACTATACTATTATTACTAAACATTCATCATTAAAGTGGCTTTAGATTTAGGGATCCCAACGTTGGATTGGTTATATGGGCTCTTTGTCTACAAAGTTATGATTCTACCATTGTACACCAAACAGGTATAACCTATTAAAAAGTTAGATGTGTTATAGAGGATGCTAACTTTGGCAGTATTAGTACCTAAAAGATAGCTAATATTATTTAATTGGCCAACTAAATTGTGAATTGAAATTCTCAGAAGCTATAAATCACTAAAATTTTGTATAAAAACACAATGATACAGGATAGTATGTTGCATGAACTAATCAGCGTAAAATGACTATTTAAGTGCGACCCACATCTTAAAACAAAATCATCCTTGAAGAGCACTAAAAATTAGGACATGGAGAGGGTAAGTAAACATACAATTGTCTAAATGTTATAATTTTAGTGATATTGTTTAGATACGTCATAAGGAGTTTTTACAGGGTCAGTTCCCATTGAGCAATGGATGGATGATATAGGGATCGCTAGTTTTTAAAAACAACTTAAAGACTTTAATAAAAAATGGATCAATTAGCTCAGGCCACACCACTTTGTTTAATCTATTATATAGCAGATCCTTCTTGCTCCACTCACTTCTTCATACTAACAATCCTCCTTCAATATTCTCATCTCAAATATATATCAGCAACTTAAAATGATACAATATTTTTTCTTAGACTATTAGCCAATTTACCCAGGCTTTAAATGGTGTCTATAAAATTTCAGATTTTCTATTTTTTTAGACTTTATATTATAGATAAACAAAACCACTCAGCCAAATTTAATTGCTCAATCAAATCAATTAAAAACCACCAACCACTCAGGTAAACCTAACTGAACTTATCAAATCAACCAATAACTAATTACTCCTCAAAACTAAACTGTGTCCTATCAATTCAAACAAAAGCCATCAACCACTTGGCCAAACAATATAACACTATCAAATCAATCAAATAACACCAAACTGCTACCAGAAATATCTCTATATACTTAAAAATTATTGAGTGTGTGACTTATCTTCCAAACTACTAAATCAACTTATACTTAACTTGCCAAAGGTATTTTATCAATTAGATGAACAAAATTAGTCAGTTTATTGATATATAAACCTAACATCCAGATATCCATGCTTCAGTATGCTATTTAGTTTATCAGATGATAAGCTCACATTGTAGACTATAGGCTGTGCCAGCACTACTCTTGAGCCACTCAGACTAATAGCTTCACTGTTGCCCTCATGGCTGGTGAGCTATTCATCCTAACTACTTCATATACTTAAACTCTGATACTGCTCTTTGTTGAGTTTCAGGTGAGAAATTTGGTAAATTATTAGATAATATTCACTAGTTCTCACCCATATTACCCAAATAGATTGAACCTATCAGGCTCAATATCTTCAAATTTGATAAGATTCAGCAATTCATTCACTCACTCAAATAGATTAAACTTATCAGACTTGACTAGCTTCAGGTGAGCAATTTGGTGAATTAATTAATAATATTCTATAGTTCTCACCCACTCGTCCAGATACATTGAACCCATTAAGCTCAATAATTTCAAATTTGATAAGATTCGCCAATCTTCACCCACTCAAATAGATTGACCATATCAAACTCAAAGGTTTCATATGTCAGTCAGTCAGTCAGTACTTCTGTACGTCAGTAAATCTTTTTTTATTAAATAGATCCTTACTGCCATATCCTCATTAATTCATCCTTGTAACTTTGAGGTCCTAGCAGGGTCTATTATTCTTAACTTCACTATTGCCTTAGTTTGAGGCAATCTCCTAGTATTCTTTGATTATTGACATCACCTTATTGCCTTATTTGTAGGCAATCCAATAACTATCCTTTCTGGCTCAATATTGCCTTATCCCAAGGCGCTCAAATATTTGTACACTAGTAAATCATTGTCAGTGGAATTTTAGCCCATTTGTCATAGCTATTTGGGGCTTATTTTCCAGTCATATAAGAATATCAACATTACCACCTTGAATAATGATAAGTCTTGTATTATTTATACACCATGTCAGAAAATTTTTATGACTGGATGATAAGACTAAATATTTACTAGCAGATCATTGGATATCAATCAAATTAGGTTTAAGTAGATATTATTAATTGATTTAAGTCGAGTTGACGCAAAGTGAGTCTACCCTGATGATATCATTGTGTTCTCACGGACGTTCACAGAGCATTTAGACCACTTAAAGCAAGTGTTTCACCAACTTGCCAAAGCTAACATAAAAATCAAACCTTGAAAGTGCCATTTTTAAGGAGCAGTTGGAATATCTCAGGTTTGTGTTAGAATCCAAAGGTTTTAGACCTCAGTTGGCAAAGGTAGAAGTTATGTATAATATTACTCAGCCAGGAAACAAGTGGGATATACAGGTGTTTTTGGGGATGGTTGGGTACTAATAACAGTTCATCCCTAACTTCAGCTGTATTGGGGCTCCACTTTTTAAGTTATTAAAAAAAATTGCCACTTTGACTGGACTGAGCGTTGTCAAAATGATTTTGATGTTTTATGGACTGAATTTGCTAACGCCTAGTTTTAAAATACCCTAATTTTGAGAAGGAATTTATTGTGCAAACAGACGCAACTCTTTCCGCTGTAGGGACAGCATTATCCCAGAAGAATGATGCCAGCGTGGAGCAACCTGTTGCATATTATAGTCAGAGCTTAAACTTCCACAAATGGAATTATAATGTAACCAAGTGGGATTGCTTAGCTGTGATTTGTGCATATAAGATGTCCTAAGTATACCTTCATGGAGTGAAGGACAAGGTTGTGACAGATCATGCGTTGTTGTGTTGGTTACAGAAGCTTCATGAGCCCAAAGTGCGCCTTTCTAGATGGGCCCTAAAGCTGAAGGCTTATAATTTTAAAATACAACATTGTCCTGGCGAAAAGTATTAAATTGCTGACTGTTTATCTCAGCTACCAACAATTGCGGTAACAGTGGATTTGGGAAATTTACTGTATGAGAAAATGGTCAGTGGTCGATATGCAGACAAACCACTGCGAGTTATTTGGGAACTATATGGGATGATGGCTGATATGGCTTAGAAAAACGGGGAGTTATAAAAGTGGATTGGTAACAATATGCTAAATTTTCCAAACAATCGACTCAACCAAACATTTACTTGAGTGTGCACAAGGTGGTGGTCCATTGAGGGTTGCACAAGATGTTGGAGTTCTTACGACCTTGGTACTATTGGGAAAGCATGCACTTTGATGTGCTGGAGACATTTTCCTGCTGCCATCAGTGTCAAGTGGAAAAGCTGTTCCACCAAAAACCTCTTATCAGCTGGTGAAGCATCCTTTTGCCTGACACATGGTATCCATTGATTTCATTGGGCCTTTTATGACAGGTGCCAACCGGCCTAAGTATATTCTGGTAGCAATTCACCACTTGACCAGGTGGGTGAGTCACAGGCAATACAGGATCTGTAGGAGGTTACTGTGGCTAAGTTTATATTTTTAGTTTATAATTGAGCAACACGACTGCCCTCTATTCGCCCTTACTGACAATGGAACAAATTTCACCTCTTAAATCCTAACCATGCTTAGTGAAATGATGGCCATCCGCAGGGTTCTAACAACCCCATATCACCCCAAATCCAATAGAGTGGTCAAACGGGTCTTGGAACCTTGGCGAACACACTCCAGATGTTGGTAACAGATAGACTTCTGATTGGAGTACCATACTTTCCACCGCCGTTTTCGCCTACAATATTAGCTACCACTCAGCGAAGGGGAAGCTCCCCTTCCAGTTGCTTTATGGACGGAACCCCGCCCTTACTATACTCCTCTATGCCTTTGTAGAAGATTTGTGTGATTTGGGCCCACAACCCTATCTAACGATTCTGATGAATACCTTGATCAAGCTGCAAACGGAAACATAATTCTTTAGTTAAGCTAAGAAAATCAAGAACCAGGATTCTGACCAGGTACGGCCTAGTGGTCTAGAGAAGCTCAAGGAAGGAGAGCTGGTCTAATTCCATGATCAGCATGGGTTTTGGAGGAAACACAAACTTGCTAGTATCTTGATTAAGCCTTTTGAGTATTAGAAAAAACTGGGGTGGATGCCTATACTATCAAGAACTCAACAAGTGGTTGGATCATCAACTGGTACATTCTAAGTTCCAAATGGCATATAAACAACAATAGAGACTTTTTAATTAAAATAATCATGTAGAATAACATATATAAATGATGAAGAAAAATAAGAGCTTGAGTTTACTAGGAATCGTTACAAGTGTACTTCTGTTAGGCTGTCTTCGGATTCCCTAAATTTCTCAGTTTTTTTGTGGGGTTTATCTTGTGCTTTTCTTGGTGGGATCCACGTTTCTTCTTTACCACATCTTCAAGGGTAGCTCGGATCTACTGGACCCTTCTTGAGTTGGTGGTGTGAGAGGAGGCTGCTGTGTCAGGGGCGAGGGAGTTGGTATCCACTTCAGGGATGTTGTGCCAGCGTATGGAGGGGAGGACGTGGTGGCGGAACTAGGAGAGGATTAGGGACTGGGTACCCAGGATAAGAGGCGAGGCGTTGTTAGCTTGGATGGCCAATCAATGTGAGCACACTCTTGTCCCATTAAGAGCAAGGCCCATAACCACATTTGCTGATGGTCTCAGGATATTAAGGAGTACACAATGAAAGAGGCTGGAATTAAAGGAGCTGGCGAATGAGAAGATAAGTTCTGGCTTGTATAGAAAAGGTCACGCCCAGCGTCAGGCAATCCAACAGTAAGTCCTCCATTCTGGGATAAGCATGTGGGAAAGGAGCGGTCACTGTAAAAGCTGCTCACCGGGCTCACTCAAGGGCCACTTGGTGCCATTCCATCACTGATCCTAACTCACTGTAAGATGAAAGAAGACCATGTTTTCGAGGAGCGCCATTATGGGGGGGTATTGGGCTAAGTCATTGGCGTTAAAAACTGTGAACGCTGAAGCAACCACAAATTGAATACAATTCAGCTGATTATCTTGAAAATTCACCCTTAATGACTGGAAGTAGGTTGGAGCGCGGGGGAAGAACACCAACCAGCTATCTACCACCCACCACAAAAAGCACAACATCCGCCAGAATGACAATACTGCAGGATGAGGCTTGGTGAGAGGTGGGAGCACTAGACGGCTAAAGGCATCTTCCAGGAGCCAAAGGCCTTCATTTAATAGAGGGCCTCAGCTCCGCTCCTCTCCTCAGCATAAATGGGCCACTAAATTACCAAAGGGGGCGCGCAAGGAAGCCATATGTCTGATGAATTTGGGAAGGAGCTCCTCCTAGGCCAGAGGAGTCACAGTGCCCACCTCAGCAACTCCTTCATAGCTCGTGGGAAGGAGGAACTGGGGGAGTGAACTGCAGCCAGGGACACTAAATCCGCGCTTAACCATAGCTGAAGGAAATATGCGGGGGCTTGAGGGCTTGGGTGTTGTTGTGCTGCTGAGTACATCAGGTAAAGTTTAAAGAACGGTACTGCAGCTTATTGTCCAGTAAAGGGAGGGTAATGTCAGGAAATTCCATTACTGAACAATAAGCCTAAAAAACTACTGGCGGATCATTGAATATTGGTCAGATTAGGTATAAGTAATTATTATTTTTTGATTTGAGATGAGTTGATACCAAGCATGTTGACCTCAGCAAATAAGAGTGATTCTGCTGGAGCTTCAATGATGAGGCGAAACCCTAAAAAGTAACAAATATGGAGTAACTAAGCTGGAGGATTGAAACCAGCCAGGAACAACAAGGATATGAGTGGTAAGTGAAGTGGAGAAAGGGGGTCAGTTGATTAAGAAAAAGAGAGTTGATACCTAGGAAATGGAGAGCTAGCAGGAAGAGCTGCTCAATAAATATTACATTAAATATAGTGTTGTTGCCAAATCATTTGCTTTGTGTTTTTTATTGCATTTACCAAGTTTAATTTGGGGACCAACAATCTCCATATCATCCGTCCAATGCATAATGGGATCAGCCCTGTGCAACCCTTTTGGTGTATATCCAGTATATCGCCAAAATTATAATATGCTCAAAGGAACTTTGTGTGCACTAAGTTAATGATCCAGATCTTGTGGGGTCTTTAATAGTGAAGACGTTAATACCCATTTCTCAATTATTTCAAATGAACCAATCCTGGTAACTTTTCTTTCTCGTTGCAAACACTTTTGCAACCTATTCAATTCAAGACTAAATCTAGTTTGATAATCTCACAGAGGAGATTAGTCTGCGCCCATGTCAGGGAGCAGTTGGGCAAGCAAGGTAAGAGGAGCAGGCGGAAGGCCTGCGGCCTCCAACGTTCGAAAACGCCCTGGAGAATCTGGTGTAATAGACAAAAATCTCAAAAAACTGGCGGTCCCAATTTCTCCAGAGATACTCGCATGGCAAGCATGATGCAACCAGTACATCAACACGCCACACTCCCAACCACTTTCGTCAGTGGAATTCAGAGTCCGTGTGTATCTGGACATCCAAAAAATGGCCTTATGGGAAAAATTTTGTGAAGATGTACACAAAATTTTCCCGACCGCAGTGTATGTTGCACCTCACTCCATGTCATGCAGTTGGCTGGACCTAGGTTTCAAAAGCAAAATAGCAGCAGACGAGGCTGCAGCGGTGCGCATAGTGGTCGACCTCCCTGAAGGGCAATGGGTCATCGAAACCAAACGCACCAGATGGACAAAGTCAAACCAAATTTTCCTCATGTTTGACTTTTTGCCTACTACGGTGAAACGTGACATTTTGGAGCAACACCTGAAAGATGGTCTCGCCATATACGGCGAAATACAATCTTTCAAAATGCAATGCTTCACGCTGATGCCACACCTGTGCACTGGCAAAGCCATCGCAGTTCTGACCCCAACTGAGGAGATTGCAAAGGACCTAACCCAGATCCTGCACTCCACTTTTATTGATATTGCAGGGCATACCACCCACCCATTCTGGGTAACCGTGGACAGCGCGCCCCCCATTTGCACCCACTGTGATGCGTTTGGCCATAAGGCGCACGCATGCCCCATCAAGGAGGGCGTCACATTCCAAGAGCACCCCTCAGCGGCCATGGCCAGCGGAGAGGCGCACTACAAACCAACTGCAAGCACCAAGGAGGCTTTCCCATGGGGAGCACAAGGCTGCTACCTATTGGTAAAGCCCATCTCCCCACAGGAGTGGAAGAGGCTAAGCAGTCTCATAGGTCTGCGGCCAAGGAAGCGGCCAAGGCCACCACAACAACCCACACTCACAACGCCAGGAGGACATGGAGACCTTCGAGGTGGAAGTGACTTGGGAATCCATCATCCAATCAGATTGGGAAGCCCATGCTGAGTGGGCCACTCAATCCAAGGATCGGATGGGAGATTTGATCTCACCAATCGCTGCACCCAAGCTCTGGTCAAAACTGACTTGGGACCTATCCCAACTGAAAAAAAATTTTTGACCCACTCGACGGTGCACCAAACTCATCTGCACCGCAAAAAATTTGTCCGCCGTTGGGTAAACAAAAAGTGAAGGCCAAAGCCAACGCGACTCTTTCTGCAAAAAATAACAAAAACCTGATAGCATTGCTGCTGACACCTGCACTGCTGTGAAAGCCCATGGGGACCTGGAAGAGGCTGGTGGGCCTGGGGGCCCACCCTCTCGCACCTAAGGTGTGATGGGGGAAACCTTCACTCAAGAAATGTTAAATATCACCAGACTCAAGGCCTCCCCATCCTGGGCTAGGAAACTGAGTTTTTACAACACAATTTACCCGTGGATATCCTGGCCATCCAGGAGTCCCACTGTCCATGAGGTTCTGAGGAAGCTTGGAAAACAATGCTCCTCCCATCCCTATCCTTTTGGTCGAAGCAATGTGGGGTGCTAATTCAGAAAAATAATTTTTTCAAATTCACATCCTCAGAAACATTCCTAAATGGCTGAGTGCTTATAATCACCTTCTCGTGGGCTGACGTTGCACACGCAATTGTCAACATCTATGCCCCAAATGGTGCACACGAGCATCAGGAATTTTTCTCATCAGTCAAATCCCTCCCACTACCCCCTGATTCTTTCCTAGTTGGCAACATGAACTGTTGGCTAACCTCACCAACAGACCGGTGGCCTCCCTCACCCCACGCCCCACAGGGTCACATAGAACTACGCGTTCTAAAAGCCACCCTTGGGTTAATGGATGCACTGCCGTGACATGCCCCACTGTAAAAAACATGACGCGTCCCAACGTCCACAACGGCCAATTAAGGTCCATGACCCGCTTGACCTTATTCTAACACCGGCGAAATTCCAACCCCACATCTCCCACTTCAAAACAACAAAAATGGAATTCTCCGACCACCAACTGGTCATGATAATATACCACTTACCCATCACAGTTGCAAAGGCCCCACATTGGTGCAAAATCCATCCCCCAGAGCTCGCGTCACCAGGATTTTCCACATGGGTGGAAGAGGCAACTTTGGCAAAATTGTTTGTTGTACCATTTTGCGCGGACCCCATTTCCAATTGACAACTTTCAAGGACACCATCTGCCACTATTGCCATCTCTCCTCCAGACGCTCACGAGCCACATTGGCAGTTATCTCGCACGCTCTTTGGAAATGGACCACTTGGAGTCCAACATTCAGCCACAGGATACAGCCCTGCATGGGGCCAGAAGTGGGCGGAGGCAGCTGCCCACCTCAATGCACTCAAAAGGCAACAAAAACATTGGGTTTGTGTCCAATACAGGGCCACACGCATCACTAAAGGCGACAAGTGCACCGCATACTTTTTTAAAAAAAATTTTGCACAACGCCAGAGTGTGGCCTGCACACAGGTGTGAAGATCAGATAATTCCATTGCGGACACACCGGCTAAAGTGGCAATCAAAATGCAAAAATATTAATCCGAGTTATACTGAGCTGAACCAATTCAGCCAGCCAAAATGGCAGAATTTCTCAACTGAGCTCATATCCACACCATTTTCTGATACCCGGAAATAATGAATTTAATTACTCCAAACGAATTATGGACAGCCATTTGTGGTGCGCCAAACTGAAAATGCCCAGGCCCAGATGGCATTCCATATGAGTTCTACAACAAATATTTCAAATATATATCCCCATTGCTGCTAGCCTCACTTAACTAAAGCCTATTGGAAACGCGCCTCCTACCAGTAGGACATGAGGCCTTTACTGTCACACTCTTCAAGAAAGGGAATAAGCTTGACTTAGCCAACTGGCACCCCATTTCTCCAACAAACACAGACACCAAAATTTTAACAGAAGTCATGGCTAACCGTTTAGGGACTATAGCATCTGCCACCATCTCCCCAGAACAATTTGGTTTCATCCCCAGAAGGTCAATTTGGGATAATGTGCACTCCGTGGCTAATGCATGTCAGTCCACAGCCTCTGGGGCACTGGTATTCTTGGACCAACAAAAGGCCTATGATAGAGTAAACTGGGAATACCTTAGGGCCTGCCTCCATCAATTCTGCCTACCCCCCTGCTTCATAAACTGGGTGATGCTGCTCACGGAATCTGCGACAATGGCAGTGCGTGGCCCAGGCTTCCTAACAGAAGTAGTCCGCCCTCAAAGGGGCTTGCGACAAGGGGACCCCCTCAGCCCACTCTTATACAACTTCAGCCTTGACCCACTACTGCGAAATGTGAATGCCCAACTCACTGGGGTCCATGTGCCAGGCCAAACCCCAGTCAAGATGATGGCATCTGCAGATGATTGAGTGGTGGGGGTGTCTAATAACAAAGATGCATGCGCTTGAAGCCCTCATCCAGGAATATTTCCAGGTAAGCAACGCAGCACTGAACGCCTCCAAAACTGAAATCATCCTCCTTGGTCAGTTTTAGAGCTTCTGGGCCCCAGCAATTAGTTCCCAACCCAGCCCATCTGCTCGCCCACGTCCACGCCTTACTAACTCAACACACACCGCTCCACTGGTGCTCCCCTTCGTGCCACGTCCTACCATAGGACTGGTGCGCCATCTGGGCGTGTGGATGGAGGCAGGCGAATATGCGTCAGCAGTAATGGAGTGCCATATACTGGACAACGTGACGAAGTGAATCGCCTCTCTCAGAGCCCACCCTACTACCCTCACTGGCAGGGTTGTTCTTGCCAACTCTATGCTCCTATCCAAAGTCTGGTTCGGAGCCCACGCCATCCTCTTCTCCCCAAGCTTCTTTAAATCCCTGTATGCTTTGCTGCAAGGATGGCTTTGGTCAGGCCGCCCTCCACCAGTACGGCTAGAGGTCATGTTTGGCCCTCATCATCAAGGTGGCATGGGCCTGCTTGACTTCAAAGCCCATGCTGCCAAGATCCTGGGCACCTGGATCGCGGCCATCACCGCTCCTACACTCCCATTCCAACACTGGTCCCGTGTGGCCCACTCCAAATTCTCCCGAGCCTTGGGCCTCAACAATCCATCAAACCCCCACTCCCTGATGAAATACCTCGCATCACACACATCGGCCACAGGTCCTCACAGGACTAAAACCCACTACAAACGAATCCTACTCTCCATGCGAAGCGCAGAGTGGAGAATTCATATTAGCGGACATACAACCTGAAGAGGCCGCCCCTCTCCTCAGTTCACACAAGAGGTACAGGGGCTACCCATCCATGATGGCATGATCCCCATTCGACCTTATGTCCTATCCAGGGTGGACTACCTGGACATGATGGACATCCCCTATTCCACTGAGACCCAAAAGACTATCTGGAAATATGCACACCATCCTCTGTTGCAGCCTCAAGTCCGCTCCCATGTGTGGCGCTGCCTGAGGCGGGTGTATCGTACAGCTGAGCGCTCTAATGCTTTACACTCATCCTGTGTCGTGTGTGGCCAGTATGGAACGCTGTTCCACCGCCTGGAGAAGTGCCCCACCTCTAAAGTGATATGGCGCGAAGTCCAACGTCTGCTGGGCCAGGATCAAACGCATCCCTTCAGTCTGTCAAGAGATATGTTTGCTCTATCAATGGCCTCCTCCTTTCCACCCTCCCTCTGTGCTCTGGTGGTTGCAATCGCCATGTGGACTATCCACACGATTGTCTTAGATGCCATCGCTGGCTCCATCCCCACCCTCCCAGAAGCTGTCCACAGATTTCAGTCTCACTTGGTGGACCACTTTCAAGCGTGGATGTTTGGATACCTCCCACCGCGTCGCTGACAGCTGGTCTCCTCCTGGTTCCCAGTCTGGTTCATCAAATCAGACCCCTTCCTCCACATGTGCTCAATAGTGGCTACGGCCCCTTCACACGTTCCCTCCCCTCCCCATAAGTGGCGTTCCCGCTGGCAACAAGAGATAGCATCGCTTCTCTGGGGTTCCTCCCCTGGTACTAAGTTTGTCTTTCTTGAGTCATATTTGGAAGTGTCCATCCCATGGTCAGCCTTCCCCGCAATAAATTTAAAATTTAAATGGACCAATCCTAAAGTTAGCCAACTTATGCTTCTGACCAAACTCATGCTTGTCATGGAACAAAACCATCTCTCCTTCTTTATACTGAGCTAGCTCACTATGCTGTACCTGATGGTAGCCTGATTCTTTATCTTTATTGGCCAAGCTGAAGGAGTACTCTTTGGTTTGCAGCTTGATTAGAGTGTTAACTAGGATATTAAAGTAACGTTGAGGATCCATTCTGCCGGTATCTTTAATGCAAGCATAAATTAGTTCAGGTAGAGCTGGGTGAAGTCCATATAGCAACTGGAAGGGACTATTTCCGTGGCAGAATGATAACTAATGTTATCTGCAAATATGGTGGTGGAAAGGAGGGAACTCCAATCTGAAGGTCAATCTGTTACTGATTTTTGGAGTATATTCACCAATGTTCCATTAACTCGCTCAACCATACCGTTTGACTTTGAGTGTTATGGGGTCATCAGAACCCTGCGGATGGCCATCAGCTCGTTTAGCTTTGGAAGGATGTGAGAGTTAATGTTAGTTCTGTTAATGTTAAGGATGAATTGAGGACATTTATATTGCTGGATGATACACACCATTATAAACTTGACCACTAAACCGCCCCCAAATCCTTGAAATCACGTTCTTCTACTCACCTAGTCAAGTGATTTTTTCCACCAGAATGCATTTGGACTTATTAGCTCCCGTTGGCATGGGGTCAATGAACTAATTAAACTGTATGCCAAGCAAAATGCGGTTTCAAAAGCCAATATGAGGTCTTCTCGTGGAACTGTTTTTCCATTTGGTACTGGTGGCATCAGGAAACTGTCTCAAGCACATTGAAGTTCATGCTTTCCTAATAATACCAAGGGCACAAAAATTTTAGCATCTTTCGCAATCCACACATGTCTGACTGCCTTATGTGCACTCTTAATAATGCTTGGCCATGCCGATGGTCACAGAAAGTTCACTGTAGAATCACCAATCTGCTTATACAGCTCACCGTTCTGCTGAAAGGTATTAGCTCGCACCTTGTTTACTGTTACTATGACTTGAGGCGGTTTGTCATCATATTTTACGCTGAGCATTTTATTGTACATCATATTGCTCAGATCTGCTATGATGGCAATTGTTGGTATCCTTGACAAGCAAGCGTTCTGGGGTTTTACTCCAGGTCTGTGGAGGAAATCAAAGTCATAAGCCTGCAGTTTGAGGGCCCATCAGGGTAGACGCCCCTCAGGATCCTTGAGATTCTACAACCAGTGTAACGGAGCATGGTCTGTTACAACTTTAACCTTTACTCCATGCAAGTACACCCTAAATTTCTTATATGTGTAGTTCACCATTAAGCACTCCTTCTCAGTCATTTATAATTGCGTTCATTTCAGTTTAGGCTCCAACCGCAGCACATAACTGATGCTCCTAACCCTCATCATCCTTTTCGTAATAGGACCACCCCTACAACGAAAAGAGATGAGTCCGTCTGGATAATAAACTCTTTGTTTAAATTTGAGTAGCGAAGCACTAGCGCACTTATTAACGCTGTCTGAAGTGTATTAAAAGAGTATTGTTGGCGTTCCATCCATTCAAACAAGGCATCCTTTTTTAGTAACTCAAAAAGTGGACCTCCAATACAGCTGATTTTGGATCTAAAGCTTCGGTAGTAGCCAACCATTCCATAAAATACTTGTATTTCACGCTTACTGTTTGGTATAGTCATTTTTTGATAGCCTCCACCTTGACTAGTTAAGGTTTAAGTCCTGTTGCATCTACCACAAACCCAAGGTACTCCAGTTGGTCCTTGAAGATGTGGCATTTATGGGGCTTGATCTTGATGTTGCCATGAGCAAGATAGCGGAATACCTCCTTTAAATGGGTAAAGTGCTCATAAAACGTGAAGGAGAAGACATTGATATCATTGGGGTACACAAAAGCGCATGACAGCTTCAGGTCGCCAAGGATGGTGTCCATGGCCAGTTGAAATGTATCTGTGGCGTTACATAGCCCTTGAGGCATATATGTGTCAGTTGAAAAAGCCCTTTGGATGTGATTATGGCGTATTTCTCCTGTTCCGCCGCAGGCAACTTGGTTTTACAGTATAACATTATTAAATCCATTGTTAAGAAGTAATGAGATTTTCTAAACCTATCCAATGCGTTGTCAATCCGCGGCAAGGGATACAAATCCTTCTTGGTAACATTGTTGAGCTTTGGGAAGTTGATTATTACTTGGTTGGTACAATACTTCTTTAAAATTAGAACAGGCGAAGACCACGGACTCTTTGATGGTTCAAGCATCCCTTGCTCCAGCAGCTTTCCAATTTTCTTGGTGACTACCTCTTCAGATGCTCTCAACCAGCGGATTGGCTGAGACCTGATGAGAGGATGATCTCCAGTGTCCAATTGATGGACCACCCCCCAAGCGCACCCTAAATCATGGTCATTGATGGCAAACTCTCCTTATAGTTTTGAATTAAGCTATCAGCTGATCCATATGTTCTTCCAATAACCCCATAAAGTTTTTGTGCGGTACTACCGCCATTACTCTATGCTGCAGTTTGACAGGTAGACCAAATTCATATAGTGGTATAGATTCATGGACCTGAAGGACCTTCTCAACTAGGGTCAAGTTTAATTATGCCACTGTTTGATGTTGGCGGATCTGCAAGGGTCCTTTTTGTAATTTACCAGTTTAACCTTGATTTTTTCTCATGTCCTGGAAGTATAATGCCTAAAAGACACATGGAATCGAACTGCGATTGCTGATAATGCCCAATAACCTCCCCATAGAGACCATCTGGTACATTCACCTCTAAGTCGGTGTTTACTATTACTTGATATCCTGAGGGGATGGATATAGGCCCCGCAGCTCTGAGAAGCAGACCTTGATATTCATATACTTGCTGGGGAAGGTCATGGGTCTTATTTTTAATTAATCATAACTCACTGAAATCACCTCATCACTATAAGCTAGTTTAATATGTCCCATATGCGCCAGATCCTTCAGCACCCCACTAGAGGTAAAGTAAATTAGGATCTGCCGCCCCAAATTTCAAAGGTCTTCTCCATCATATCAACAACAGCCCAAAGTGTCGCACAAAATTAGTTCCAACTAGCAGGTTGTATTTACTGTTCAGTAACACTTTCAATGGAGCTACAATGACAATTTACCCAAACCACAAAGGAAGTAAACTGTACGCTCCCTTAGAGACCTTATTATCCACTCCAGTGGTCCCATACACCATGCGATGTTCTTCATCAGGTTTTAACGTCAACTTTGCCGCCAACTTAGTGGAAACTATATTGACTGGGGCGCCTGAATCTATTATAGCGCGTACTCAACTTTTTTCTACAAAAATGTCAAAAAATGCACACTCTTAATAAGAAAATTTTTTGAATGTTTAATACGTGGATATCTAAAGAAATTTTTTTCCCAAGGAGACTCATAATCTCCTCATCAACTTTAGGGTATTCTTTTAAAATAGCGTCCACTGGGAGGGCGACGTTTACTCCTTTCAGGGAATGCGCATCTAAGGACGGTCTCAGCTTGTTTGGAGAAACTTGTTCAAACGTTTGGCAGGCATACGTCTTTGGTTGCTCCTGAGGTCCTTCTTCTGCTGCGGCCTTGACTTGTGCTCGTGTCAGGACATTTACCCCTCCAACCAGATGCTGATATAAAACTTGTCATCATACTGAGGGACATCCACTGAATATGCTTTGATAGGTTCAAGTGAGACGTTTGGGGTTGGGATAGCAGAGGTAGAAAGTCCCATCTCTACTCAGTTCCATCTTTTCCATGGTAGTACTTTTCTGCTGTACGTAGTGAGCCTGACAATTGGGCCAACTCTGGGCAAGGTGACTAGGGTGACCGCATTCAAAACAATTTACCCCATAGAGTCCGCATCCTTGGTTCTTGTAAAAATGGGCAGGCCAATAATTTGACTGTTGACAATCGGCATAACCAGGGCCAGGCAATAGGTTGACTGCTGACAGTTGTCATAAACAGGCCCATGCCAAAAGTTGGGCTACTGGAGATTATCATAAGCAGGTCCAGAATGGAAGTTAAACTGCTGAGGGTAACTCAGCTGAGGGCAAGGCGCGTAATTATAATAAGGCCAGGGGCTATTAAGTGGAATCTAAACAGGACGGGAGATTTCCCCATGTAAGAAGATATGTGATGGTATAGTATGTTTCCGCTTTGTATTGGTCGGAGGAAAGGTAGCAGATAGACAGCGCAAGTTTAAACAATCTTGATCAGGGGTACGTCATCCTCCAAAATCAGTACCATAACGATGTACAGTTCATGGTATGGCTTCACTACGGAGGTCATCACTATGCCCACATTGGCTCTGGAAAAAGTCCCTTCCCCAATTAGCACGTGGGCTTCCGCCATAAATCGTTCAGCAAATTCAGTGAGTGTTCATTATGCTGAAACTCAATGACCAAGAACTCAGCCTTCTACTGTAAAATCTTTACGGTACCTCTGAACAACTGCAGCACCATATCTTACACTTCTTTATATGCAACAGAACTGTCATGTTTGATTTATATGATAGTGGGTACCAACCCCTAATATAAATCTGAGCAGCAGGAGGCCCAGAAGGTGAAGCTTCAGGACCTCCTTAACATCAAGCACACATTAGACCAACGCTGGGTACAAGCCAAATATGCCCAGGTTGGTACTAGTGAGGTGCATAACGCCCAGCCTTTTGCATTGGCCCAGGCGTTAAAACGAAAGAGGTGTTCAATTAATAAGGATGGTTTAATTTGGTTGATTGAGGAACAGGGGTTTGAAACCTATTCCATTTATGAAATTATGTGTTTGGGTAGAGTAAAGCTTTAATCAATTACTTGAGTGAAGTCGTTTTGGTTTATTCTACTATTTAGACAGGAGTGTTTACCTACTGGTGAATCTGTGCTTGGGACTGCTTCAGCAGACCCTGAATTACCCTAACAATGTTTAAATTTGATTTTCAAGACCAACAATCCTTGTTGGTCAAATTTCCCCAATAAACTATCCTGTTTTTACGTTTTATTTATTTTATCTTGGACAATCCTGTGCATGGACCACTTTGAGGAGGTCTCGTGCTACATTAACCTCTCCATTTTAAATACGATTAAATTATCCCCTAGTGCACCGTTGGGCAACCCAGGTTTCCTCCAACCTGGGACACCTATACCCCTCCTACTCAGTGCACCGCATCACATTTGGTTTGTTATTTCCACCAATTATCGCCCTCTTTCTCTTAAGTTATTATTGATCCAGCACCTTCTGCTGGGCTCTAGTAACTTTCATACTAATGGCTAGTTCTCTGGCGTTGGCCTTGTGCACTGTGCACTACCACGCAGGGAACAGGAGAGTTATAGGCACCCTCCTTACATTAGTTGGCCAATCACCTAATTTTATGTGTACAAACTTTTTCCTCTGGGACTTTTCCAAAGTTTGAATTGTGGGCGCCAGCTGTGGGCCTTGGCTGTGGTCAGCCGCACTTCTGCTTCCTCTTTTTTCAAAGTTTGGAGCATCTCAGCGTTATTTTGGCTGCCTTCAACTGGAAAGTACCCACCCTCTGTGCGTGTGCCTGGTGAATATGGACGCTTCTGGGACCAAAAGTCATGATTCCCCAATTTCCGCCGAGGTTTCCAAATTCAACTTAAATAAATGGGTTTTACTTTGACAGCGAGTTCAGACGATGCCAGCAGAATTGGCGCAGATGGGCCTGGGGATGTTGGCCTTGGATAACATCGGTCATTCCGTTGCTGTTATAGGAATAGGGTCGTTTGCATCTAAAAACGCGTTTTATAACGTAAACCTTACATACACCTCTGAACCATACTTGCTCTCCCATGGCTCAGATATGGAACCTACTCCTGTGTGTCATATCACCACAGAAAATCCCCTTTTGACCTATTCCATGATTCGCAGCACTCAGGAATTTGAAAAAGAGCTGCTCTTACAATACAACAATATTCATGCCCCTGCTGAAGATATGGTGGGATATGTGGCCTCAGTAGTGAGAGTGGTCAAATATTACTCTCCATTCTTTGATTTTAAAACATACCATGGTGACATGTTAATGCCAGATGATGAGTTTGTGGGTGAGGTTCTGGAGCAGTCTGCTATAAATAATGACTATTCCGTATACTTTCTACTAACTGCTACCCTTTCCTCCTCTTTAGGGAGATTCAGCACCATTATTCTGGTAGATACTGGCGCCACTGAAAACTTTATGGACCAGATCCTAGCCAATTACCTTAGGCTGAGTTACTTGCCAAGTGGTATGGTTAGGGGAGGTGCGTCCCAAGGTATTCCCACTCTGAGAATCTGGGGCTTAGTGGACTATCAGTTTGGCAAGTACCACTTGTCCAATCACTTCAAGAGATCAAAACCTCTTGTACCCTATCATTTTGAGTGTGGTGTGGTGGCGGAAGTTTGATGTTAGAACAAACTTGAAAGAGAATACCCTATCCCTAACATTAAAGAATGGTCACACGTTGGTTGTTCCTTTGTCAGAGGATAATGCCCAAGGCGCATTGCCCCACTGGCCCCACCTTTACACTCTTATCCTTGCTTCTATGCTGAATCCTATCGTGGAGGTTCCCCTACCTTCTTGTTTGGAGGGTTTGGAATCTTCCTTTGATGCAGCATCAGCTGATGAAATACCTGATCATTCCGAGTATGATTGTGAGTTCAAACTCACTGTGGATCTGGTGCGGATTTCTTCCCCCATTTACCCATTAACTGTCTAGGAGGAAGAGGCGTTAGATGTGTGGGTTAAAGAGCAGATAGCCAAAGGTGCTATTTTTCATTGTACCTCCCCTGTATGCTTTCCACTTCTCTTTGTTGAGAAAGCTGATGGTACTTTACGCCTGTGCATATACTATGAGACCTCAACAACGTCACTGTACCAGACCTCCATCCCATCCTTTTAGATTCACAGATTGCGCGTTATTTAGAGAAGGCTAAGGTCTTTACCAAGCTGGATTGTCTCAATGCGTTCAATTAGATTTGGATTAAAAAGGGACAAGAGTGGTTAATTGCATTCCGTACCAGAAAAGGGATTTTCCAGTTTTGAATCATGCCCTTTGGGTTTAAGAATGCCCCTGCTATATTTCAACGCCGCATTGATGCAGCGTTGAGGACTTGTTAGGTGTATGCGCGGTTGCCTACATGGATAATCCCTGATGTTTTCCCCCAATCAGGAGTCCCATGCAGTAAACCTTAGGCAAGTGGTGGAGAGATTGAAGGCAGCCAGCCTCAAGTTGAAGATTAGCAAGTGTGAATTTTTCAAGTCCCAGGCCACTTTTCTGGGCAACGTCATGTTTGACCAAGGACACATGCTAACTACAGATAAAGAGAAGGCTATTGTGACTGGCCCACCCCACTCCAGTCAAGGAATTGAGGAGCTTTTTAAGGACGTGTACGTTTCTCAAGAAGTTCATGCCCAATCTTTTTGAGGTGGCAGCGCCCTTATATAAGGCGAGTGGTGCAAAGGTGCTTCATTGGTCCCCGTTTTGGAGGATGCTTTCTAAGCAGTGAAGTGCACCCTGTTGTCCACGTCTTTCCTTCGCCATGTCGACCCTTCAAAAGAATTCATTGTGTCTACTGATGCCTCCAACTTCGCCATAACGGCTGCCTTGTTACAAGTAGGCGAAGATGGGATAGAGCATCTGGTGGGATATTTTTCTAGGAAAATGTCTCTTCCTGATTTGAATTACGCCATTTATGACAAGGAGATACTAGCAAAGGTGGAGGCGCTGACTTATTGGCGTCACCACTTGCATTGCTCATCCCAACCTTTCTATGTATGTACAGATTACTGTGCCTTGCTGTACTACCGCGCCCATCATGTTCTAACCCCACGGTAGACCTGTTGGCATGAGACCCTTTTTTAATTTGCATTCTCTTACGAGTTCGCCAAGGGCAAGAATAATGGTTTGGCGGATGCTTTGAGCCACAACCCTGCTTTAACTGACCAAAGGAGGTAGAGGTTCATAACACCCAGTTGATAATTCCGCCGGGTAAGATTTTATCTTCACTTTCTGCTCCCTCAGCCAACACGCCAGCGCTTGCACCTCTGGAAAATGTGGAGGAATAAGTATGTTTAGAAAGGACTACCTTTCTCAGCTGCTATCAGCTGAATATACTATGGTAATTGCCAAGAGTTCTTTGAATCAAGAGGATCTATCCAGGGGTTATCACGTGAAGGATGAGATGGTGTGTTTTCAGGGGTGCCTATGGGTTCCTGCTGGACCACTGCGCCTGGAAATCATCTGAGACCATCATGATGGACTCACCGTTGGTCATCTTGGGAAAGCAAAGACTTTGGTAGTTAATACGATGCACCTACAATTGGAAGGGTTTGCCTGCTCAGGTGGGACGGTATTGTAAAGAGTGCCTGATCTACAATCAAATGAAACCAAATTGTCAACATTTAGCGGGGTTGTTGGTACCAGTCCAGAAGGCTGACAGGCCCTGGACCTCTTTATCAGTGGTTTTCATTGTGTTTTTACCTGTCAGTGATGGTTATGATGCCATCATGGTGGTGGTGGACCGTTTTACGAAGTTCTCCCACTTTATTCCTTGCAGAACTACAATAACGGCTGCTGAAATAGCTAGGCTCTTCGTCACTCATGTGTTTGCGCTTCACAGGGTTTCCCAAGAAATAATTAGTGACCAGGGACCTCAGTTTACCTCCATCTTTTGGAGAAAATTGTGTAAGACTCTTCATATTCGCCCCTGACATTCAACTGCCTATCATCCCCATTCAGATGGGCAGAGTGAACGTGTGAACAAGTGCTCGGAACAGTTCCTGTGGTGTTACACCGCCGCGGATCATTCAGATTGGTTTTCTCACCTTTCTATGGCCCAATTTAGCTACAACAACACTCTGCATTCTTTGATTGGTTGTTCCCCTTTTTTCGCCAACCATGGTTTTAACCCCGCCTTTACCATGGAGCCCGGCTGTGGATCTAAAGTTGAAGCAGTGGTATACCTTTTCCAAGACTATCAAGAAGGTCCACCAGGGGGTTTCTACAAGTTTGGAGGCGGCAATGCAAGTTTATAAAAAGAATGCTGATGGTAAGCGCCGAGTGGGTCCAGCATACAAAGAAGGGGATCTCGTGATGCTTGTGCTCATAACATCCCTATCAAGCAGCCATGAAAAAAGCTGGTCCCAAAGAGGATTGGCCCTTACCGCGTTGTTAGAAAGGTGGGCCATGCCTCATACCTGTTAGATCTTCCCTCTTCGTTTTGGATCTTATCTGTCTTTCATGAGAGCAAATTGATGTTGTTTGAGGGCCCCCCACCAAAGACTCCTGAGGCCTATCTCATGGATGGGGCGCCAGAGTGGGAAGTTGATGAAATAGTAGACTCCCGCCGTGTTAAAAAAGAAGATTTGATTAACCGGTATCTTGGAAGGGTTTTGGCACTGCAGAGAACAATTGGTTCCCAGCGTGGGACTGTGTGCATGCCCAAGATCTGATTGAAGCCTTTCATAAGCGTTTCCCCCAGAACGCTGGATCTCAACCTAAACTGACCGTTGCCGCAATATAGTTGGCCCCATCCCACAAGAACTTTTCTCTAGCGCAGGCCCCTGGAGGGGGGTTAAGCCCCATTGGGAGGAGAAGTTAATGTCATGGTTGAATGACATGATAGTGGGTATCAACCCCCTAATATAAATCTGGGCAGCAGGAGGCCCAGAAGGCGAAGCTTCAGGCCCTCCCTGACCTCAAGCACACATTAAACCAACTCTGGGTATAAGCCAAATATGCCCAGGTTAGTACTAGTGAGGTGCATAACGCCCAGCCCCTTGCGTCAGCCCAGGCTTTAAAACGGACGAGGTATTTAATTAACAAGGGCAGTTCAATTCAGTTGATTGAGGTACGGGGGTTGAAACCCATTCCATTTACAAATTTATGCATTCAGGTAGAGTACGCTTCAATTGATTACTTAAGTGAAGTCATTTTTGGTATATTCTACTAATTTAGACAGGAGTGTTTGCCTATTTGTGATTCAATGCTTGGGACCACTTCAGCAGACTCCAAATTACCCTGACAATGCTTAAATTTGATTTTCGTGAAAACATTCCTTATTGGTCGACTTTCCCTAACAAACTATCCCATTTTTACGTTTTATTTATGTTATCTCAGATGATCCTGTGCGTGGACCTCTTTGAGTAGGTCTTGCGCTACATTAGCCTCTTATTTTCAATACAATTAAATTATACCCTAGTGCACCGTTGGGCTACCCCAGGTTCCCTCCAACCTGGGGCACCTATACCCTCCTACTCAATGCGCCGCGTTACTTTTGGCTTGTTATTTCCACCAATGATCTCCCTCTTTCTCTTGAGTTATTGTTGCTCCAGCACCTTCTGCTGGGCTCTAGTAACTTTCATACTAACGGCTAGTTACCTGGCGTTGGCCTTGTGCACCGTGTACTACCACGCAGGGAACAGGAGAGTTATAGACACTCTCCTTACAAGAATTTCTTGGAAAATAAGCAAGTGATTTGGTCGGCTCTTCCAACAACAAGGGCGGATATCAGCATTTAGTCTTGCGCTGATCAAAGGCTTCTTCCACTGCAAACTCAAATTGTTTAAAGAACCTGTAGATTTTCCCATTTTGGTCAAACTGAAGAAGTTTATTGATAAAAACCTCCTACTTCAGCTCATAACTGCGAGCCTTTGGAGCATACTGAGGAATTGGTCAGGACCCATAGGCAGTGTCTTGTCAAGATGCTGGTTTGATAGGGCCATTGGCGCACGGATTTTCTGATGCTTCAGAATTAACGTGGGCCCCTTCATTAGTCAGTACTTCCAACACCTGAGGGAATTGTTTCACTGATACATGATCATATCTGGTGCTGTGGTTCCAGAGAAAGGTTCCTCAACTGGGTACCCAGTCTTATATTCATTGTAATATAATTCCTCCTAAGTGGCCCCTAATAGTTTGTTCTCTTCCCTTTGAGGTCCCTGAGGGTGAGAGGTGCTGTTCAACTTTCGTTCTGAACAATATAGTCATTCAGTAGTGTCGTCCAGGAAATTGGCAAGTTGCCTTTTTTGTTGCCCAAGAACACATTTGGCTGAACGTGTTGTCAAGCTGGTATATTATGTAGTTACACTCCTGAAGGAGCTCATCCTGATTCTTAAGCATCATGTCCAAAGAAAGCTTAAGTTCTGCATATTTGGCTGACTTAGTGTTCTGTGAGGATCTCCCAATAATGCAGGCCTGATGCAATATGGCCAGTTGCTAGAAAATTTTATTTTGTATTTTTGGTGGTTTATCAATGGGCCCTCTGTAGTGAACACAACTGTTATAATTTTAGCGATATTGTTGAGATATGCTGTAGGGTTTGAACAGGGTCAGTTCCCACTGAGCAATGGATGGACGATCTGGGGAAGCCTGGTCCTTAAAACAACTTAAAGACTTTGATAAAAAATGGTGCACTTAGCCCTGATCATACTACTTTCTTTAATCTATTATTTAGCAGATCCTTCCTGCTCCTCTATCTTCTTCCTGATAACAATACTCCTTCAATCTTCTCATCTCGCTTAATATCAGCAACTTAAGTTGATACCAATCCTTTTGCTTAGACTATTATTTACCGCCATATCCTCATTAGTTCATCCTTTTTACTGTGAGGTCCCAGTAAGGTCTTTTATTCTTATCTTCACTATTGCCTTAGTTTGAGGCAATTTCCTAAATATTCTTCATGAATTGACATCACCTTTAAGGCTATTTGGAGGCGATCCAATAACTATCCTTCATGTCTCAATATTGCCTTATCCCAAGGCGGTCAAATATTTGTACACTAGTAAATCATAGTTAGCTGATTTTAGCCAATCTGACGTAGTTATTTGGGGCTTATTGGCCAGTCATCTCAAAATCTTGACACTGAGAAAACATTGCTGTTAGACCAAATGCTTGAGGTTATACAGGAAGTAAAAGGAAGCCTGAAAAATGTGTAAAAACAAGAATTTGGCGAGCCCTGCTAAAATTTTGAGGCTGTAGTTCCTTCTTTGCCATTTAGTAATATTAGTGTGGATGTTGTAAGGCCTCTACCCATGGGTCTCCACATTCAGTGTATATACTTCTTACAATTAACCATTTCACCAAGGGGTTGAGGCCATTTACATTCCTGATGCTACTTCTAAGGCCACATACTTAAAGCTGGTTTGCTCCATTTTTACCCAACATGGATCCTCAAGAGTTGTGCTCTTGTAAAGATGGGTCAAACTTTACGTCCCAAGTTGATAAAGAGCTAAACTTTTTATGCCAATCAGCACTTTACTGCTTTCTATAATCCTTCTACTAATGGGACTGTAGAACGTGTTTAGGGTACTTTAGTTTCTATTCTCTGTAAGATGCCATACTCAGACCCCATGCAGTGGAAATAACTTACTGTACGCCCTAGTTTAACTTAGTAAGCTATCATTAGTTAATTAAAATGTCACTATCTCAGACTCTGTATGAAAGAGAGACCTGACTGCCCACTAGTGCCCAGCTCTTAGTGGACTCCGCTTTAAAGGTTTCAAAGCTAACTATGAGGATGCTAGCTCATGAATATTAGTGTAAAAATCCAGCTCTCTTGTGCTCGCTGGTGCTTACGCCGCTGGATCCCACAAAAGCTTTAATAAAAATGATAAAATAAACTTTAATAAAAACTTGTCATAAGGTTTTTATTAGGAGCACAGGATAGTAACGAAAAATGATCCCTCTTGATATCTGACCAATCAGTATTTAAATTGTTTCGAGGGTCAGGTGGGATTTGAGGATAGTTTCAGAATAGCTTCAACGCATTCCAAATTAGGAAATATGGTATACTCGCCTATCAGATAATGGGAAATTTGAGCTACTCTTTGGCAAAACGATAGTTTGGGATAGGGTTTTGGGGCAAAATGTGCCCATGTGGTAATGTTATGATATGTTTTAATCAATCACCACTTTTTAAAATATTATCACCTTGGGGGACCTCCGCCACGCCTATAAAAGGGGGGAGTCCCCACTGTCAGGCAAACAGCAATTTAAAATTATACCTTCCTGCCAGCCTGAGTGTTAAAGCGCCTAAACGGCAAACCTGAATTCCAGAGGCACTGCTGCTGGTATGACAGTTATGGAACTAGGAAGGAGTTCCGCCAATAATTGCCTATGAGCCACAATTGCATATAGACACATAGTAAAATACCAGATGAACATGGCCCTAAAACCTGAGGGGTGTTGAAATACCGGCGGAAAAGTTGGTTTGTTTTTCAACATAAAAACTAGAATTGGGGAAAGGATTTTTATTGGAAAAATAAGGAAGAAAATCAACCAAAAATTTTCTCAGTGCAAGGCAACTGATTAAATAGTGTTCAATTTGTGGTGAGTCCAAGCAGGGATTGGGTCCCTCAAATTCACCTAACCCAGCGATTTTTTGGGGAATGGGGAAGATAATCTCAATTGGAACCAACATCAAAGGATTCAGCAGTAGGCTGAGTTGCTGTTGGATCAACCTTGAATGCCTGAACTGAGGCTCGACTGCATTTCCATCAGTTAGCGTGATGGCATCTGGCCCAATGAGCAATGGGAAATCCCCAGGGCCACTCCACATAGGGTCAGTCCTAATTGATTGGAAACAGGTTTGGGATACCCAACCTGCCATGCCCAGTCACTGAGCTATTTGTTAGGTCGAATGAGTTCCATCAGCTGCAACTCCCAAATTTGTTGGATTGGGGTTTTTAAACTGTCAGAGATGGTTTCTGAAGATACCATCTGCACATTGAGGATTATACCTGACGATTTTGGGAGGGGGTTAACATCAACTATCATATTGTTGACTGAGTCAAAATCTTCCACAATTCCAGCTGATAAATCTACATTTGTCCCTTTTTTGGCATGCATTTTCTGATCATCCAGATTTGATCCCATCATTTTTGGACTCTTCAACATCAAATTTGGTGATTTCAGCACAGGTTTCCTTAATCCTGCTGACCAGTTCGACTGAGGTGAGTGAGGTACCAGGAGAGGGATCTGAAGAGGGAGGGCTGTTACCCAGCGCTTGTCTACCATGTGGGCGAGGTCACCCTGGGTGACAAGGGGTACAGCCACCCTCTTTGGCCCCTTTTTATTTGGAAAAGGAAAGAGCGCTTGATCTATGCACAGGGGACGTTCCCCTGGACTTACACCCACGTAGGTGCTTGAAAGGACTGGATGGGGGAAAGGGGAGTACCATTTAATGGTCGCCTCATGGTCTGTCATGTGGTCAGAGTAATCTAACTGCTCGATTTTATGGTTTTTGCCAGTGCAGGATTTGAAATGGTGTTACCCCGATTAATGAGGTTCCACCAAGAATTGGCCAGGGTTTTTTGGAAAATATCAGCATTATCCTTATTAAATCATAAAATCATCACTGAAAACTTGCAAATGGCTAACAAGTCCTTTTTTTGAAGATTAACTCAAAACATTCTTTTTGTAACTGGGAGGGAAAATGTCTGACACCCCCCTCAAGAATGTTAGGGGGAGAAAAGGGCCATGAGAATTGGCCATATATGCGTTTGATGATAATCCCATAAAAAATGGACTTTATAGAGTACTCGTTTCCTCTCTTGTAGATGATGGAGAAAGGACCCTCCTAAATTGACCCAAGTTTGTCGCTTCTCATAGTAATGCAATTATGGTAGTATAATGCCATCTTAGATACTTGGAATGCAGGCAGGGGGTTCGAAGCTCATTGGAAGCCTGTCCTTCTTTAATCACAGTTTTTGCTAAGTTAGTAATTGCCTCAGATTGGAGTTTAATGATATGCTGATCCAATCTTCTCATAACTTTTTCAGGCTCCTCAACTCTAGAGAAGAATACATTTTTTTAAGAAGGGCAGGTATTCCAGGTTCCCACCCATACAAGACCTGGAATAGAGACATTTTTAAGATCTGATGATAGCTAATCCAGTAAGCCATCAGAGCAATGGGTAGGAATTGATCCCAGTGAAGAGGATCAAATGAGGCCGTTTTTTGTAAAATGGAGACCAAGGTTCCATTTGCTCTTTCCACGAACCCATTTGTGGATGAATTGTAAGGAGCTGAGAAAAGCAGTTGTGCTCCCATGGATGTGGCCAGGATTTTTTACTCAGGAGGTTAAGTTTTTACCATTATTGCAGAATAATACTTGGGGACAGCCATGTCGAGTAAAAATGTTTTGGTGTAAAAACGTGGCTGTGGCCTTGGCCATTTGGTCAGGGAGAGCTACAGCTTCCACCCACTTGGTGAAATGATCAATAGCTACTAGGATAAATTTGTTTCCACTAGTAGTCTGAGGAAGGGGACCCAATACAGCCAAGCTGATGGTATGGAACGGTTGTTGAGGAGTAGTGGGTTGATACTGGTATTGAGTCTTGAAGCTGGATTGCTTCTTACATGTAAGGCAGGCTTCCAAGACAACAACAATAGCTTCCATCATACCATCTTAATAGTACCAATCCTTGATCCACTCATAGGTTTTCTTGGCCCCCCATTACCTAGAGTGGAATGAGCTTCTAGTATAACTGGTACACTTTCCAAGGGCCAATGGTAGGGTAGCCATCTTGTACCCACCTGCTTATGCAACTTTCCATTCTCCACTTTAGTGTTATGGGAGTGTCAGCCTAACATTTTATGTACAGGTTCATCCTCATCCTCCCATTCATTTGGGCTCATTAGAAGATCATGTAACCTTTCCGCCTCACTGTTATCTAAGTGGAGTACAGGCAGTCAGGTCAACCCATCAACATTTAAGTGATAGTTTACAGCACGGCGTTTGATCTTCATATCATAAGGCTGGAGCTTTAGAGCCCAGTGAGCTAACTTCCTAGTAGGATCCTTCATGTTTTTCAACCACTTTAGAGATGCGTGGTCCATAACTAAAGTGAAAGTGGTTCCATACAGAAAAGGGTGGTAGTGCTTGACAGCTAACAGAACAGCAAGGCATTCTTTCTCTGTGTAACAGTCAAAAACGTCCCAGTTTTTGACCACCATCTTGCCTTCAGATCAGCGGATTAAAAGTTGATGCTAACAGATTTCTTAATATAATTTTTCTTCGAGGTAAGAGTTTTGACTTCTAATACTCACTAATTTAACCTCGGATTTAGGGTAATTCAGAAATGTGGAAAGATGACATAGGTAAGTGAGGGTTTCAATCCCAAAATTAACCTTGTTTTATTTATTAACAAAAATAAACATGCTGACGAATTTATCCCGATGACATAGGGCACCATGAACGACACCAGAAAAAAACCAGAGTATTTGGTAGATCAGTTTGCTGCCAAATCTCAATTTTTTGTTAAGGATAAAAAATGTGGGTCACCATGGGATACCAGGTAAGACAAGGCAAGAGCAGCCCCAAGGCCACTAGAGAGACCCATGCAAGGGGGGAAACAAGAAAGAATTCTGAACTGAGTTTAGAATCATGTGGGCCTGACCTTTTAAGGTCGCCCTTCCAGGGAGCCCCTCCGCACTTTTCTTTGTGCCCCAAGGAGCATGAAGAATAGCTCAGGAGGGGCACAGCCCAGCGCCAAGCCTGCATGCACCTCAAAACCCCAAAAGGCGTTTCAACTCAAAATTCATATTTCCAAATTTTGAGTCAAAATGTAACAGTTGGTTCAACCTGACCGTTACATCACCCCCACTAAGAAGGAGCCCCCCACAAGAGGGTGGCCCATAGCTGGAGGTAACCCCCATGAGGGCTTCAGCAATAATATGGAGTTAGAGCCAGACTGCAAAACCCAGTCTATCTGGTGAGGGGAAACACGCCCAATGTGGGGCTGGGCGGTTATCCCACACAGTGTGGGCAGACCGTGGGGTGAGGGGCCCTGCTGGGCCAGGTCCCTCAGTGCCAACCAGATCCTTGGTGAGGGGGAAGCCCACCAGGATTTTGGACTGACAGTTGCTTCAGATCCAGGGTTAGCCATCAGTCACTGGCTCCCCCCAGTGCTGGTTACTCAACAACTGGGATCTGAAATGACCACTGAGGTCAGACCGAACTGGGGATCTGGTGGCATGCTAAACACACACAGAGTTCAGAATGTTGTAACAATCAAAGACATCCCAGATTTGACTGCCATCTTCCCTTTGGATTGGTAATTTAAAGTTGACACCAACAGGTTTCCTGATATAATTTCCCTTGAGGTAAGCTTTTTGACTCGGCATATTCACTGATTTTTTTGGATGTAGGGCAACTCATAAATGTGGAAAGATGAGATAGGTAAGTGAGGGTTTCAACCCCAAAATTAACCTTGTTTTATATAGTACAAAAATAAACATGCTGACGTTTTTATTCCAATGACATAGGGCACCATGAATGACATCAGGAAAAAAACAGAGTATTTGGCAGATCAGTTTGCTGCCAAATCTCAATTTTTTTGTTAAGGATACAAAAAGTGGGTCACCACGGGATACCAGGTAAGACAAGGCAAGAGCGGCATGAGGTTGCTAGAGAGACCCATATGAGGGTGGGAAATGAGAAAGAATTCTGAACTGAGTTCAGAATCGCGTGGGCCTGACCTTTTAAGGTCTCCCTTCTGGGGAGCCCCTCCACACTTTTCTTTGTGCCCCAAGGAGCATGAAGAATAGCTCAGGAGGGGCACAGCCCAGCGCCGAGCCCGCATGCACCTCATAACCCCAAAAAGATGTTTCAACTCAAAATTCAGATTTCTGAATTTCGAGTCAAAATGTAGCAATCAATTTTGACCTGACTGTTACACTCTGTTTCACTATAGTTACTTTCCGCCTTTGACAACATCTTGCTGAAGTAGGAAACAGGATGATCTACACAACGTTCATCAAGTTGGGCTAGAATGGCCCCAACAGCATAGTCTGAGACATTAATGAATAAGATGAAAAGTTTATTATAATCAGGATGCTGCAGGATAGGCCGCTGTTGTAGCAGTTGCTTTATTGTTTCAAAGGCGGCATTTTGTTCAGCACCCCAGTAAAAAGGGGTATTCTTGGTTAATAGCCAGACAAGGGGCTCGCTGAGTTGGGAGAATTTAGGGATGAAATGATGGTCATACCCCATCATCCCTAGAAACACCTGAACATCCTGTAAATTTTTAGGGGCTGGCATTTTAGCGATGGCTTTGAACTTGTCCTGCATGGGTTGAATCCCTTCTTGGGAATTGGAATGGCCAAGGAAATCTAATTTCCTTTGAAAGAAGGTACATCTAGTCGAAAAAGGGCTTCAACTTCAACTTGATATTATACTTATGTAACCTTTTAAACACCTCCTTCAAGTGATCAAGATGTTCGTTGAAGGTTTTTGAGAACACCGTGATGTCATCAAGATAGACAATGACACAAATCAACTTGAGGTCCTGCAAGATGCAATTGATTGCACGCTGGGAAGAGGCAGGGGCGTTGCACAACCCTTGGGGTAATTGTGTGGGTTGGAAGAGACCTTCACTACAAATAAGAGCACATTTCTCCTGATTTAGGGGAGAAAGATCCATCTGCCAATAGCCTCTGGCCAAGTCCATGGCGGAGAAGAATTAGAGCCAGAGAGTTGGGCCAGGGCATCATCAATGCGAGGGATAGGATAGGTATCCTTCTTAGTGAGGCTATTCAACCTACAGTAAGCCATTACTATCCAATGACCTCCATTTTCTTTTTAATTAGTAAGAGAGTTGAAGACCAAGGGCTTTGTGAAGGAATGAGTAACCCCGCGCCTAATAACTGCTAGGTCTCTGCCCTCATTTTTTGCTTCTCCACCTTTGACTTGCAATAAGGTTTGGACCTTATAGGTTGGGCATCACCCACATCATTGGAGTGGCTCCAGCCATTCATGTGGCCATAGTCAGTTTCCAATTTGGATAATATGTCACTGTATTCATCTAACAAGGCATGAACTTTCTCCAACTCCTCTGGGGTCAACTTATCTGATATATGAACATTAGGCAAGGTGCACACCATGTTGTCCATGGGTAAGCCCAAATCTGACATAGAGCCAATGGAGTGGATATGTCTAATGTCCTCTACTGGGAGTAGGAAGCCTCAGCCAATATCCTGGTGTTTTCATATGATCATGTCCTTTCTGGTGAGGTTTCCTAGAGGATGGTAATAGGCCTCTGATAGGTTGAGTCTAGTATCCCATGCAAGACATGAGGCTCCAAGGGGCTAACACCCTCAATACTTATGAGGTGCAATATAAAATGATGATGATTTTGTAGTGTGATTTTAGTGTCAACCACTCTTTGTTCCCCAGGTTTAATTCTTACCTCATCAACAGCATAAAAAGGGATGCAATCCCTTACATCCACTGAATTGGGCAATTTCATAATGTGACATCCCAAGGTGGAGTAAGACGAGTCATAGCTGATAAAGGGTATTCAATCAGGCAAGAATATTCGTGCTTGCTGGGTTCCTTGTTAGATAAGACTAACAGGACTTCATAGCCTAATAAAGAGAGGTATCCTTGATGCACGCTTATTACTCCCTCATATTCAATCATAAACTGAGTACCAATGAGCATATCATATGCATTATTGTCCAAAGCCACAGCAGGGGCTGATAAGATAAGCTCCCCAACGTGAATGGGAGGGGAATAGTATGACCCAACAGCACGGGTATTATTGAGACCTGCAGTTCCAAATTCTTGTGTATACTCCAAGTCAGGAGTTAGCTTTATTTTCTTGATAAGCTTAGTGGAGATCACATTAATGTGAGAGCCAGTGTCCAGGATAGTCAGTATTTGGACCTTTTGAATGACCACTTCAACTTTAGTGAACGTTCCTCCAAAGTTAGGTGATAAAGCTAAGACCTCCTTGAACCGGAAGGTGGAGGTTAACTTCTTAGCAGTATCAGGGTTTTTGCCCATGATGGACTTTAAGTTATGAACTCGTTGAAGGGGATATATCAGGCCAGCTAAGAATTGGTCACCATCGCTGGCAGTGTCAATGATTTTTGGACACCCTAGTATTTGGTTGAGGTAAGTTTCCTCAGGTATGTTAGACTCATCTACTCCTCCAGCGTTCAATTGATCAGGCACTTCTACTTCTGCGGGGCTCCTAATATGTAGTAATCAATGTCATCATAACCCCCCTCAGCTTCCTCCCCAAGAGTATTCACAACAACAGGTAAGGCAGCGATGGAGGTGGGGGGATGGCTACAGGAGGTTGGGTAGCCTTGGGAGATGCAACTTCCAGATTGGCTGGAAGGGAAGGAACGGAGACATTATTGAGCTTGTGTGGGTGTATGGTTGTTACAACCTTACAAGGCTCTGATTCATTATAAGGAGTGATAACCTTTTTAAGCTGCACGGAAGGAGCAGGTTTAGTAGGGAAGATAGGAACAGGTGGCCTCACTTCCAATTGATCAACAGGCAAGTACACCTCAAAAGTTAGATTCAAGGTTGTCACTTCAGCTTCATATGTTGTGGCACATACATGGAATTCAGCCACATCTAACAAGGCTTCCTTAATGTCATGCATATTTGTAAAGTATTGTTTCACTGAGATGATATGTTGGGCTAAAGAGGGCTGAGAGGCTAGCTCAGTTAACAGGGCGGCAATAGCATCATCAAGGGTAAGCATGTTTGAGGTTACCAACCTTTGTGCAGTGAGGTAAAAGCGTTCAGCAAAGGCAATGATTGATTCACCTTCATCCATGCTAAGGCGCATAAAGGCCTATTTTCTCTATGTAGACTTTGCTTTGATCCAAATTCAGCTAGAAGAGCCTCCTTCACCTCTGACCAGAAGTACCCAGGGTTCAGGTTAGTTACTATCATCTCTTGTGCTAAACGGCTTAAACAAGACAGGATGTGTCAGACTTTTTGCTTATCTGAGGCATCATTCATAGCCGCTTCATATACATATAAGAGAGTAGCAATGCTTCCTTCACCAGGGATAAATTTGTCCTTAAGGGGGAGTTTGTAAGGGCGCTGTTCAAGCTCCTCAAGGAGGGACAAAGCGCAGGTTAGTTGCTTTTCAAAAGCAATGAGGTTTGGTATACAGGGATCCCCTATAATGAGCACCATTTTGTGGGTTTCCAGTTTGATTTGTGCTCACTGGTGTTGAACGCCTACTGGATTCCACAAATATTTATAAAAAGTTAAAATAAAACGCTAAAAATTGAGTATATTATTAATTTAATATAGGCGCGATCAGGGTAAATACAACGACCCTTGATATTTGACTATATTGTATTTAAAGTACTTTGAGGGTCGAGGGAATTTTATTAATATGTTTGGATTAGTGCACATGAGTCCAAATTAGGAAATATGTAGGAGCAACGTATCATAACTCATGAACTTGCTTCAGGGCAGCGGAGCAAAAGAAGAGTAATTGTGATTGGCTAGAATTTACTAATGAGGTAATATTTTTATGAACTTTAGCTGATAACCTCTAGAGAAATTTCTTGCAACTTGAGGGGACCCCTGCAAGCATATTTAAGGGGGGTCCCCATGTAGGTGTGTTGAAGGACTTTGAGGTGGTGCAGGGAGTGACTTCTGATGGTAGCCCCAAAGTCTGTGGTGAGGTTGGATTAATCTGACTGGGGGATTTTACATTTGGTGCCCATAGAGGTTTTGAACTTGTGCTACCCCAATTAATGAGGTTCCACTGTGAGTTGGCCAGGGACTTTTGGCCAAAATTTTTGATAGCATTAATATTATTATTGTGGGAATCACTCCAAAATCCTCAGAAAATTGCAAATGGCCAACATTTCCTTTTTTTGGCTGAACTCAGCCTACAACATTCTTCTTGATCAGCTGTGAGGGCAGATGTCTGACATGGAAGAGCTGAGGGATAGTTTCTCTTGTCTAATCTGTTTTGTGGTCCAGTACTCTTGTGTAAGTGTTGAAAGGTATATATTTTCCTTGTCCAAATTTTTTCCCAAATTATCAGAAGCAAGGCTGATAGTACCTACATGTAAGAGAATATCTAAGTGAAATTGATACCTTTGGTCTTAAAAAACTCAACTAAAATAGTTGTCTTTACACTATTATCATTTTATTCTAATAAATTTAAATTTATCACATGAACCTGTGCAGTATACTCTAGAAAAGTTTACATTTGGTGCTCACTATATGGGTAGTTGAAATTTAAAACCAAATAGCACATCAGAGTTATCAGTAATATGTCTTATAAGCACAAACATTGAAGATGTGGGGTGAACTGGATATGTTAAATAAGAATAATTTAATTTGGTGTCACATTTTAATCTAATTACCTAGGAAGAAAAAGTTACAAAAGATGATGAAGAAATATGAGCAGCTCATAGGGTCAATAATGATCTATATGGAAAAGTCACCACCTGAAGTGGAAGTAGACTTAAGTAATCATTATATTAATGTTACAGAAGTCTGATTTGGAAGCAGGCAAAGAATGATTGTATTGGCTACAGAAAAATGTAAAAAAGCTTAAAATAGTTACAAGACCTTGAAATCATAAGTGAAAATGTGTTCAAATGGGGATGATGTAGCCCACAGCAACTTTGACCAAAAAGTTCCGGTGGGCAACTACAGTCCACAATAAATATGACTGAGGCTTTTAAAGCACTTTTGGAGATGATTTTGAGAATACTTTAAATCAGTAGGGTTATTGGTCAAGCTCCTCCTGTCACAGTAATGACTATAAATTCTGGAATATTTTAAAATCTATCTATATCTCACTGGTACAAACGCCCAGGCTTTATTCCCTCCTTTTGTAATGACAGTGTTTAATATGGCGACCATCAAGAAAGAGGTGATCATAATCAACTATTTATACACTGATTGTCTAATATGGAGTTGCAGCGCCATAATGGAAATAATTTGATACATGAGGATGCCAAGGAGGCAATCATGAATGATTTTAGCAGCTTATAATGGATGGCTAGCCGGAAACAGAAGTTCATGGGTATACAGTATAAGAAGGAGAGACCTTAGCTGCCTTTACTACCATTTTTAATAAAAACACAAATTTTAATAGATAAAAAAGATTTATAAGACTTTTACCCTTAAATTGCCATTCAGATGGCTCTTAGGACCTACATAGATTTGCACTAAGCCATGGTTTTGGTGCTAGCAACTAAAACTTCCACTTTGCAAATGTTGGAGTATCTTAGATGTTAGGCTTGGCTACCAATGCACTTAATTAAACTCCCAGATTTATTAACTTTAATAAGGTTCTGATTAAGGGAAAAAATGATGATATGAGTAATAATTTTCAGAGCTGAGTTTCATTGAGGTAAACCCTGATGTGCCAAATTGGATAGATAATCTGAAACAATTGTCATAAATGTGATATAACTTAGCATTTTGCTGCCCAATGTCAGGGGAAGAAGTTATAAAAAGCATGTGAAACTTTTCTTGTCTCAGGTGAAAGAAACCTTCAATGAGTTTATAAAAGATGAAAAAGTCTAGATATAGAACAATATAGTAATGCAGAAACCCCGTTCCACTGGATATATTCATTAATGGATTTGACATTTCAAATTCATTTGTGGAAGAGCCCAGTAATAAATCCGCTTCATCAAGTTCTAAATCAGAATGTAGATGCTGTAACGTGAGATTAAGCAAAAAAGATGACTGATATGGAAATTGTTAAAGAAGTCTATTAGCCTTATGCTCATCAACTGGTTAAATTGGCACAAAATGCTGAGAATGTATATTATTATTTGAAGTCAAAGGTTGATGTTACCAATGTTTTCATTCCAATCAACACAACTAAGGGATCTTTTCTGATGTTTCAGCACAATTAATCCAAACGCTAGGCATGGCGAATAATGCCAAAAATCAATAAAAGAATAAAAACAATCATGTGTTCATAAGAAACTGGTAATCAGAGATTATGTTGCTTACTATGATATGGGGGGCTCATATGAAAGCCTCAGGCGGATGAACTAAAAAACTTTTTTGAAATTATTGACAGATTGGGGACATATACCTATACAAAAAAAGCATACTAGTATCATATTGTGGATAGGGTCCGTAGTACATACATAAAGTATTTGATCTAATAAACATTATATAAAATAAATTAACATATAAAGATAAATAAAAAGCACATAAATATAGCAAAATATAATCCCTCTCAGAAAAAAAATAAAAACCTAAATATATAACTATTTTTATAATTCTTCTATAATATTGTATAATGGGAATGTGCACATTTATGATGCCTTGGGGGGGAGGATGCACTACTATGGTAATAAAGATAGAAGCAAGTACCAAGTGAGTGTGGATGTTTGTCAAAAACCAGTCCTTGTTGAAACTAAGTTTTTTATCATTGTCATAATACACAAAGAAAGAGAAATCAAAGATAACCACCAATCAATTGTGAGATCTCTGATCTGGGGGGAAACAAACGTACAGTAATTACAATCATCAATTATGACCAGATAATACTGGTATATTGTGTAGCTTTGAAGTACCATGCTCATGTGAGATGGCAGTGCACTGAGAAGAGGAAGAGGATAATTAATGTGCTTCTGAGTATGGCCATGAGAATAAGCATCAAGCAAGGGGAAAGATCTAGCTTTGTTGAAGCAGGAGAATTCTATTTGATTGAATTATGATGATGACCATAAATCAATTTTAAGCATGCAGCTAATTTTTGCTAGAAACAAAGTGTCATATACCTCTAAAACACTACCTTGATTGGATAATCTAGTCATACCAGGGAGGTTAGTATTTTGTATTACCCACATTATCAAGCTGTGACAAATTATAAAAACTATTTGTCTTATATCTCCTTGGTTCACTTTGCTAATAAGCAAACTTAGGGGGTTCTGGAAGTATTGATGCTAAAAGACTATTTTGTAAGAATGTTCGCTTATGAGACAATAGTGAAGTCTATTTTAGGATCTGATTTGAAGCTTAATTATTAGTGGCTCGTTGGAGATCATCATCTACAATGTATGCATGGAGTCAATTTTCAGTTTAACTATCATTGTCTAAACTTTTTATAGATGGATAAATCTGTATATATAGCCAATCAATAAGAGTGTTTTTGGATTTACTAAGGCATTGACAACTCTTTTCGTGAATTAAATTGCAGGTTGTACTGAGTGAAGTGGTCTGCTGTAAGTGAGCAGTTGGTCGCATTACCTAAGCAGGATGCTATCTTGGAAAGGTTGTTCTTCTGGGGTTGGATAAAGCGTTGTGACACACTATTTTAGAGTCCAACCAATGGAGGGTTGTAATCCATTTGTTGATGAATTTTAACTAGGTAGATGAAGTATTCAACATTTTGATATGATTCTTTAGATCAAGTTCATTGATGATGGATGCTGTTCCATTAATGTATTAACTATAGAGTTGAGCGCATAATTTCTTATAAAAACTTCTTGTTCTATTTTATAAAAAGTCATTGTGGTAGTAATAAGATAGCAATACGTTAAATATTGTTCATTTGTGGAAGAGCTTGAGAGATAGTTTCTTTTGCCTGATCTGCTTTGTGCTCTAGTACTCTTGTGTAAGGGTTGAAGGAATATTTTCCCTGTTCAATTTTGTTATAAATTTGGCGATATATATTTTTGAGATACGCCATAGGAGTTGCACAGGGTTGAACCCACTGAGCAACAGATGAACTATATGGAGATCGTTGGTCTGTCAATAAATTTAATAATATCTATATAAGAGGAGTCAATCGCCTCAACCACACAACTTTATTTAATAAAATACAACCAGCAGACTCTTTCTGCGTGCACTTCCTTCTTCTTACTATTCACTCTCCTTCTCTTCTCTCTTCAAAAACAGACACTTTTCTTGTCTTACCAACCCACTCATATGTTCGTCATTTTGTCCAATTCCAAACCTTCTGCTTATTTATAAATCATTCAGAAGAACTTGTCTGGTTTCGCCTCATCATTGAGGCTCCGGCGGAATTCACTCTATTTGCCAAATTGACTATCCAAGTTCAAATACCCTTCATCAATTAAGATACAATCTGCCAAACTAGTTAGGACTTATTTGCTAGTCATACTAATTTCTTGACATTACCCCCCTTGATTGGAAAATAAGTCACTCGTTGTTTATAAGGTCGCAAGAACTTAGTGTGTACTTGATTGGTAACCTGACCACCCGCGGGTTCCTTAATGGTGTAGGCTATAATTCCAGTCTTCTCAATTTATCTCATATGGTCCAGTCCATATGTTGGCAAGTTTGTTCCGTCTTCCAAACCCAGGTTGGTTGTGTAACAGGATAGGATCTCCTACAGCCAATTGAGAGGCTGCTGCATCTACATTGTTCAGCTGAATGATCCTGAATCTTCTTAGCTAAACTGTTGGAATATGCTTCAGTTTGTACTTTTATCAGCGTGTCCGTTAAGTTAGTCAAATAGCTCTGGTGCGCTACTCCACCAGTATCCTCCACACAGGAATAAAGCAATGCCAGCAGAGCCGGATGTCTTCCATAAAGTAATTGGAAGGGACTTTTCCCCATCAACAAGTGATAGCTAATATTGTATGCAAAGATGGCGGTGGATAGAAGGATACTCCATTCAATGAGCTGATCATTACAAGCTTACAGAGATTCTCACCAAGGTTCCGTTTACCCATTCAACCATCCCATTGAATTTTGGGTGATATGGGGTAGTTAAGACCCCTAGGTTGGCCATCAACTTGTTCAACTTAGGAAGGACATGCAACATGAAGTTTGTACCATTGTCCATGAGAATAAACTGCGGACAGCCATATCTCTGTATGAAGCACTCCATAATGAACTTAGCGGCAGTTGCAGCCCTTAAATCCCTGATCGCTCTTGCTTCCACCCACCTGTTCAAGTGATCTATGGCTAATAGTATATACTTGGAATAATTCGCACCTGTCAGCAGAGGGCCCACCACATCAAGGGAAACAGTATGCCATGCAAAATGGGGCTTAACCAGCTGATAGGTAGTCCTCTTGTGGAAAGGTTTCTCCACTTGACCCTGGTGACAACAAGCAACCGTCTCAAGCACAATGTAGTAGATGCTCTCCCAATAGTACCATGTTTGCAAAAACCCCAACTTTTCTATAACCCTCCATGACCTATCATTTTGTAGGCATCCAAGATAATTGCAGGCCTGTTGGTGGGTTTTGGGAAGCTCAGGTTCTATTCTTAAAGTCATTTATTTAGTTTTTCATCGAGCAAGAAGGTTTTATGGCAAGTACATCTAGCACTTTGATTACCTGTGGTGACTTATCGTGGTATTTGCCCATAATCATCTTCTCATACATCATGTCCGCCAAGTCTTTCCATAATGGCAACTGATGGTAATTGTAAGAATATTCCGCATTCTGGTGTTTCGCCCCTGGCTGGTGTACAATCTCAAATTCATAGGCTTAGAGCTTCAGGGCCCATCACGCGAGCTGCTCTTCAGGTTCCCAAAGATTTTGCAGCCACTGCAAGGATGCATGATCCATGATCACTCTGAATTTAACTCCATGAAGGTATACCTGGGAACTGTTTATATGATTATATCTCTACTAAGCACTCCTGCTTGATCACAGTATAAATATGTTCATGACAATCTAGGCTTCAACTACAAAACGTGACAGGGTGCTCCACATCGTCATCATTCTTCTAGGATAATACCGCCCCTAAGGCGGAAAGCAAAGCGTCAATTAGCACAATAAATTCTTTTTTTTAATTTGGGTATTGTGAAACTGGCGCACTAGCCAACACGGTTTGCAAGATATCAAAAGCGTTTTGACAACGTTCAGTCCATTCAGAAGTGGCGTTTTTCTTTATTAACTCAAAGCGCGGTGCCCCAACACATCTGAAGTTGGGAATGAACCGCCATCAAGAGTCAACCATCCAAAAAAAACTCCTGGATATCTCTCTCATTATCTGGCGGAGTCATCTTACGTATAGCTTCCACCTTGGCTGGATGAGGTTTAAGCCCTTTTGAGTCTATCACAAAACCGAGGTATTTCAATAGCTCCTTAAAAAAGTGGCATTTCTGAGGCTTTATTTTGATATTAGCATCAGCAAGTCGGCGGAACACTTGTTCTAAGTGGCTGAAGTGCTCTGTGAATGTCTGCAAGAACATATTAATATTGTCAAGGTAGACTAGAACGCAGGACAGATTCAGATTCCCCAAGATGGTGTCCATAGCTCGCTGGAAAGTAGCTGGGGCATTGAACAAACTCTGTGACATACATTTAGGCTGAAACAACCCCTTCTGGGTGATTATATCGCACTTCTCCCGCTCTGCCGCTGGCAACTTGATTTGCCAATACCTCTTTATCAAATCCATAGTGAAAAATAGTTGGCACCTCCCAAATGATCTAGAACATCACTAATTTGTGGAAGTAGGTACAAAGTTTTTGTGATACTATTAAGCTTTTGGTAGTCAATTACTACTTGGTTAGTGCCATCCTTTTTCTTGTTAATTAGCACTGGAGACGCCCACGGACTCTTTGATGGCATTAACATCTCCTGTTCAATCAAATCTGTCCACCTCCTCAGATACAACGTCTTCTGCAGCTCTCAAGTGACGGATATGCTGGGACTGGATAGGAGGGTGATCTCCTGTATCAAACTGATGCACAACTCCACGTGCACATCCCAAATTGTGGTCGTCAGATGCAAAAATTCCTCAATATTTTTCAAACAGCACCATCACCTTATCTTTCTGTTCCTCTGAAAGCCCAGCTAAGGCCTCACGCGGAACCATGGTCATTATGCTGGATAAGGTTCTTACAGGTAGGCTGAGGTCTTCCAAGACTTAAAATTATGAATACAGTGCACCTCATCAATAAGAAAAAGGTTCAAATAAGCACCACTTGGTTCCGTTTGACCGTCATAGACTCCATCTGTAGGTTTGCTATCAACTCCTTAACTTCCCCATGCCCTGGTAATAGTAGCCCAAGAGCCACATGAGGTTCAAGCTAAGATAGCTGGTAGGGCCCAAAATCTCACCATATAGCCCTTCAGGGACGTCTATTTTAAGCTCCATCCTTACTATGACCTGATGCCCAGAAGGTATAATTAAAGCGTTCACAGCCTTGAACAGAATTCCATTATACTTATAAATTTGGGTAGGCAGAGCCCTGATCCTCCGCTTCATCTTCTGATACCAAACAGTAATCACACCATCGTTATTCACAAGATTAATTTAACTGGAGAGGATTGGGTCCTTTAGGACTCCATTGGAGGTAAATAGATGGGGGTCTGTTGGCCCAAAATATTAAAGGTTTCTTATGCCATATCAACCACTTCCCCAAATTGCTGCATGAATGCAGCCCTAAACAGCATATCATAATTATTGTTGGACAGAACTAACGCTGAGCCAGATGCACTGACTGACACAAACCTCAGAGGCAACGCACTGTAAGCGCCCTCCAACACAGTGCTTTGGGGCCCCGTAATCCCATACACTAATTGGTGTTCCACATCAGGCTTCATTGGAAGCTTAGCCACGAGCTTGGTGGATATTATATTGACAGGAGCGCCAGTATCCTTTATTGCCCAGATTCTTATTTTATACAAAAATATCACAGTAGGTACACTCTGAATAAGAATAACCATTGGTGTTTATTGCATGAACACAAAGGTTTTTGGTTATCCAAAAAAGCGAGAATACTGGCACCAACATGAGGATACTCCAAGGCATTTTTTTCCACTGGAATCGCCACATCCACCCCCTCTAGAGCTGCAAAATTTGGTGAGGGTCTAGCTTTGACTGTACCATTTCACTATAGGATTTTCCAGGCGTACAGTTTTTGTACCTCACGGTGGAACTCTTAAGCTACGTTCTGATCTCTCTATTGGTTAAAGGCCAAGATATTGTAGGGTATTTGTTGATATAATAAGTTGTCAGGGTGAGTACTGGGACTGATACAAAGCGACTCATTGGAATCTTCAGGGACAAATAAATTGGATTAGCAGTAGTATAGTTTCCCATCTCTACTCCACTCAAACTTTTACCAGTTCAATCAGGGCGGCCAGTACTGCATGAACATGTAGGTTGCCAGGGCAACTAGCCACATAATGTCCTCTTTGGCCACATGAGAAACAAACATTCATAAATAGCTCTTGTTTCCATATCACCCCCAAAGGTCTGGATTGGAAGGTAAACAATGGATTGTAATTCAGCTGAGACAAGCCAGTTGAGCAGAAGGAGGCTGAAAAGGGCCCATCCAAGTGTTAAATGATCGATTAATACTCAGAAGATTATAGACAAGTCACTGTCATTCATTTCCTGCTGAGGATTTGATAGCGGTCACAGGGGCTTTTCGTTCCACATTATAGTGCTAAAAGTGACAATTATATGATGTAAATAATTGACGATTTTGAGCAGGGGTACATCATCCTGTAATACTGATGCTATAGTATTAAAGAGTTCATGGTATGACTTCACTTCAGCAGTCATTGCAACCCCCGTCGCCCTCAGATGACATCCCTGCTCCTATTAACACGTGTGCTTCAGCAGTGAAGCGGTCAGAAAACTTTGTAAGCGAATCATTCTTCTAAAACCCAATAGTTAAAAACTCAACCTTTCATTGTGACATCTTTGCCTATGCCGCCAAATAACCGCAGCACTGTGTCCTTCACCTCCTGATAGGCCACCGAGTTGTTTGAGAGGTAGCATGTAGCTTGGTCAGCGCTTCCAACATCCAAGGCGGAAATCAACAACTTGGCCTTATGCCGATCTGAAGCCCCCTCCACTCAAATTTGAACCACTTGAAAAACCTGTGTAGGTTTCCATCATGGTTAAATGGGAGCAGCTTGTTAATGCAGACCTCCTCCTCCCTAGCAACACTATCCAATTTGCGCTCTGCACAGTGTAGCCGCTCTGTAGTGTCATACAAGCAGTCATCAAGTTGGCTGGCATAACACCAACCAAGTGCATTTGTTGGAAGGCCTTGTCAAGAAGATACTTTATACCCTTATTTTCTTGGAAAAGCATTTTCTGCGTCTGGAGTAGTGTATCCAAAAAAGTTTTAGTTCTACATATTGTGATAACTTAATGAACTGGGGAAGTATCCCGTCAACTGGAGCCTGTTGCGCCATTACCTGGAGAATAGGGGACTTTTTGTTTTGTTGATCAATGGGCCCACTATAGTAAGCACCACTGTTATAAATTCGTCAATATACTTGAGATACGCCATAGGAGTTGCACAGGGTTGAACCCATTGAGCGACAGACAAACAATATGGAGATCGTTCATCTGCCAATTAAGCTTAACAATATTTATAAGAGGAGATAATCGCCTCAACCACACTACTTTATTTAATAAAATACAACCAGCAGACTCTTTCTGCGTGCACTTCCTTCTTCTTACTATTCACTCTCCTTCTCTTCTCTTCTTCAAAAACAGACCCTCTTCTTGTCTTCCCAACCCACTCATATATTCGTCACTTTGGCCAATTCCAAACCTTCTGCTTATTTATAAATCATTCAGCAGAACTTGTCTGGTTTCGCCTCATCATTGAGGCTCCGGTGGAATTCACTCTATTCACCAAATTGACTATCCAAGTTCAAATCCCCTTTCAGCGATTAAGATACAATCCGCCAAACTAATAAGGACTTATTGGCCAGTCATACCAATTTCTAGACAGGTTTAATCTCATGTTACCAGAAGTAGGGTTGTCAATACCTTCCTGTAGTAGAGTATCTAAGCGAGATTGTTACCATTGGTCTTGAGGAAACTCAACTGAATAATTATTTTAATAAACTGCGCTGAACTCTCCTTAATAATAAAACTAATTGCATGAAAAAGTGCAGTAAGCTCTTTAAAAAATGTTTACAATCTGTCATTGCTAATCATCTTCTTATAAATCTCCTATGTATCCTAACTTGCCCCTTGAATTTATGATCTTGGTATTACTAGTAGGTGTTTGAGTTAATAAGGTTCACGTCATTATTGACAGTGGCTCCCTTAAGAATTTCATCTCTTCAAAATTGTTAAAACGCATTTAGATAGCTCCTTATTTATATCACTATATGGAGTATGGTACAGCAGGACCACAATGTGCCCGGCACTATGGGGCCTACTCCTCACTAGATATTCATTTTAGCAAGTTATCACTAAATATCTCAGTAGTCCCCTTGAATAACCCAGTTATGACCTACTCTCAGGACTTGGTTTCTTTGCAACTACTCTACCATTGTACACTATGGTAGTGGATTCTTATCCTTCTTGGGACATTGGGTCCAGCTGGTATTTGAGACCTTTTTGAAAAATTTGAGTTGGAGATCAAAGCTTAGCATGCCTCTTGAAGAATGAAGATCTGACTGATAGGATCAAATACCATGTGAGAGGCTCATGGGTGCGGATAACCCCTCCTTAGGTAGACTGACAGGAGGGCATGCCTATTTACTTACCAAAAATGACTACTATACCAACTATGTCCGAGTTTATTGTTGACACCAGGATACAATCTCAATATCCCGCTAGGACATTTGCTGGAGATACAAGGCATGGATAACCCATTCGTCTAGGAAATACTGACCTTACTTTGAATAGATCCCATTTAGGCTGGATCCATCTTGGTGTTTCTGGCAACCCTAACCAATAAATTTGATTTTTGGGGCCTTTACTCCAATTCTTATGTTTACTTACTGCTTATAGAAATGATTAATAATGTGTAGCTTTAGGAGTCTATGGCAATATAGGGATGGAATAATATCTTTTGGTAGCTTTGATAGTTGCCTCTATTGAGCGTGAGCTAACCAGTGAACAATGGAGCCAAGTCAATTATCTGTTATTAGAAAACTTAATTCTTATTCTCTATTTCCACCTATGAATTTGGAAATCATTTGGCGTCCTGCATCATGGCGAGACTGTAGATTCCAAACTAATTCATCCCTACAGGAAGAGCAAGGTCAAATAAGCTCAGGTGGCTGTTGAGATCAATCAACTATTGGACGATGGATTTCTGGTACCTTTCTGTATCCCCTGGGCCTCTCTTGCTAGTTCAGAAGTAAGATAGTAGTCATAGAGTGGTCATGGAATACCAAGTGCTCAACTTTATTACAAAAAAGGATATTTATCCATTGCCCCATATTAATGACTCCCTTTGCTTGCTTTCCAAGTCCAATATTTTTCTGCAATGGATCCCACCAGCGGATACTGTAATGTAGAGCTGGCAACTAAGAAAAATAATAGTGTGCTCATAGCTAATAGGGTTATCTGAACACACAGGATGCCTTGGTCCTTTGTAATGCGCTAGACACACTTTTAACGCACCATGATAAAGTCCTGGGAGGATTGCAATTGCCTTTTGTTCTTGTTTACCTTGACAACATCACCATACTTTATTAATCTTTTTACAGCTATCTAGAGCACCTTCAGAAAGTCTTCAATTATCTCTGAAATGTCTCTATTAAGTTCAAACCCATGAAGTGTTTTTTATTTTTAATCAAAAATGGACTTACTAGGTCACAAAGTCTCAAAGCATAGTTTCCAGCCTTTTCCTGACAAAGTTAAATCCATTGAGAGGATGTCACGCCCCTAGTTTAAAGGTTATTCAAGTATTCCTAAGTATGGTGTATTACATTGCCAGCTCATCCCTTGGATTTCAAACCAATCAAGCCATTTGTCTATCTCTTACAGCATAAAGCTCTTTTTTAAATGGCGGCCTGAGCAGGAACAAGATTTCAATATGTTAAAAACCACCCTTTTTACTAAGACCATCCTAACTTATCCACTTTTTGCAGCCATTATTGTTGTCCATTGATGCCAGCGTCGTAGCAGTCAGGGTTATCTTAGCACAACATGATGAGAGCCAAGTTGACCATTATGAGGCTTACTACAGCAAGACCTTAAGTAAGGCCAAACAAAATTACAGTGTTACTAAATTAATTGCCTTGCAGTTTTTTGGAAATTAGACACTTCTGGCCATACCTATAAGGAATTTACTTTAGTTTATCTCAACCATGCCTCACTCCAGTAGTTACAACAAATTAAGGACCCTGATGGATAGTTAGTGAGGTGGGCATTAAAAACACAAATTTCGACTTTTCCATTATTTTTTGAATTGACTATCCATCAAATGTTGATGGACTCTCAAGGATACCAGTTATGGTTGTCTTAATTCCTGAAGAGGACCTCCTGCATGATCTAATTGGCCGGCCTGAAAGGTGGAACTAGAAACCCCTCTAAAATTAAATTCAAGTTATGGAAAATTACAGAAGAAACTTAGATTAAAGAAGAATTTCTATATAAAAAAGTTGAAGGGAGTAGTTTTCTTACGTGCGCATTCTTCTTATAAAAATATCATCCTTATAGTACATTCAATTGTGGGACATGGATCATTGAAGAAGACTCTAAAGTGGTTAAAAAAACGCTGTTATTGGGATCAGATAGTTGAGACCATCCATGAAGGTTTTAGAAGCCTGTTTAACTTGTTGCACACATTATCAGGCCAGTCCTCAGTTTCAACATTAAATGGTGGCTTTATTGTGTCCTTTTAGTGTTGTCAGTATCAATGTGGTGGGCCCTTTGACTACCAGGTTACACGGGCTTAAGTATTTTCTTTTAGCCATGGACTACTTGACCAAGTGGGATGAGGTGTTTTTATTTAAGCTGCCACTGCAAAGGCTATGGCTTTATTTACCATTTGATTCATTTTTACTCATCATAAATGCCAACAAATTTACTTTTGGAAAAAAAGATAAAATTATACATCACAGGTAGTCCATTGATTAACTTTAATTATTAGGCTAATCAAAGTTTTTTTAACAATCATATAACCCTTCTACCAATGTGGAAATGTAACGCTCTAATGGGACTTTAACTCCTAATTATGCAGTTGTTAGCTGCTTCCAATCCTATGCTGTGGAACTACACCTGCCCAGCGCCCTACTAGTTTTTATATGTGCTACCATCACATAATTAAGATGTCATTCTTTGAAGCCCTATATGGACGTACTCCTCATCTGCCAAGTAGTGTTCAACTCTTTTTGGAATCTTAAGTGCCTGAATACTCTGACTTACCAATGAGGGCCCTAGTTGATGAAATTATCTGGCTTTAAGCCATTGCTACTCAAGGAAATATCTCAAATATTATCAAAGAGACTTCCTTATCAAACACTACCCAACCTTCCTTGCCAACTTTCCAGATAAGAGTCTTGGTCTTACTTTACACCATTGACCCAGGGACTGACAGAACAAACTTGACGTCCTTTGGTCAGGGCCCTACTGCATTATAACTAAGGTGAATTCTGAGTACTCCAATGCCAACAATACCCAAGGGCCAGTGTTCAACCAAGTTCATAGCCAATTCATATGGTTATACCTTCCCCTCTTACAGGATCTTGAGGGATGCGTTGTCATATATCATAATAAACAAATCAAAATTTCCACTGCCAAATTAAGTATCTATGAGCCAACCAATAAGCCTTCTCAAACAGAACCTACCACCAAAGGCGCGCCTGAAAAATATGATCTGGAATCATTAAATGCGCAGGAACTGATGGAAATGCCTTTGGATCTCCTCCTCTGCTTCCCTTATCATGTAAAGGATGACTTCAATCAATGAGGTCATGAGGTCATTGCTGATGGAGAACAATGAAGGCCTCAACTTAGAAGTTAATCCAGAATGGCTTGGAAGATCCTAATTTTAGGGTACCATGGAAGTCTTCTTGGCAATGTATCCTGACTCAATTTATAAATATCAAATTTTTCTGATTCAATTTAGTTTTTATAATCCAAATAATTTTTCTTCTAAAACCACTCCGCTAATTATACAACTTTTTCCCTTAGAACCTTGGCTTACAATCTAAAAAATATTTGAGGTGGGTCGCCCTTGTGATAAATATACCACACTGAGAATTTTTCTGGCCAGTACAAGCTTTGAACTTGAAATCTGCACTAGGGTGGAAGCAGTTCTAACTGCCAGGCTAACCACCCTTTTGGCTTACATTCTAGAGAACTGATAAACCAAAGTCTACTATGACTAAAACTTAAAATATGTGATCCAAAAATGGTCAAATTAAGCAAAAATAATCTCAAACTTATTTGCAAAAAGTTTTTCAGTTTGGTTTTGATTTCAGGACCCAGATCAGCAAACCCACGGAATCCCAATAACTCTTATTGATATTGGTTTTCCTCACTTTTTGAGGATTTAAACTATGTATAATTAAATTAGGTAGGATGACCTTGGGACAAATATACCACGCCAAGTTCTTTTAGACCGTGCCGGCTTTGAACCTGTTTTGATCAAAATTTGACCCAGATTGGAGCAGGAACCACTTCGCTATGCTACCACTCCTCATGATTTAAGCTATGTAATAAGCATATTCTATATATAAATGTTATTTTTTGTTAGAGTTTATCACATTGTCATTAAAAGAAGATTCCAGCTGCAATAGATGGGTTGCCCTCTGTGTAAAATCTCAGCATCTCATAACTATAAGCTTTTAGTTTGACATCTTAGATGATTACATAGTGATTGCGCCTCGCCATGCTGCTGATGATATTAAAGTTAAAGTTTACCAAAATTCTCAGTCTTTGGAATAAAATTCCTATACCATTTAGGACAAGTTTGAAATCTTTTACTCATAATTAAATATTGGGAACCCTTTTATAAACTTTCTAGGATATTGCATACCTATAACCTCAGACGCCCTTGGTTTTTGGCTCCAAATTCTAGGAGTCTATTTGTCATTACCCCAGAAGTTTGGTATTCCTGGCAACTAATGTGGTATACTTTCCTTAAGTTCAACCTACCTTGAGTGAATTTATAATCTCAAAGTGAATGTAAATTATAAGTATCAATTTTTAAAAATTATATTTTGCTACTACCTAAAAATTACTGAGTCTAGACTTTTCAAAACAAAGGATTTGTTAATATCATAAAAAAGGCAGGTATCAATATCAATTCTATTTATACAATACTTCAATAGTAAAATATATATATATAGAGTATATTAAACTAGGTTGAGATAGTATAAAAGGTATCAAATATTATTCTTTATAAATAAAAAAAGAATTTGAATCTTTAACATTAGGTAAAGGACATATCATAGATAGCCTAAAAACATCACTTAAAAAATAAATAGGGGTTTCCTCTTTATTACACTGCCTTAGTTTGTTTTATTTAACTGAGGTAAGCCGACCAGGGGACAGACATTACTGAATTTATGTGAAACTAAGAGAATAACTAACAAATATAAAATTAGGCACCCCCAGGGTACTCAAGTTACCCCTGTTGCCAGCGGGACTGCCAGGTATGGGGGTTGGTGCACTACTCTGAGGGGGTTTCCCCTGCTATGGAGCAGGTGTGAAGGAAAGGGTCTGTGTGGAGGAACCAGAGTGGGAACCATGATTCTATGAGCGCTTTTTGTCTTGGTATCATATATCCATAGAGCCAGGCTTGGAAGTGCTCTAGTAAGTGGACATGGAATCTGTTAATAATCCCATGAATGGTTGGGACTGTGCCCTTGAACGCATCTAATGCAATTGTGTTTATTGTCCACATTGCAATGGGTATTATTAGGGAGCGGAGGGTAGATGGAATTGGTGACTCAATCTGGAGCGCAAAGATACTTTTTGATATCGAGAATTCCTGTTCATTTTGAATCTTGGGAAGGCGTGTGACTTCCTGCCATATAGATTTGGTTGGGGGGCATGTTTCTAGGCGGTGATGTAGGGATCCCTCCCCTCCACATACTGCACATGTTTTGTGGAGGGAGTTGGAGCGGTCCGCCATCCTATAGGTCCTTCTCAAACAGCGCCAGGCGTTTGCTCTTATCCTTGGCTGTAGGAGTGGGTGGTGTGTCATTTTCCACATCGCTTTCTGTGTGTTTAAATCATAGGGAATGTCAGCATATCTAGGTGTTCTATCCTAGCTATGCTTGGAGTTGTTGCGAGCATATCCCTCTGGGGTTGGTTTTCTGGGTTTCTTAATCTGAATTGGGGGCTGGGTCATCCCCTTCCCTGTATAGTACCCATGTTCTCTATGGTCCATCCCATATGCCGGATAGTTATGAGGATATGTTTGAAATTAGGGGAGGTTCCATGCGGAACTGTTGCAGTAGGGTGCTTGGCAAGGTATGAAAGTAGTCTGAGTGGACTATGTGGGTTGGTTAATTTGAGCGCCTGTGTAAAGTTAGTCCTTGCTGCTCTGGACCAATGTTGTTACGGGAGGTCTGGAGCAAGAATTTCCTTTATCCAGGTACCTAGGATTTGATTGGCATGGCTCTCAAAATCTATTAGTCCCATGCCTCCACTTGAGCGTGGAAAAAATAGTGTTTCCATCCGTATAGGAGGGTGAGAGCCAGGCCACAGCCAGCCCTGGATAAGCGCGCAAATTGAGGTTATAAAGGTAGGTGAGAAGGCTATCGCATGGGCCTGGTACCACAGTATTGGGAGGATGAGCGAGTTAGCAACTGTAACTCGTCCTGTTAGTCCTGGGGTTCTCCCCTTGAGTTAGGCTACGCGTTTGGATACCTGTTGTAACAGGTTACTTTCCATTGTCTCATTAGCATATCCCCCTGATTTTAGCCAGATTCCAAGGTGTTGGACAGGAGTGGTGGTGGGAGGTGTTGCAAAGGGTAAAATAATTGGTTTTTTCTTCGTGTGTTGGTATGAGGTTCTGATGTTGTGGCCCAATTGTTTGTGTATTTGCCTAAGAGTAAGATTTCTGTCTTCCTTTTGTTGAGTGATGCATTGCTCATCTTGGAGTATTCCTCTAGAGTGTGTTCCAGCTGTCAGGCATCTTCATTGTTTGCTATACCTGCTACGCAGTCATCTGCAAAGGCCAGTATCTTGACTATTGGTTGTCCTTGTGCGGTTATCCCCATGAGATGTGAGTCAGTTACTCGGAGGAGCAGGTCAAAGCTGAAATTGTATAGCAGTGGGCTGAGGGGATCTCCTTGTTTGAGCCCTCTGTGTGGTTTTATATTGTTTGTTAGGAATCCAGGGCCGCATACAGCCATGGTTGCAGATTCTGTTAGGAGCATCGCCCATTTTATGAATCTTGGTGGGAGTTTGAAGGCATGTAGACATTCTTTTAGGTATAGCCAGCTAACACGGTCATACGCCTTTTCCTGATCCAAGAAGACCAGGGCACCAGTTGCTTTGGATTGACAAATATTTGCAACAGGGTGTATGTTGCTCCAGATTGAACGCCCTGGTATAAACCCAAACTGGTTGGGTGATAGGACGTCAGATGCAATTGCGCCTAATCTAGCAGCTAGAATTTTTGTTAGAATTTTTGTGTCAGTGTTGGAGAGTGCAATTAAACGCCAGTTGGCCAGGTCCAACTTGTCACCCTTTTTATACAAGGTTATAACTTAGGATTCATGGGCTCCTGGTAGTAGGCGTGTTTCCAACAAACTCTGGTTCATTGACGCCAATAGGAGGGGGTGATTTGTTGAAAATATTTTTTGTAAAATTCATAGGGTATCCCATCAGGCCCTGGGCATTTCCTACGTGGTGCACCGCGGATTGTTTCCCAAAGCTCCTCCCATGTAATAAGGGATAGTATATTGTAATTTGGTAGTGTACTTTGTATCTTGGAAGTTTGAATAAATTCTTTAATTTTTTGTGGATCTGTTGGCATATTGCAATATAATTCGGTGTAATAGCGGTGTACTTCTGCCTTGACCTCCTCAGGGTCAGTTGCCACGGTGCCATTGGTCTTGTGGACCTGTGTGCATGTGGGCTGGTTTCCACAGGAGTGGAATTGGCGGAAAAAGTATGTCAAACAGGTTTTGTCTTCCTTTATGAACTTACCTTTGTTCAAGACTTTGATTCTGTGTTGGTGTTCAAAGATGAGATTGTTAAGTCAGGCTGAAATTTCTGCCCATTTGCATCCCCAATTAGGGCTATAGCCAGATCTCGGAGTATTTATTTCCAGGTGGTCTAGTTCTGCCAAGGTACGCTTGATTGTGTCTGTGTCCGTGGTGTACTTGCATGATGCAATATGTCAGGTTTTGTTGATTAAATCTTTCTTGAAATTTTCCCATGTTCCAATGAGATCCGAAGTGAATGGGGTTGTGAATTCTGGGTTTGTAGCCTTGTTTTCAACCCAGTCAGATATCTCAGGCAATTTTATATTTTCTGGGTGAAGCTTTCTCCAAGGCGACACCTGTGTGTGGGATTGGGTTGGTGCTAACTGCACCATAACTAAATTGGTGATCGGAAAAATTGATCTTTTTTGTTGTAAATTTGGAGATTCTTGAGTGGTGGGATTGTGGGATGAGGATGTGGTCAATACGACTCATCAATATGAGCAGTCCCTCGCGTATGTTGGGTCTTGTCATGTGGAGAAGGATTGGTGAATTGGGGGGAAGATCATCCTGTAAGCCAAGATATGCCTTCATTGTGCGATATTCAATGTGCTCAGGTGGGTATCCCCTGGTATTAGGCCATTGATCTGTATTGGGGTTATCCCAGCAGTTGAAATCGCCTAACATGATGATATCTGGTGGGAGGGTGAGAGTAGAAATTTTTCAAAAAAAATTTCTCTCAGTTGCAGTGCATGGTGCATAGATACATGCTAACGAAATTATTTCATCTTGGCATGTGATTGTTGCTACTAGGACTCAACCGTGCAAGTGTGATGATGAATTTGTAATTTTAAATCTTTTGTTGTTTTGAACCATCACCCCACAGTGAGACGTCCATACTGATTGTGATGGTGCAACCCTAGTTGACCAGGATTCTTCTTCCCCTTGTAGGCAGTGGGTTTCTTGGATGGCCAAGATGTCTACAAGAGGTTTTCGCAGGAATGCCAGCTTTTTGACTTGGGACATAAGAGCCCTGGCTCCCGCGATGTTTAATGTCTCTATTGACACTGAGGTGCCTGCAGCGCCTCAGGAGCGGTTGGGAGGACCCTCTGGTCCTATCCCACCACAGCTCATTTTGGCCATGCTCCGCGTTTGTACTCCAACTCTTTCACTGCCATTGTTGGTTCCCTTGATCTGACCCAATGATTCAAGGGAATTGTGGTTTTTTGCATTTGCGTCAACTTTTCCTGCACAGGTCTCATGTTGATTTGATGCGGGTTGTTGATTGGATTTAATATTTTGAGGTTCAACTTTGTTGCATTTTGCACTGCATTTTCACCCAAATTGTGGTTGCATTGTTCCTCAGTATGTGCATGACTGATGACGCTTCGTGGCTCAGTCTGGTTACTGTGAAAATTTTCGACCTGGGCATATTGTTCTGATTGGTTGTTTTAGTGAATATCCAAAATATCCTCCTGAATTTGTCCGTGTTTAATGGCGGATTCCGCTTGTGCCACCGCTTCAGCCGCTGCTCTCTTGCAGGCTTTTTGTGCTGCTTTACGCTGTTTACTTGTAACTGAGTCCACGATGGAGTATAGTCCATCTTCACCCCAGCGGAATGGGTGGTGGCCATCAGTCATTTTGGTGAAGTTTTCATTATCTTCATCCATAGCTTCTTCACAAAAATCATTTTCTATTAAGCCCTCTTTTACAGGTCATGCATGTTCCTTGTGGCCCAGTGAGCCACAGTGGTTGCAAATGGGTGGTGCACGTTCTGGTGTAACTCAGAATGCAGCTGACTGGCCCCCATCTGCAAAGTGAAATTCTGCTGCACGGGGAATTCTGGATAAATCCTCTTCCACTTCTGGGAAGGGGTTGATTACAGCAATAGCTTTGCCCATGCACAGGTTGAGCATTAAGTGAAATTGCTGTAATTTGAGTTGTTGGATTTCTCTGTAGGCCACAAGACCTTTGCAGAGCTTCTCCTCGATTACCTTATGAGGAAGGTTGGTGGGGCAAGTCAAAGGAGATGAACAAAGTTTTCACTTTGTTCCATCTGGTGCGCGCGGTGCACACAATTTTTTGACCTCAGGGAGGGCAATTTCCACACAGATTTTTGCTGCAGCATTGGCTTCATTGGCTGTTTTGAAACCAATATCAATCCAGCCACGGCCCATGTTGTTGGTGGCTACGTACACTGCATGAGGAAAAAGTGAGGGCTGTGCCTCACATGTTTTCTCCCACAGGGTCGGTGACTCATCCCCAAGGAAGAGTCTGATCCCATGTTCCACCTTTGACAAAAACTGCCTTAGTTTGTAATAAGAATAAATTTTTAGCTAAAGAACTGATATGATGTTGATTATAACCATAATTAGATAAAAAAGTAAACATAATATAAGATATCACAACAGTACTAATTATGCATTGGTATCTAAGTATCTTAAAAAAGATATTACTGAGAAAGATTCCCTCATATGCTAAATTTTCTATACTCAACTTACTCAGCTTTGTGTTAATATTGAAATTAATTGATACCTGTCTTATTACCAATTATTGTCTGGTAGGAATTCGCCTAATGATTATTATCTAGATTTAATGTTGGGATCTGATCCCAATGTTGAAGCTATTTTAATGATTAATGGGGCACTATTGCTTACAATGTTATAAAATAATTTATTTATTTAATTGGATAATTAAATGACTTACTTGAATCAGATAGAATAATGTTCCAACCAAATAAGGGTATTTTTTGGAGCTACTAAATTGTTATAACTCTTGCCTTGATGGTAGTTTGTAGATATTCCTGAGCAATGAAGCCTGCAATTAATGGGTAATATTTCTGTTACCTAAGCATGGCTGCTAGCTTAGAAGATTAATCTACTGAGCTGGCTAAAGGCGTTAGAACACGCCACTTTTGAAGTCAATGCAGAAAGATCATAATATTTTTGGTGATGGATGTTGATTAGGTGGATGGTTTCTGGAAGAGTTATTTCATTATTGGTACAATCCTTCAAGATTAAGTTTTCGTCAATGAATGTCTTTTATGTTAAAATTTCAACAAAAAATTACTATCAAAACTTCACTGTAAACCCCAAAGATAATTAAAGTTGAAAGACAGACCTTAGACCTTTAAGAAAGTTATTATATTGTCTTTATTAAATAGTTAAAGGAATTAATTGTTTGTCTATTTATCAAGAAAACAGTAAGAGTATACCTGAGTGGGGTTAAATCCACTTATAAAGAAGAATTAACTGACTAGTTGTCTATATACAACTATTAAGCTCTTTTATTCTTAAAGATTATTCAGAACATGTGCATTAAACTTACCAAAAGTCTAAGCATGTCCAAGATATATCTAGATACTATTTATTTGGGTTAAGCCAACCAGGGGATGGACATTACTGAAGCTCAGAAAGGCTAACTAAAATAGAATATAATAAAATAAACTAACTAAGTGAGATAAAATAAAAAACTATTATAAAATAAATTATAGAGGTTGAAACAAGACAATTGAATCATTTGAACTGACTCAAAAACTAGAAAAATCTTACCAAGTTGGATGTGGAAACCTGCTAGCCATCCTGGCATAAGTGAAGGGGACTGAGAGGCTCATTGCCCTCATTTGTGTCGGACAAGTTTCTGCATAAAGCTGAGAGCACAGGTGTGAGTGCATCAAAAAAGGTGGTGAAGGTAGCAAAGTGGAGCTTGTAACTCAATCTTTGCTAAGGTAGGGTGTTAATATATTCAAAAAGGGCTTTCTCATCCTCATGGCAAACTTTGGTGAGGATGGTAAACGTGGCAATATTGTTGCTGGTGATGTGGGTTTTGGGCCAAACTTTATGACTGCCACAAACTTTGTACCACTTTACTGGCAGTTTAATGAAAGTGGATGTGTATTTTTTATGTGTGAGGTGCATGGTGGTGAGGACAGGAGGGGAAGGCCCTTGTCCAAGAAAGCAACTGATTTTGCAACAGCCTTTTGGAGGAGACTACGCTCAGGGAAGGCAACAGCTTTGGCGAGTTAGTGGTCATTTTAGATTGGGCCAACATCAGTGTCAGGATTCACCTTTTTATGGGCAAAGCCTCTTACTAGGTGCTCAACTATCTAATAATAATTAATAGGGAATTCCAAGTTGTGCTCCTCATTTACTTAAGTTGAACTATCTCATTGTGATGGGAATAATCTCCAATATATTTAATGGTTTTTTGAATAAATCATTGAGCTGCAGTTTGTCAGGATTAATCCCAATAGCAATTATCAGTATTACAATTACCGGTGCTTAATGCCAAGGATAATCAAATCATTATTTATTACTATTTACAAAATCTTTATCATTCTATTGCAAACTAAGGCAACTAATTTCTCTAAGCTAGGCATCTATTGCCTAATAAATTCCTTATCTCCCTCCTTCTACTACTTTTGCTTATCTACCTGCTGCCTGTTATGAATCCTCTCTCTTATCCCATTTTAGCCTTAAGGCACTATAAAACCTCAAGGCTTTATCTAAAAAATTTTATTTCTCTTTTAACTCTTAGTCCTATTGTAGCTTTTTTTGGCCCTTGGGGTCTACTAACTCAGCTGGCGCTTTGGGCCTTGAATCAACTAAGGGTCATTTAGATTTTAACTCCTACATCCTGACAATCAGGGTGACATGCATAATGCAAAGTTGGGAACTGGGCCATATATTCATCAATAAAGTACATTTCAAACCCTGGGGCTTGATTGAATAGAAACAGGTTTACTAGATTTATTTATTTCCTAAAATTAATCCCAAGAGATTTTGGTGAAAATTATTGGCTTGTCAGCATATAGTTGGGTGAGGTGGGTGTTTAAGTGTGTTTATGATTTACTGGGGTCCAATAAGGCTCCTTTTTGGTTGGAACAGGAGAGGGGCTTTAAAATAAGACCTCTAATTGGTAAGGTATGTGCTCCTGTAGCTACCACTTTGGTGGATGAGGAGGAAAGATTGTGCCCCATTTAATTAAAGTTGTATGGTCTGCAATGGGATCATCACAGGAGGATTCAGGTATGTGGGCTGCAGCTCAAGCAATGGAGGGGCATTTCTGTATTGAGTAGTCTAAATTGAAACAGGTAGGGCAGAGGGTGCACCCTCCATCCAATTGGGCCCAGAAAGGATGGACATGGGCAGAAGGGACAATGGTGTGAGGAGGAATCAAGATAACAGTTTAGTTGAGGCTGGACATATAGTCACAAAGGCGCAAGGTCCAGTGAGTCAGTTAGATCTGCTGGGAGCTGTGAAGTTTTGAGGATTGCTCACTTGATAATTATAATCCTGCACGCTTAAGTGGACAAAGTTCATCTGAATAATCCTCAATTTTGCCAGTGGCTTACGGTATTTTCACCATTCAGAAACTCACTAGGCGTATTTAAATAGCCCTGACTCTTCTGGTCAATTTTGGGCTTAATTTTCCCAACATAATACGAAACTTCTTCCAAAGCAGAAGGGTGGTTATCCTGGCAGGTAAAACTGCTTCCACCCTAGTGCAGTTTTTGAGTATGAAACATGTACTGGGTAGAAAAATTCTTGGTGTGGTATATCTGTCCTAAGGTTGACCCACCTCAAATATTTTTTTCTTACAAAGCAGGTTTCAATACAAGCTGTGGAATTGGCACTTTCAGCTTGTCAACACTTCTCCAAAGGAAAGACTTTGATAAAAACCAGGAAAGAGATAAAACAAAATATTTTTTATCATATGATATTTATTTGATAATTAGTCATTAGACCAAGCGCCGGTATTTATACCTCTAGGGCATCTCCTGGCCACATTTGAGCACAAAATTTTAACAGATTATTTTCCACCTCAGTTAAGCCCTTGAACTGATATGACTGAGACATATTGCTAGGTTTCTTGGAGGCAAAATACTCTCAAAATTGGAAGGATTTCAGGGACAAAAATTGCAATAAAAACATGCAAAATTGTCCTAGGATCTAGATTTGAGTTTTGTCATACTGCTGACAAAATACATCTTCTGTGAAATTTCTGCATCGATTGAAGTATATGATATACCCCTAATTGGGATGTTTGCAGGCCTCTTTCAATAGCACTAGGTACTCCCTTATGGGAAGTCCATGTGCAAGTGCTATCATGCCAATTACGCAGATCAACATACAAATTTCGCCCTAGGGCATAAAGTTGATTACATTACATCCATCTCTTTGTCCATGGGACTTTTAGGCGTTATCTTTGGGTCAATCCTGAACGATTTCTTATGCGGAATTTTTGTATCATTTCCAATATTCAGGGCCAATTGCCAAGTTTTAGTGCATTGATAATTGGCCATAATGTGTAAGTGGATTTGGCACAAGCTTTTGATGAAGTAATAGATTGAATTGATGTTGGGGTAATCAGCCTGAGCTAAGTAATTGCAATAGGCTTTAATTTGATAAATAGAGTATTGGTTTTAGTATTGGGAGGATAATCAGCCTGATCTGTTGGTTGTCACAGGGCTTATTTTTGGGTCAAAGACCAGAATCTGACATTGTCCCCACTTGACTCAAACATAAGGATTAAGGTTCCCAATTAGACTTCATTGATCTTTGTCATTTGGCATCTTCATCCCAAATACCTGACAAATCTGGAGTTGGATCTTCTATTTGGTAACTTTGGCCCAATCACCTGATGAGTTTGGCTTTGGATCTTCTGTTTGGTAACTTTAACCCAAACATCTGATGAGTCTGGAGTTGGATCCTCTCCCCATCCTCAAGTGCAAACTAAATCATTAATTAGAATAAAACTATTATATATATATATGTTTTCCTGTTTGTTTTATATATATACAGTGCATTCAAAAAGTTCTGGGACTAACGTTATAAAGACACAACTTTACAAATAAATAAACTTTTTCTTATCATAATTTAACATACAACTTTTCCCTCATTATACATATTTATATTGCTAAAACAATTGTTAAAAGGTATGCACATAGTTCCTATTTTGTATAACCATGCTTAAACCAGCTGTCACATTCTTCTGAATTGTCTCTACTTTTATCAAAAGGATGAACCTTCAGTGCCACCTTCAGATTATAATTATCCACCCTATTCACCAGAATTGGCTCTGTCTGACTTCTTTCTGCTCTCTAATATGAAGGTGGCACTGAAGGTTCATCCTTTTGATAAAGTAGAGACAATTCAGAAGAATGTGACAGCTGGTTTAAACATGGTTATACAAAATAGGAACTATGTGCATACCTTTTAACAATTGTTTTAGCAATATAAATATGTATAGAGAGGGAAAGGTTTTATGTTAGATTAAGATAAAAGAAAGTTTATTTATTTGTAAAGTTGTGTCTTTAAAACGTTAGTCCCAGAACTTTTTGAATGCACTGTATATATATATATATATTATTTTTTCCTCTTTTAATCAGCCCACTTATTGAATCTTCTTAGGAATTTTGCATGGACTCAGTTGTATATATGGCTAGTCCTAATATCCTTGATTGTGTATATAAACTTAAATGTCTTCTCAGTCACTTTGAATGGCCCTGCCCATATGTGATCTTTTTGCAATCATCCCAATCCATGGGTGTTGCAAAATAGAACTTCATTGGTAACCTCAAATTCAGCCAGTGTGTAGCAATTCTTTAAGTCCTTTTGATGTTGGGCTTTTTTCTTGGCAAAACTGTTGTTGAAGGCTGAGCTTGTAGTTTAATTAAAGCATCTGCAAGCTTCTTGATGTACTGAGGATAAGTGTTTTCACCAGGTTCCTCTAGGGCCAAATATAGTAGTGTTGGTAGGGATGGATGTCTTCCATACAATACTTGAAATGGGAACATCCTGGTTGATGAATGGTAGGAGATCTTGAAGGCAAATACTGCTGAACTTAGATAAGTACTCCACTTAGATGGTTTGGCTGAAGTCAATTTCTTGATGATGTTCACCAACGTCACATTTGCGCGCTCAACAGTACCATTAGTTTCAGGATGATAGGGAGCTGAAAGCACATCTTTTACTACCACTAATTAGGTTAGCTTGGCAAGGACATTGTCAGTAAATTTGGTTTCATTATTGGTCAAAATAACCTGGGGACATTCATGCTTGTGGATGATGTTTTAAAAAATGAATTTTGCTGTAGTTGCCACTCCAGCTTCCCAAATAGCCTTGGCCTCAACCCGTTTTGTAATGATTGTAGTAATCCGTTTGTTGCATTTTAATTCAGGATCAGATTTTCTGAATCCAGTTTGATTCATTTAAAAAGATTTTTGGTGTTTTTCAGATTTAAGCGCTAGGTTGTGCCTCACCTTAATTATTGATTAGGCTCTTGTGAGCCTAATCAATGGTTTGGGTGAGGCCCTGAAGGGCGACCTTTAAGGTCAAGCATACACAATTCTGAACTTCATTCAGAATTATCTCTTGTTTCCCACTCTCACGTGGATTTCTCTGGAGGCCTCAGGGCCGCCCTTACCTTATCTTACCTGATGATCCGCACACAACAAATTTTTGTCATGCTAGAAAAAGATTGGGATTTTGGGGCTTGATCTCCCTCAAATATCCTGAATTTCACTTGGTGTGTTTATGGCATCAGATTATCAGGATCCTGTTTGTCCACAACTCTTTATTTAATAATAATAAAATAAGGTTAATTCTGGGGTTTGCAACCTCATATTCTTATTTCATCTTTACCTTGCTTCAAATTTCCCTAATTCTGAGGTTTACTACCTCGAGAGTCCAGCTCACACTGGACATTTGAAATCAATTGCATCAAACCTAAGGTAAGATGGCAATCAGAAACTGGGACTCTTCCAACCGTTACACATTTGGTCAAGTGGTCAATGGCTACAATAATGTACTTGGTCTTCATATTGCTTGTTGGAAGTGGGCTGACAACGTCAATAGATATAATGTGCCATACAAACTTGAGCTGAACAAGCTGGTAAGATGTGCTTTTTTAGAACGGTTTACCTTGGCACTACACACAGCATTCTAGTGTTTCTTGGATGTCAAAATGCATTGACTCCCAATAGTAGAATTGCTTCAGATGCTTTTTCATCTTCTTGAATCCACCATGCCCTATGGCCTTATGCACTTCCATTATTAGTTCTGTTTGGGCCAAGGGTCTTGGGAAAGAATACTTCTTGCCCTCAAAGATTTTGTAAGGCGTCCTGTTTTCAATAGTTGTATTTTTTGTAGATCTGATAAATCTTTTTGGGCGGATTTGGGCTCATCTTGGTACTCTTTGTTGACCATTTTCTTAAACAACTCATCAGTGGCCCAACTAAGTGTTGTTATGGTGGGTAGTCAAAATAGGAAATCGGCGTTTTGATGTTTTTCCCCAGCTCAATGCTCAATTGTGTAGTCATAAGCTTAAAGCTTTAATGCCCAGTGGGCTAATCAGCCCTCAGGTTCCCTTAAGTTGTTCAACCATCTTATGGAAGCATGATTGGTAACAACTTTGAAATGAGTGCCATGATGGTAGATCCAAAATTGCTTGCAAGAATATATGAAAGCTAAGCATTCTCATTTCATCACCGTGTAGTTCCTTTAATGAAAATTTAAGGTCTGACTAGTGAAGGCAGCTGGATGTTCTTCACTGTCATCTCCAACATTGGATAACACGGCCCCCACTGCTGTTAGGGATGCGTCAGTTTGGAAATAAATTCATGATAAAAGTCTGGGTATTGAAGAACAGGCGGCCAATAGGGCTGATCAGATTTGGTTAAATGCATTCTGGCAATCTGGAGTCCAATCAAATGGGACCTTACCTTTAATTATATAGAAAAGCGGCCCCCCAAGTTGTGCGAGGTTGGCAACAAATTGGTGATAGTACCTGATCATGCCTAGTAATACTTTGATATTGCGCTTGGATTTGGGCCATTTCAATTTGAGGATGGCATCCAGCTTAGAGGGTTGGGGCTAAAGACCCACTTTGTCAACTACAAATCTGAGTTATTTCAGTTGGTCTTTGAAGAACTGTCACTTTCTGGGCTTGACTTTTAAGTTTGCAGCTGCTACCCTCTGAAAACCTCCTCTAAGTGTTCCAGGTGGTCATCAAAAGTGTGGCTGAAAAAGTTGATATCATCAAGGTACACTAGCAGACATGACAACTTCAAATCTCCCATAATTGTGTCCATAGCCCTTTGGAAGTTAGCTGGGGCATTGCAGAGCCCTTGAGGCATTCTCATCAGATGTAATAAACCCTCTTGGGTTATAATTGCACATTTCTTGCGCTCCTCTTTGGTAAGATCTATTTTCCATTAACCACTGATAAGGTCCATTGCCAAGAAGAAATTGCACCCCCTAGCCTATATAAGGCATCGTCGATTTGTGGCAGAGGGTATGAGTCCTTTTTTGTGATTTAGTTTAAATTCCAATAATCAATGACCACTCAATTGCTTTTATCTTTTTCTTCACTATTAAAGTTGGTGCATCCCATGGACTTTTTGAAGGTACTAACATAACACTATTAAGTAGTTTCTTAATCTCCTTGGATACAGCTTCTTCTGATGATTTTGGGCATCTAATCAGGCGTAATTGAATTGTTTTATGATCTCTAGTATTGATATTTTGGATGACACCCTTAGCGCATCCCAAGTCAAAATCATATTGTGTGAATATTTCCCAATATTCAGATAATAACTCCTGAGCTTGGCTTTTCTCAGAGTTAGTCAGGTTGCTTAAATAGGCCATAAAGATGACATTATTTATGCTGAGTAGGTCCTTATTGGGAAACTTTAATTTGACAAAAGTTCCAAACTCATGGAATGAGTGAATTTCTGAGGTAGGGAACAGATGCAGAAATGCGATTGTTTGATGTCAATTGATGGAAATGAGCTGATTTTGCAGGTTTGCACACAAGATGTATATTTCTCCATGGCCAGTAATGGTAATACCAGGGGCAATGTTTGGTTCAAATCTAGATTTAGACCATGGTTGATATACTTCACCATAAAGTTCTTCCAGAATATTAATTTTTAGTCCCATCAGGATGATTACTTAATTTCCAGATGGTATAATGATGTGCTGATTTGACCAAAAGGAATGCCCTTGGACTCATTGATCTGGGTGGGTAGTGGTTTTATCTTTGACAGTGCTTTAACGTACCCAATTGGGACTACTCCATTTTTATAGGCCAGATTTATGAATAGGCTGGGTTTTTTTTCTCAACTGCCCTATCCCAGTTATAATAAAGTGGAATAGCCTGTCCAAGAATGGTGAGATTATCATCCTTATGATTGATAACAACGCCATATCTCCTTAGGAAATCAGTCCCAATTAGGATATCATAGCTTGTGTTTGGCAACACTATAGCAGGTGCTGTTACTACAGTAGATCCGAATCTGAGAGGTAGGGTACTGTATGCACTCAGCGATTTAGTTGTATGCGCTCCAGCTGTATCATATTCCTGAAAGTGGGCAACATCAAGTTCAATTTTTAGTTTTTTAACCAACTTTGTGCTGACTATATTGATAGGAGCACCACTATTGACAATGGCCTGGACTTGAAATTGTTTACTTCTATATATATAAGTACATTTGGAGTAGTTTTCAGTGGTATTTATTGTGTGAATACTGTGACTGCTTCCCGTTTCCAGGTGTGATTTGACTTGAGAAAATATCTGGGAAGTTATCTGCTAAGGTCTTCATGGGAATGGCTTATTTGTACGTTGTTAAGCAAAGGTAGGACGTGGAACGTCCAGGTTGGAGGTCTAAACCCTGATCAATAATCTGTTTTGTGTAAGGTTTTGATACCTCTGCTTGGGCTTCTTTGGTAATTTTCAAGGGTTTAGTTGCTTTTGCTGTGGCCTTAGTAGTGACCATCATGACATCATTGGCTATAATATGATGAAAGTTATCTTTGGTGACATCTTCAGCCCTAAAGAGCTCGCTAGGGTCAGGTAAAATGGTTTGAACATTGGTGGAGTTAGAGCATTCCGCCTCTACTCCACCTTCTCTTTTCCCACCTCACTAACACTGTTGATTTCTAGAGCAACGTTGACTCCAGGCTTTTTGTTGGACTGTCTATAGCATTGGCTACTAAAATTCCCCTTTTTACCACATTTGTGGCATGTAATTGGCCTTGTTTGCTGAATTTGCTCAAATTTTTGGTTTGTAGTTTGGAAATTTTTCCCCTGGTCAGACATAACCTTGCTTTTTGGGCCCAAAAATCGGTATTTTTACTGATCCTTGGGCCAATTAGGGGTATTAAAATTATGGGAACAACTTCTCAATTAATTGGTAAGCTCTTGTATTTCCAAGCTTCCATTGAATGCAGGTATCATGACATTGTACAGTTCATGGAAGGGCATAACTGCGTGTTCCATTGAAATCTTGCATCAAATATATCTATTGTGTTAAACCCACGCAGAACTTGTTTCATGAAAAATCTGTCCGCAAAGTCCTTAATATTCTCATTCTGCTTGTATTCAATATTAAGAAGCTCTCTTTTTCAGGTTTCGATTTTTTTCAGGCCCTCCAAAAAAATTTTGTCACTGCAATTTTGGCATCCACATAGGACCAATCGTCACCCAAATAGAGTATAACAAAGTCTCATCTATGGGCATTGAGTGAGTTAATCAGTGCTGATCTTTTTGCATGGTCTGATGCTCCCCTCATTGCTTTTTCAAGTATCCTGAGGAAAGAGTGAACGTTACCATCCTTATCAAACTTTTGCAAATTCAATGGTTTGAAGTCATCTTGCCCTGTATCAGGCATAAGGGCTGTACTTCTTCTTGAAAAGTCTTGGTGTATCATCGTCCATAATTGTCCCTCTCTCTGTTGGGGAGTATCTGGAGCTGGGATTGATTCCAGAACTCTGGGCATAGAACGGATGTTTGAAATATCCATTTCTACATTGGTGTCAATTTCTGATGATTCAATTTCATGATTTTGTTCTAAACTACTGGATTCTGATGCCTGCTTTCAGCCCTTAGTTATTTTCCCAAACTGTTTTTTGGCTGAATAAGCAGAGCTTTTCCCATTTTCTCTTTTGTCAAGGCTGGGTGAGCACAGGCAGCTTTGTTTTCTGAGGGATTCATATTCTTTTTTTGGTCGTCATACTCCTTCAAATAAAGCTTGATTGGAGTTATGCTTTTAATATCTTTGGCCATACTGTCTACTTGGGAATTTGCAGTTGATAATTGCATTTTGAGCTTCCAATTCTACTGAGTAATTTCAGTATTTCTAGCTTGCAATATACAGCACAGTCCAAATTTTTGAAATTTCCTCTTTGATCTGGGCATCCTCTTCATCCCTGTTTGGGATGGCTGGCTTTACTGCAAGGTCTTTGATGTTTTTGTTTACAGTATCTAGCTCATCCTGAACATAATTCTCAATGTCATCGTGCTTTGCATTTAACTCCAGGTGATTTCTTTGGCCTGAAGTGGCATGTATGGTAAGCCATTCTGACTGAGATAATAGAAAATCAAAATGGGTTTCCAGTTTTTGACAGCAGTTATTCATGTTTTATACCCATTTGTGTGATATCCCATGGTGAGCAAGAACTTCTGCGGCTATATTTGGGACTCATTCATTTAATAGCTCCTTGAGTGTGTTTAATATCCCATGAGCTTCATTGGCAAGTCCCATATCATCAACAATTTCCTTTTAGATTTCAGCAAAACTGGAATTTAACTTGTCCAGTAGGGCATTTCAGGAAATTTTTTCCCCCCCTTGCATACAGTAGATTTCAATGATTTCCAGATTTTGTTTAGCAATGATTCGCTGGGTATGCTTAATTGAGGGTTGAACTAAGTTAACCAGGAATTCTTTAGTTGCTTGACTGTCTGTGAGACGTTTGGCAAGAGATGCTATGGTTGCATTATGGTACTTCATGTATATCTCCATCTTGAGTGCCTGATCCTTAAGGTAGTAGAACAGGCCAAAGGAGGGATCAATTTGTGAAGTACCAATCCTAAAACCCTGATATAGGGTTTCCAGCATAGCTTTTACAATTGTAGATGTAAGATCAATTGGTCTTGTTGTATCTGCATGAGCTCCCCTCACTGTGATAAGATCCAGGGAATAGGAGGTACCCACTTCAGAGCCTTGGTGGTGGTATTAAAATAATCTGAGATTTCCTTGTCACTAGTATCCATCTCATTGTCACTTTCTCATCTGGATGAATCTGCTAGGAATTGGTTATTGAATTTATTTTGGAGAGTGTCACAAAAATTTTGAGTGAGCACAGTTTTTAAGTTCCAAGGATTTTTCGCTTGATAATTATAATTCTGTACGCTTAATTAGGATGATGTTGGGCTGAATAATCCTTGATTTTGCCAGTGGCTTATGGTATTTTTGCTGTTCAGAAACTCACTAGGAATATTTGAATAGCCTCAACTCTTCAAGTCAATTTTGGGCTTAATTTTCCCAACATAATATGAAACTTCTTCCAGGGAAGGTTTCAATAAAAGCTGTGTATTTGGATCTTCCAGCTTGTCAACACTTCTCTAAAGGAAAGACTCTGATAAAAACCAAGAAAGAGATAAAATAAAGTATCTTTTATTATATGATAATTATTTGATAATTAGTCATTAGGCCAAGCGCCGGTATTTATACCTCTAGGGCATCTCCTGGCCATATTCACGCATGTAATTTCAACAGATTATTTTCCACCTCATTTTGGCCCTTGAACTGATATGACTGAGACCTATTGCTAGGTTTATTGTTGGCAAAATTCTCTTAAAATTGAAAGGATTTCAGGGACTAAAACTTCAATAAAAACATTCAAAATTTGTCCTAGGATCTTCTTGATTTGAGTTTTGTCATACTTCTGACAAAATACATCTTCTGTGAAATTTCTGCATTGATTGAAGTAGATGATGTACCACTAATCAGGATGTCGGTAGGCCTCTCTTGATAGCACTAGGTACTCCCATTTGGGTGGTCCATGTGCAAGTGCTATCATGCTAATTACGCAGATCAACATACAAATTACGCCCTAGGGTGTGGAAAGTTGATTACGTTACATTTATCTATTTTCCATGGGACTTTTAGATGTTATATTTGGGTCTATCCCAAATGATCTCTTATGTGGAATGTTTGATAGTATTTCCAATATTTGGGACCAATTTCTGAGCTTTCTGCAGTGATAATTGGCCATAATGCGCAAGAGGATTCAGCCCAAGCTTTGATGAAGTAATTGAACAAATTAACATTGGGATAATTGACCTGAGCTGGATAATTGCAATAGGATTGTATTTGAGAATTAGAGTATTGGTTTGAGTATCAGGAGGATAATTGGCTTGATTTGTTGGTTGTCAATGGGCTTATTTTTGGGTCAACCACCAGAATCTGACAGGAGCACAAAATTCAGAATGAGAAAGCACCATATGCTGACAATTTGCAATCAATTCTTTGTATAAAATATCAGTGGGTGAGTGGGGAGGCCCATAAACTGAACCATAAAACGGTATCAGTGGGCAACTGGGTATGAGTTGTGGGGAGGGTGTGCCATGGGGTATGAGGGGAATGGTAGCTGCAATTACATCATTGTTTTTACTTGTAAACCTTAGGTTAAAATACACCTTGTAGTGGCAAAAATCAATAAAGCCAACAGGCTGCATAAGCGCCTGGGCTATTTCAATAATTTGTTTATTATTATTGGGAACAATTTGATGTATTTAACCTGAAGGCTAAATTGCATATTGCTTCAGGGGTCACAAGAGGGCTATGAGGCACCATCTGGGGGTTGTGACAGGTGGAGGGCAAAATCTCTGGAAGAAACATATTGATCTGAAGAGTTAGGTGAACTGGATGATCCAGTATGAAGGAAATTTTCCCGTTGGTCAGAATATGCTAGGGGGGTTTGCTGCTGCCCCATACTGGAGCAGCAGTGTAAGTCCCAGGGAACATCCTCTGGTCATTGATCGGGACATATTTCCATTCCCAAGCAAGAAGGCACTGAAGAGGATGGCGGTACCAATCATTACTCAGGGCGATCTTGCTCACATAGTAGACGAGTGCTGGGTAACAGCTCTTCCGCTTCAGATTCCACCCCCAGTACCCACACTCACCTTGGAAGAACTGTTATGGGGAATCAGCAAAATCTGCGCTGAGATTGTCAAATTGAAGTTAATTGGAACTAATTTGAGTGGTAATATGCCCAATGTTCAGATCTCAAATTGTCAGAAAGGTATTAAGACTGATTTATTAGCTGGAATTCTCAACGGTTTCAATTCAATTAACATGCTGATCAAACAAATCACCTCCCTACCAAAGTCATCAGGGATCATCCTTGTTGGGCAGGCAACAGCATCAGACATCATTGATGAGGGTTTGAAGCCCCCTGCTGACAATTTGGGCATTGTGGCCAATGCGATGTCACTGACTGAATAAATGGCCCAGTGACTGAGCATGGGTGGGTTGGGTGTCCTGAACCCGTTCTTAACCAAATGGACCTACCCCTATGTGGGGTGACCTTGGGGGATTCCCACCGCTTGTCAGGCCAAAAGCCATCATGCCAACCATCAGAAATGTAATTGAGCCTCAGTTTGGACATTTGAAGTTGAACTGACAGCGACTTGTCCCACCGCTGAATTTTTCAATGTTGGTTCCCAGGGAACTAATCCACCCATTCCCAAGCAATTCACCAGTTAGGTCAAAATTGAGGGTCCCAATCACGGCTTGTCACTACCCCAATCAATCACTATTTAATCAGTTGTATTGCACTGAGAAAATTGTTGGCCAATTTTATTCTTTTCCTTTCAATAAAATTTTGTCAAAAACCCAATCAATTTTTTTATTGTATTAATCCTTCTGGCCGCATCCCTGATGGCGTTTCCCTGGTGGCCTGTTGGTCCATATACTGGATGGGCTCTACCAGTACTTATGGTCACTATGGCCCTTCTGTTGTTGATTGTATTCAGCGAGTCAGATATTTCTGGCACTATAACCCTGCTATCATGAACTTCTGACAACAGTACATGGGGATCTTGTGGCCTTACATCCACCAACTGCAAGCGAGAATCCATCTCCTTGCCTCCCCAGTTGAAATGACCACATACGCCAATGAACTCATTGAAACTATATCTGTGATTCCACCCCCTGCAGCAAGGCCCCCTGGGTCTGGGATGGGCTCATTGTGGTTTGTCATTGGGACCATACTCACTGTTGTTATACACCAACAATTCGTCATTTCACAATGCCTGGCTCCATACAATGTCATTTGGTTGGTAATGCCTCTGGCATTCTGGCTTGCTTTTTGGGTGCTTACGCATCCCAACTGGCAGCTGGTCTAAACTTCTTCTGCCATTTCCATGACATAATTGACCAACCATTGTTTCCAGCCGCTTCCGCCTTGCTCTTCAAACTGGGCGCTGCAGTGGTTACCCTTTACCAAATGAATGTGCAATCAGTAGTTTGCTGTTTGTTGTTTTTTGGTCATTTTCTGACTTTGGGAGAAGTATCCACTCTACCTTGGAGAATCTTCTTCAAACCACCCAAGCTGCGCGGATTGCGGCTCCTCCTCCTCCCACTAGCCCAGAAGGAAGCTCGTTTGTCCCTTCCCAGGAGATAGCCAATCAAGTCCTTGATGCTCTCGCTGAGGTGCAATGCGCACAGCAATTGCGCTTAATAACACTTCCACATTATCTCATGCCCAACAAGGGCTCACGTTGTTAGATGCTGTGGATGGGGATGTGCTCCATTGGGTTAGAGGCCTTTTGTGCTCTTCCTCACAAATGGGAGACTCCACTTCACTGATGGCTGTCATTTCAGCTGCCTTGAAGCCCCCTGTGTCAAAATCAGACCACCTATTCAGACTGCTCTATACCATGGCCAAAGCCCCTAGCCTGGTTTCTTTGATTTCTACTTTCTGTGAACTGTACCCCACATCGGGTCTCTCTATTGATATGCTTCAGGCAGTCTTTAGATCAGGCTTGGATTTGGGTTCTGCTCATCACGAGGTCTGGTCCACCGTCCAAGGATCAGTAGATCAAATATGTGCCACCGCAACCACCATTAATGCCTTCCCCCGCCATGTTACCCATTATCAGAAGGGAAATTTTATGATAGGATTACCCAACGTAGATGCAGATGACATGCCTACCTCCAAACCAGTGGTAGATCTGGGTACTTATCCTGCCATAACCCCCATGTTCGAGTAGGCTGATACAGAGTCACCTATTAATAAATCTGTTAAGGCCCAGATGGAGGAAGTCATTTCTCCCGCCCTCATACTCCCAATTTTCGCTCTGGCAAAAGCCCCTAACCTTACCCCCAATTTGCCAGTTATTTCTTCAGTCGCAAATGAGTCAGTCAAATCTTCCAATAAACACTTCATTTATTTCCTATTGCCTATGAAGATCAGTGTCAGCTTGCATCATGTCTCCTTTGAGGCCCTGGTAGATACTGGAGCCGCGGGGAACTTCATGATTGTCAAGTTGGCTCAACAATTAATACTGGAAATGGATGCGGGTCTTTGGGACCATCTAGTACTAAAAAAAGAAATGGATGCGGGTCCCTCAGTGATGGTGACCTCATCTGCTTCCCAGACCTCATATGTCATTCGCTTACTGGTACCTTTTTCAATTCACCAGTTCAGCTTCTGTGATTGTTTTTCTGCCATGCCAAACTTGGTGTTTCCAGTGATTTTAGGTGTGGGGTGGTGGCGCTGACAACATGTCAAGATTCACTTGGAGTCTAATACATTGTTTTTTACCAATGATCATCTGGAGGGTGAATTTCCTCTGATTGATACCCTTAAGAAGACACAAGGAACCAGTTCTATCACTTCCCTAGTCACTTCTGCGGGCATTTTGGCTGATTTTCCAGAGAGTTTAATGCACTATTGAAGAATCTTCGACTCAGAAAAGGTAAATCGCCTGCCTCCACACACTAGGTTCAATTGTGGGTTTTGAACAACCATGGAGTTGGTGAACATCAACTGTCCGTTGTATCCCCATACAGCAGAGGAAGAAATTGCACTCAACACCTGGTTGGATGATATGCTGAAAAAAGGGTGGTTGTTCAAAGAGACTTCACCTGTCGCCTCCCCCATCATTTTTGCAAAAAAAAATCAGATAGTTCTCTCCGTCCCTGCGTGGATTATGGTCATTTTATTAAAATAACAGTTTCTGAACCCTACCCATTGCCTCTAGAGCAGACAATCAGCCAGGCAATCACCAAATCCTGTGTGTTCTCAAAGCTGGATCTGGTGAACGCCTTCAACCAAATTTGGGTATTGAAAGGGCAAGAATGGTTAACAGCAATCCAGATGAAGCGTGGCATTTTCCAATTTTGTGTAATTCCCTTTGGGCTGAAGAATGCTCCCGCTACATTCAATGGATGATTGACAATGTACTGGGTGACCTCCGGTTTACCTGTGCAATTGCATACATTGATAATATCCTGGTTCATTCCGCAACTCCCAAACAACACACTACTGACTTGGAAGCAGTGGTGGTCGCCTTGCATAAAGCAGGGTTGTTCCTCAAAGCTTCCAAGTGCGAGTTTTATAAGGAGGAGGTTATTTTTCTTGGAAACCTAGTTCTCAAAGAAGGTGTCGCTATCCCTCCAACAAGTTAGATGTGATCTGAGAATGGCCAACTTTGACTATGCAGAAACAACTTCAGAGTTTCTTAGGAACCATCATTTTCCTAAAAAAAATTTCCCCAGCACTTTCCCAGTTGTCTGCACCGCTCCACCCCCTTACTGGGAAAAACGTACCATTTTTTTGGACGCCCATATGCCAGTAGGCGTTCAAATCAATCAGGGAGGTGTTCATGTCTCTGCCCATTTTGAAACATGCAGATCCCACCAAACCGTATATTGTTGCATGTGATGCCTCATCAGTAGCAGTGGGAGTGGTGTTGCTTCAGGAGCATGATGGTCTTGAACATCCAGTCACTTACTTTTCCTGGAAGTTCAAAGCCATGGAGCAGTCTTGGGTTATTTTACAACAAGGAATTGGCAGCTGTTGCATGGGCATTAACTCTTTGGCGGTATCTGTTGCAGGGTGCTCGCCATGAATTAACAGTCCGCATGATCACCTGGCCCTTTTGTATTTTTGCAAACCCCAAAAATTGGCACATTGGCAGGCTTGTACCTATTGGGACCTGTGCAGTTTTAACTTTATATACAAATTCATTAAAGGTGCGCTCAATGTACTTCCCAATTTCCTAAGCTGCAGTCCCTCACACTGTCCCTCAGAACCAGAGGAAGTGGATCTCACTACCATGATTCCTGCCACTCAGATCCTGTCAATCATTCCCCCCATTGTTTCCTCTGTCTCTTTGGCTCCCAACACCCCACTAGTAGCTCAGGTTTTAGCCAGTCAATTGGCCTGCCCTAAGGGCGTGGAGTTGGTTGAGCAGTTAACTCACTAGAGTCACAAACGCTCCCTATACTCCTTAGAAGAGGGTCTCCTTTACTTCCATTCTCACATTTGGGTTCCCCCCTCCTTCCGATTGGAGGTATTCCATGCACATCATGATCCCCCCATGGTCAGATATCCCAGTAATTAGAAATGCATTGATTTGATTAAGTGAACCTTTAATTGGGTGGGTCTGACAAAAGAGGTCCTGACTTAGATCGCCAATTGTGTTACTTGCGCTAGGGCCAAGTTGGATTACTCCAGAAAAAATGGCCTCCTGCACCCCTTACAACAAGAGGAGGGCCCATGGACCTCAGTGTCCGTGGACTTTATTGTTGAACTCCCTGGTCTAACAGGTTCACAGCGGTGATAGTAGTGTTGGATTGGTTCACAAAATTTCCTTTTTTATACCTTGTATTTCTGCAATTTATGGTAGAAGAAACTGCCCATCTTTTTGTATGCCATGTGTTTTTGATGTTCAGTCTTACCCAGGAGATCATCAGTGACTGGGGTTCACAGTTTACCATGTGGTTTTGGAGTGAACTCCTATCAATCCTGAACAATCCCCCTGTTGATCCACAGCGTATCACCCTCAGTCTGATGGTCAGACCAAGTGGGTCAATCAAGTCCTCAAACAGTACCTGCGTTGATATGCTGCAGAAGCACAGAATACTTTGCCGGTGACTTGCCCCTCACTCAATTTGCTTACAATAATGGGACCCATGCATCCATGGGGTTTTCCCCATATGAAGCAACTTTGGGTTATAATCCTTCATTTTCAGTCAGGCCGTGCTTGCAGCCTGAGGTTCAAGCTGCCGCAGACCACGCTGCTCACATCAGATCAACTCAAGCTTTAGTGCAGTAACACCTTACTAAAGCCATCAACAACTACAAGTGGTTTGCGGATTGTAAGCATCTTTCCAGGTCATGATTTTATGGTGGGTTCCTATGTTATTCTTAATACCCGACATTTGAGAATTTAAACCCTGTCCCATAAATTCGCCAGTAAACACTCGGGTCCCCATTTAATGGAGGAGGTATTGGGTAATGGGGCGTTCTTACTGAAGCTTCCTGCGCATTGGAAGCAGCACCCTGTTTTCCATGTTTCCCAGCTGTAATCCTTCAAGGATGCAATTCCCATGGAACCAGAATCGATCATCATCAATAATGAGGAAGAAGCTGAGGTAGAGGCTATCCTGGCATCCTGGAAGTCATGACATTCCATCCAATATCTAGTGGCCTGGAAAGGGTATCTGGCCTACAAAAATAGTTGGGTCAAGGCACGCAATTGCACGAATTGCATGGACTTGGTTGAGGCATTCCATATATCTTACCCCAAGGCTCCTCGCCCCCCCCCCCAGAAAGTCACAACAATTATGGCTATCAAGTTACCCAAGGCACACAAGAATGTGGCTCTGGTGCAGTTTCCCTGTGGGGGTGCTCTTCCTTTGGAAAAAGGAAAGGGTAATGTAAGTCCCATGGAACATCCCCTGGCTGTTGATCGGGCCATCTTCCCATTCTCAAGTAAAAAGACACCAAAGAGGATGGCAGTACCTCTCATTACTCAGGGCGATCGCGCTCACATAGTAGATGAGTGATGGGTAACAGCTCTTCCGCTTCAGATCCCACCCCCAGTATCCACACTCACCTCAGCAGAACTGTTACAGGGAATTAGCAAAATCTGTGCCAAAATTGTCAAATTGAAATCAGCTAGATCTAATTTGAGTGGCAATCTGGCCGATGCCCAAATCTCAAATGGCTGGGAAGGCATGAAGACTGAGGTATCAGCTGGAACACCCAACAGTTCCAATTCAACCAATATTCCAATTGAACAAAGCACTCTTCTACCAAAGTTGTTGAGGATCATCCTTGACGATCAGGCTATAGCATTGGGCGCCACTGATGAGGGTTTGAAGTCCCTGGTTGGTAATTTGGGCGTTGCAGCCAATGTGATGCTACTGACCAAACGAAGAGCCCAGCGACCAAGCGTGGGTGGGTTGGGCGTCCCAAACCCATTCCCAACCAAATGGACCCACCCCTATGTGGGGTGGCCTTGAGGGATTCCCGTTGCTTGTCAGGCCAAATGCCATCACACCAACTGTCAGAAATGTAGCTGAGCCTCAGTTTGGATGTTCAAAGTTGAACTGACAGTGACTCAGCCCACCGCTGAGTTTTGCAATGTCAGTTCTCAAGGAACAAACCTGCCCATTCCCAAACAATTCGCCAGTCAGGTCAAAATTGTGGGACCCAATCCTGACTTGTCACTACCCCAATTGACCACTATTTAATCAGTTGCATAGCACTGAGAAAATTGTTAGTCAATTTTCTTACTTTCCTTCAAATAAAATTTTGCCAAAAAACCAAACAATACTTATTATCTCTTCTGACCGCATCCCTGATGGCGTTTCCCTGGTGGCCCATTGGTCCATATAACAGATGGGCTATACCAGTACTCTTGGTCACTATGGCCCCCTCCGTTGTCAATTGGGTTCAGCAAATCCGATATTTTTGGCTCCACAATACCATTATCACTAATTTCTGGCAGCAATACATGGGGATCTTATGGCCATATGTCCACTAATTGCAATAGAGAATCCGTCTCCTTACCACCCCAGTTGAAATGGCCCCATATGCTGAGGACCTCATCAAGACTATCTCAGTTATCCCACCCCCTGCAGCAAGACCTCCTGGGTCAGGAGTGGGTTCAGTGTGGTTCATCGTCAGGATCATACTTACCATTGTGCTGCATCAACAATTTGTTGTTTCCCAATGCCTGGCTCCATATCAAGTTGTTCAGTCAGCAATGCCTCTGGCATTCTGGCTTGCTTTTTAGGGTGCTTACGCATCCCAACTGTCAGGCTGGTCTAAACTTCTTCTGCCATTTCCATGAAAAGGGTGCTCAACATGAATTAACAGTCCGCACGGATCACCAGGCCCTTTTGTCTTTTTGCAAACCCCAAAAATTGGTGCATCAGTAAGCCCAAACCTATTGGAACCTATGCATTTTTAAATAAAAATATGAATTCATAAAAGGTGCGATCAATGTACTTCCCAATTTCTTATCTGCAGCCCTGCCCACTTTTCCTTGGACCCAGAGGAAGTGGATCTCATTACTTTGATTCCCACCATCAAAATCCTGTCAATTGTTCCCCCCATTGTTTCATCCGTTGCTTTGGCTCCTGATGCCCTGCTAGTGGCTCAGGTTTTAGCCAGTCAAATGACCTGCCCTTAGGGCGTGGATTTGGTTGAGCAGTTGGCTCACCCAAGTCATAAACACTTCCTATACTCCTTAGAGGAGGGACTCAGTTACTTTTGGTCTTGCATCTAGGTTCCCCCTCCTTTCAAACGGAGGTATTTCATGCACATCATGATCTCCCCACAGTTAGACATCCCAGTAACAAAAAATGCATCAACTTGATCAAGTGAACCTTTAATTGGGTGGGTCTGACAAAAGAGGTCCTGGACTGGATCACCAATTGTGTTACTTGCGCTAGGGCCAAGTTGGATTACTCCAGAAAAAATGGCCTCCTGCACCCCTTACAGCAGGCGGAGGGCCCATGGACATCAGTGTCTGTGGACTTTACCATTGAACTCCCCTATTCTAATGGGTTTGCAGTGGAGATGGTAGTGGTGGATCACTTCATGAAGTTTTCCCTTTTTATACCTTGTACTTCCATAATCATGTTGAAAGAAACTGCCCGCCTTTTTGTACACCATGTGTTTTCAATGTTTGGTCTCCCCCAGGAGATCATCAGTGACCATGGCTCACAGTTCACTGTGCAGTTTTGGAGTGAACTCCTATCAATCCTGAAAATATCCCCCTATTGATCCACTGCATATCATCCCCAGTCTGATGGCCAGACTGAGCGGGTCAATCAAGTCCTTGAACAGTACCTTCGTTGCTATGCTGCAGCCACATAAGATACCTGGGCCAATGACCTTCCTCTCACTCAACTTGCTTACAATAATGGGACCCATGCATCCACGTGGTTTTCTCCCTATGAAGCAACGTTAGGTTTTAATCCTTCATTTTTGGTCAGGCCATGCTTGCGGCCTGAGGTTCAAGCTGCCGCAGACCATGCTGCCCATATCAGATTGACTCAATCCTAGTGCTTGAACACCTCACAAAATATTATAGATGACTACAAGTGGTTTGCAGATTGCAAGCATCTTCTGGGTCATTATTTTATGGTGGGCTCCTACATTATGCTCAATACCCATCACTTAATAATTCAGGCCCCTTCCCATAAGTTTGCTAGTAAACGCTCAGGTTCCCATTTGGTGGAGGAGGTATTGGGTAACAGGGCATTCCAGTTGAAGCTTCCTGCACATTGAAAGCAGCATCCCGTTTTCCATGTTTTCCAGCTGTTGCCCTTCAAGGGTGCAATCCCCACAGAACTGGGACCAATCATTGTTGAAAATGGGGAAGAAGCGGAGGTAGAGACTATCCTGGCATCCCAAAATCCTGACATTCTGTACAATATCTCATGGCCTGGAAAGGGTAGCCAGCCTATGAAAACAGTTGGGTCAAAGCATGCAATTGTGCAAACTGATGGACCTGGTCAAAGCGTTCCACATATCCTACCCCAAAGCTCCCCGCCTTCCCCCCCCCCAAAAAAAGTCACAACAATTATGGCAATCAAGTTACCCAAGGCGCACAAGAATGTGGCTCTTGTGCAGTTTCCCTGTGGGGGTGCTCTTCCTTTGGAAAAAGGAAAGAGTAATTTAAGTCCTGGGGAACGTCCTCTGGGCATTGATCAGGCCATTTTTCCATTCCCGAGCAAGAAGGCACTGAAGAGGATGGCGGTACCCCTCATTACTCAGGGTGATCTCGCTCACGTAGTAGATGAGTGCTGGGTAACAGCTCTTCCACTTTAGATTCCACCCCAGTACCCACACTCACCTCAGCAGAACTGTTACAGGGAATCAGCAAAATCTGCGCTATAATCATCAAATTGAAATCAATCAGAACTAATTTGAGTGGCAATCTGCCCAATGTTCAGATCTCAAATTGTCAGAAAGGTATGAAGACTGATTTATTAGCTGGAATTCCCAACGGTTTCAATTCAATTAACATGCTGATCAAACAAATCACCTCCCTACCAAAGTCATCAGGGATCATCCTTGTTGGGCAGGCAACAGCATCAGACATCATTGATGAGGGTTTGAAGCCCCCTGCTGACAATTTGGGCATTGTGGCCAATGCGATGTCACTGACTGAATGAATGGCCCAGTGACTGAGCACGGGTGGGTTGGGTGTCCTGAACCCGTTCCCAACCAAATGAACCTACCCCTATGTGGGGTGGCCTTGGGGGATTCCCACCGCTTGTCAGGCAAAAAGCCATCATGCCAACCATCAGAAATGTAGTTGAGCCTCAGTTTGGACTTTTGAGGTTGAACTGACAGCGACTTGTCCCACCGCTGAATTTTCAATGTTGGTTCCCAGGGAACTAATCCACCCATTCCCAAACAATTCACCAGTTAGGTCAAAATTGAGGGTCCCAATCACGACTTGTCACTACCCCAATCAATCACTATTTAATCAGTTGCATTGCACTGAGAAAATTGTTGGCCAATTTTCTTCCTTTCCTTTCAATAAAATTTTGTCAAAAACCCAATCAATTTTTTATTGTATTAATCCTTCTGGCCGCATCCCTGATGGCGTTTCCCTGGTGGCCTGTTGGTCCATATACTGGATGGGCTCTACCAGTACTTATGGTCACTATGGCCCTTCTGTTGTTGATTGTATTCAGCGAGTCAGATATTTCTGGCACTATAACCCTGCTATCATGAACTTCTGACAACAGTACATGGGGATCTTGTGGCCTTACATCCACCAACTGCAAGCGAGAATCCATCTCCTTGCCTCCCCAGTTGAAATGACCACATATGCCAATGAACTCATTGAAACTATATCTGTGATTCCACCTCCTGCAGCAAGGCCCCCTGGGTCTGGGATGGGCTCATTGTGGTTTGTCATTGGGATCATACTCACTGTTGTTATACACCAACAATTTATCATTTTGCAATGCCTGGCTCCATACAACATCATTTGGTCAGTAATTCCTCTGGCATTCTGGCTTGCTTTTTGGGTGCTTACGCATCCTGACTGGCAGGCCAGTCTAAACTTCTGCCATTTCCATGACAAGCGGGCTGGTGGGACAAAGGATATTAGGCTGGATGGTGTGTCTTTACTTTAAAGCTTTTTATTTTTGATCTAATATGTAAATTTTCTCAAAAGTGATGTTGAGAAAAATATATTTTTTTATAAGTATTAGAGTTAAGTAAAATAAGAGTTATAAATTGAAAGTATTTGTTGAAGTTTTGCCTACTTTAGATAGTCTGGTTCTTCTTCTTAGATAAGTCAGAGTTACAAATACTATTGTATGGAGACAATAGACCAGATGGTGATTGTGATTATTTTTCAAACTCCTTGTGGATAACACTTCAAGGATGTACTCTCCTGTCGTTTACTTGTACAATGGCTCACTGCCATGATTTACCTGATCACAAGTATTTTTTGGCTAGTACAACTAAAAATATATCAGATACAGCAAGTTTATATATTAAATTTTCAGATTATATTTTGTGTGTAAAGATAAAAGAGGATTCATAGAGTTCAATGTTACCCATATCTACACCCATGGCACCCCAACTTGCATCTCCACTTAACCAGCATTTTGTGGTGCAAGGAATCAGAAGCCTACAATACATTTGGCATCCTGCTGTAACCTAGCTCAGCCCCATGCTTAGTGACTCAATGACACAATTACTTTGAGACAGCATTTTCTCTGATGCATCTGAAAATAGCTAAATTGTCACTCCTCTCAAGCAATTGTAGCACACTAAAAATAGTTTGTACTACTAACAAGTAATTAATTTGATTGTAAACTTGATTGATATTAAAAACTTTTTTTTAACATAGACTAACAAAGCCCATGAGCTTGTGTCATTAAGTCACCTTTATTAAGTCTGACTTAACAACAAAGCCCATGAGCTCAGGTTAAGTCAACTATTATTAAGTCCAACTTAACCACAAAGCCCCTGAGCCTATGTTATTAAGTTGATACTATTAAGTAGAACTGCTAGGACACAAATTTTAAGTTTTGAATGTACTTAGGATACTTTTGGTCCATAAATACTGATATTTCTGATATGATCCATAACAAATTAGGCATAAGCTAATATTATTATTTCCCCTATTAAATTATCTGATGATTAGGTCCAGTCAACTACTCAACGGTGATAATAGTGCTTAGATAGAGTATACTATCTGAAATCTAGATAACAAGCATTAGTACCTTTATTAAAATAGATTAATATCTTATAACTTTATATCTATACAAATTTTATTATTAAACCTACAATATAGTACTATAATTCTTTAGTAACAGATTATAGTAGCTATAGATACAACTATTTACTTGAGGTAGGATAATATATGGATAGATACTACTGATACAAAGAAAGACGTTGATAAACTTAAAATATTTTTCAGGCTAAAAACATTTTTCAAAAACCCAGTATATATGAGCTTTTCTGCTTATATTGTATTAGGACACACATAAGGTATCTTCATCCTGGTATAGATTTTAGCTGATTAGCTTGTTTTCTATCAAAGGTATTCTATACCCTGGCACCCTGATCTGATATACAATTGCAAGAAATAAAATCATCAGTATATTAGAGTCAAAGTGTTAGATGCAGGATTAAAAGATATGCACATCAAATGTTCTGATATTTTGTAATATGAACTTATTACCCAATTCAAGGACTCTATTCTTTAATATCTCTGGAAGCAGGAATAAACCATGTTTATAATAAAGTTTAAGTTTTTATACCTTCAGTTATACTTTAACTCATCTTAATTCTAATTTCTCTAAATAATTTTGATTTGGAAATTTGGATTTATGAAATATGAGATATTAACTGTTTCTAAGCCTAGGTTAAATATGAAATTAAGAATCCTGATATCTCAAGAAGTGTAAAATTATAGAAATAATTCTAATTGTAAAGAAATACTATAACTGACCATGGTATTTAGTGTAAAAAATATTTGAGGCAGGTCGACCTTGGGATAAATATACCACACCAAGGATTTTTCTAGCAAGTAGAGGCTTCAAACTTGTGTTTGACAAAACCCACAAAAGAGTGGAAGCAGGAATTACTCTGACAGAGTAGCCAGTTACCATGGTATTTAGAGTATATGATAGAAAAGTATAATTATATTTTAAGATAAATCATTTATTTTAATATATATATAAGGAGGTTATTCCAAAAATTAGATAGTCCCCTGATTTCCCTTATCCACGGAGATCTCTAGTAAAAGGCGAGGGATCTATTCGTTTGAATACTGAATAAAGGAAAGGAACATATTCAGAAATAAATCATGTGAAGTTTATAAAGGTCAAATGAGTTTGATATATATTTATTATTGTGGCTTTTTTGTTTTTATTCGAACCAGCCTAATAATATATACAACTTGATCATTGATTTTAATTTAAAATTGTTGACATGTCTTTTAGCTAGATACCCGTTGATAATAAGGCTAATGATATGATGTCATAAGTTACGCGCTTGAAGTATTGTAGATAGCCGATCGGTAAGTTAATTGGAATTGAAATAATCAAATCAACTAAATAATCACCAGCCTCTTACCCAAAAATATTGAGCATATCGAAGCAACCAAATAATATTAACACGTTCGTCGCCCAGCGTAATTCAGTTAAGTTTCTCACGGGGCTCAAACGTGACTATCGACAAATTGTCGAATTCCAGAAAGCGAGAAAAATATTATAAAAATTATAACATATTGTCTCAATTGACCAAAATCACAAATGTGTTTGAACTATTTTAACGAATACTATAATATACTATAATATAAATAATATTTTATCATAAAATATAAATTAATAAAAAATTATATTATAATGTTGATCTTTTTATTATTTTATTTTGTACCAATTCCAATTCTAATCTAACCTCTACCCAAGCAGCTAGGAACTTCATTTTGCGTGCTTTTTTCTTAAGTACTCCTGAGCTCCAATGGTAGTTTTGGGTGGTTTTTTACAACCTCAGTTTTTTAGTTGTCATATCTAATTTTTTTGAGAAAAAAAGAACCTCCTTTAAAAAAGCTCTAAAAAGTATGAAATAATTGAGAAAGTATGCCTCCTCAATAAAACCTTTTTTGAAGTAGGTGCCATCTTCCAACCTGACTTATAAAAGTTTGCTCACAAATAAAATTTAAACCTTATATCTGAATTGAGTCCAAATGTAAACTATAAGCAACTTAGAATATACAGTGCTGAGTATATTTATTATAAATGCCTAATATAAGTCAGTTAAAATATGGTACCACTTCAAAAAGGGTTTTATTGAGGAGGCATAGTTTCTCGATTATTTTATACTTTTTAGAGCTTTTTAAAGGAGGTTTTTTTCCCAAAAATTTTTTTGAGAAGATTCTTTTTTCCCAAAAAAACCTTCACCCCCAGTTCTTTTCCCTAAAAAAGTAGTGTATTTTTAAAAGTGTCTTTTTTCCTACTTTTATTAAATATTACTATCTCTATATATCCTTTTTGACCTCCTACTATTTCTCTATAAAATTAAAACTCATTGTATATATTATGTTTAGTATCTTATAAACAAATATACTAATAATTCACTTTATTAAATTAAGTTGTTTTTATTGGTCAAATTATATTAAATTTACTGATCACCATCTACAATACTTCATTTTATTAAATTTAGATGATTTTATTGGTCAACGTATGCTGAATTTACTGATCACCATCAACAGTAACTCATTTTATTAGATTTGGTTATTTTTATTAGTCAATCTATGGTAAATTTATTGATCACTATCTAAAAAAATTCATTTTATCAAATTTAGATGAGTTTATTGGCCAAATTATGCAAAAATGATAGTCATTTATAATGATTTAAGCTCGTCCCACTATGATCTCATACTGTATGAATTTTGAACATACCCCCAGCCATAGGACATATATCATGTCAAAAAAAGAAAAAACATACATGCAGGTCGAATTGATAACCTCCTTTTTCAAAGTCGGTTAAAAATGCTATTAGCGATGCTAAACCTGCAAATTGTTCGTTAACACATTCATCGCCCCATCACCCAAATATAGGTGATGGGGCCCCCATGGAAGCTAACCCATCACCCATATTTAGGTGACATGGTGATGAACACATTAAATGACTCAACCAAAAACAATATACGGATTCCAATTAGAATGTTATATAGTTTTTAACTGACTTCGAAAAAAGGAGGTTTTCAATTTGACCTGTAATTATATTTTGACATGATATATCCTATGGCTGGGGGGTATGTTCAAGTATGAGATCATAACTAACGAGATTAAATTATTATGGGTGTGGATTGTTTTTGCATAGGTTGACCAATAAAATCAACTAGATCTAGAATGAATTATTGTAAACGTGATCAGTAAATTTAGTTTAGATTGACCAATTAAATCAACTAGATCTAAAATGAATTATTGTAGACTAGCCGATTTACCCGTGCTTCGCTACGGTGTCTATAAAATTTCAGATTTTCAATTTATTAATTTAGATATTATATTATAGATAAACAAAACCACTCAGCCAAATCTAATTGCTTAATCGAATCAACCAAAAACCACTAACCACTTAGGTAAACATAACTGAACTTATCAAAACAACCAATAACTAATCGCCCCTCAAAACTAAACTATGTCTTATCGATTCAACTAAGAGCCATTAACCACTCGGCCAAACAAAATAAACCTATCGAATCAATCAAATAACACCAAACTGCTGCCCGAAACATCTCTTTATACTTAAAATCATTGAGTATGTGACATCTTCCAAACTACTAAATCAACTTCTACTTAGCTTGCCAAAAGTATTTTATTAATTAGGTGAACCAAATTAGGCAGGTTTTTAAAATATATAAACCTAACATCCAGATACCTGTGCTTCGCTAAGGTATTTAGTTTTCATATGGTGATAAGCTTACATTGTAGCCTATAGGGTGTGCCAGCATTACTCTCGAGCCACTCGGACTAACAGCTTCGCTGTTACCCTCATGGCTGGTGAGCTGTTTATCCTAACTACTTAATCTACTTAAACTCTAATACTGATTTTTGTTGAGTTTCAGGTGAGCAATTTGGTGAATTATTAGATGATATTCACCAATTCTCGCCCACTCACCCAAATAGATTGAACCCATCAGGCTCGATAATTTCAGATTCGATCTTATTTGCCAATTCACACCCACTCACCCAAATAGATTAACTTATCTGACTCGATTAGCTTCAGGTGAGCAATTTGATGAATTATTCAATGATATTTGTCAATTCTCACCCACTCACCCAAATAGATTGAACCCATCAGGCTCAATAATTTCAGATTCGATAACATTTGCCAATTCTCACCCACTCACCCAAATAAATAAAATGATTGACCCTATCAGACTCGAAGGTTTCAGATGTCAGTCAGTACGTCAGTGAAATTTTTAAGTAGATAGCTATCTGAAAGTTTATCCTATAATTGACTGATAAAATCAACTAAACAATAAAAACTATAAGTAAAAACTGCTAACATTATACCTGAAACATTATACTAATCAAGTCAACTGAACAATTTTTATATATATTTCATAGAATATTTGTGTCAAGTTTATCTGAGATTAGTAAATAGTCTAGGAGTAGGTATTGAAATAAACATGCATTTATAATAATTTTTTTATAAGATGATTTCCTAAACCACCACAACTAAAATGCTATCTAATTTAATATAAATTAAATAAATTTGAATCTACAGCTATTTGCCTGCTGTCATATACAGTTTTAGTTAGGCTAATCCAATCATTACTAAAGTAATCTAACCATCTCAGGTATTATTCTTTTAAAAGTTAAATGACAAAACACAATAATAGTTCAACATAATAGATAAAATAAGAAAGTTTCTAACAACCTTCAGCCATAAGGTATATATGATGTACTTAAGTTTTTTACCATAAGGTTAAACTTTAATCAATTTTAATTTTGTACGCACATAACTCTGAAACTACTGGACCAATTTGGATGAACTTTTTCCAAAAAAATAGGATTCTCCAACTTAGGGACCATTTTAATTTTGTAAGGATTAGTCCATTATCTGACCAATAATCTTAATATATATATATATATTATTCGAGGTGGGCCGACCTGGGGACGATACCGCACTGATTAAGGGAAATCGAATGAATGGGAAAGGAGGATAAAATCCGGAAAACCTCCATGCGTGGCGTATGATAGGCCAGGAACTCCATGGACCGCCTTTGCTATTCGCTATCTTGGTTCGGGGCATTGGTGCGCAAATCCAACAGTCATAATCGTCCCCTACCCAAAGTTCCAGTACCAGAATCGAACTCGGGGAGGCAGCGGTAGTATATATATATAAATCATTGTATGTATATATGTGTATATGTATATGTGAGACACATTATCTAATAAACACATAAACCAAAAATCACCAAACTTGGTACACATACTCTATAAATTTTAGAAAAGGTCATAGGCTATTTTTCAAAAAATATAAATTTTTTAGAAAAGTTATATACAAGATTAGAAAAAAGTATAAGATTCTAATGGCAATCATATCATTTTGGCTGAGCGTTTTGGTATTGTTTATTCAGTTTGTAAGTTCATAGTTTTGATAAGAGGTTGGTAGTTTTTGGCTGATTCAAAACTTCAACGATTGGTTTTGACTGGGTGGTGATTGGTGGATTTAGGTTGATTCGATGGGCTCAATGATTTCAGGTTAATGGATGATGTTTTAGTTTATTCAATAGGTTCGATTGGTTTTGGCTCAGTAGTTAGTAATTTTATATTGATTCAATAGAATTTAATTTTTAATTTTATTGATGTCTGTTTACCAATATAAAAAAGAATCGATTAGGATGATCTGGTAAAGTTTAAACCCACAAATAAATCTGTGTAAAGCTATGTATCAACGAGAATTAGGCTAATGTTCACTTTACATAAATATCATTTCGTTTACTTGTTTATATACTTGAACTCTAGCGCAGTTTTATTCAAACACAGGTTCTAAGCCTGCGCTGGCTAGAGAAAATCTCGCTTTGGTATATTTCCTTTCTCCCAAGGCCAACCTGGCTCGATTACGTTTTTTTGGAAATTAGGCTTTTGTTGTGTTCGCAGGTGCGTTTTGCCCCTAAATTTAACAATTAATGCAGGAGAATTACGTTTCTAAACTGCTAAGATAAATATTTTTAGGGGAGATTTAACCAATTATAGTAAGATAATAGTAGTGTTGAAATAACAAGCAGTTGGTTTTATAAGCTTTTTATTAGGTTGCAATATAGGGGAATAAGAAGCAAACCCTTTCAATATCTAGCAGCTTAATATTTAAACTATATCGAGGTTCAGAGGGAATTCTATGTGAAGTTCAGATTGCTTAGTAACATCCAAATTAGGGAATATGTGGATTTAACTATTGGATTGCTGGAAACTCACCTCACATCAATGGAACAGCTGATGGAAAGTTGATTGCAGGTAGGATATATCTGTGAGGCAACAATTTTATAAATTTTATCCAATAATTGGGCACAAAAATATTTTCACCTTGCAGGACCCCTTCCCATTCTTATAAAAAGGGCCAGTCTCCATAGTGTTGGTTTTACTAAATTTTCTGTAAGAGAGGGAGAGACCTCAGAATGGCTCCCCTGATTCAGCTGATGATTTGATGCAATCTGACTGCCCAAACTCATGGTTTATGCACAAGTATTAATAGAAGTGTCACCCCAATTTGAGGGTTTCAATAGGAATTGACCAGGGTCTTTTGACTGATTTTATTGTCATTTTCATCCAAAATGCTCTTTTTACAATATCAGACTTGCAATTGTCTGATATTACCCCATTCAAGAGTGTTAGAGGGTGAATAAAGATATAAAAACTGTCCATGGACCCAGTTGATGGTTACTCCAGAAGCAAGGGATTTGATGGAGTATTCATCCCCTCACTTATATGTAACTACAAAGGGTCCTTCCCAGAACAATCTGAGCTTCTCACTTCTAGGAGTGATGCAGTTGTGGTAATATAATACCAAGTCAGATGCTTGGAAGAAAGGGAGAGGGGACTGGAGCTCATTAGCTGCTTGGCCTTCTTTAGTGACAGTCTTGGCCAAGTTAGTCATAGCCTCCACTTGTAGTTGGACAATGTGTTGGGCTAACTTTTTTGTGGCTTGCTCTGGGTCAATTCTGTCAGTGAAAATATCTTTTGCTAGCAGAGCCAGCACCCCAGGTTCTTGGCCATACAACACACAGAAAAGGATATCTATAGGATATGATGGTAACTGTTTCAGTATGCCATGAGGGCAGGGATAAGTAGAGATCCCAGTGAAGAGGGTCTGAATTGGTCATTTTATGGTTTATTAATACCAGGGTTCTATTTACTCTTTCTATGGCCCTATTTGTGTATAGATTGTAGGGGGATGAGAAGAGTTGTTGTGTTCTCATAGAAGCGGCAAGGAGCTTTACCACTCTGGATGTAAAGTTTTTACCATTGTCACAGAGGAGGACTTGGGGCAGCTATGCCACATGAAGATATTTTGATGTAAAAAGGTAGCAGTGGCTTTAGCCATCTGTGTGTGGAGAGCAATTGCTTTGACCCATTTGGTGAAATGATCATTTATGACCAGGATATAATGATTGCCACCAGTGGTCTAAGATAGAGGCCCTACCACATTCAAACTTATAGGGTGGGAGGGTTGTTGAGGTGTAGTTGGTTGATACTGATACCAGGTATTATAGCTGGATTGCTTTTTACAGGTCATACAGGCATCCAGGACTTCAGCTATGGCCTCCATGATGCCTTCCCAGTAATACCACTCTATAACTTACTTGTAGGTTTTTTGGACTCTGACATGGCCCATGATAATGTGAGACTCCATGATCACAGGTACTCGCTTGGATGGCCAGAGATAGGGCAACCAGTTTACTCCTACTTTCTTGTATAACTTCCAACTTTCCACCTTGGTGTTGTGAGAGTGTTGAGCTAACATTTTCTGCACTGGTTTGTTTTCATCAGCCCATGCATCAGGAGTCATAAGGAGATCATATAACCTCTTGGCTTCACTATTGTCTAAGTGAAAAATGTGCAGCTATATTAAACCATCAGCTTTCATATGGCAAGTTTCCACCCAGTACTCAATGGTCATATCATAATGCTGGAGCTTCAAAGCTCAGCAAGCCAAACGTCCCATGGGGTCCTTCATATTCTGCATATCATGGCTAGAAAATGACATAATCATGGGGATTAATACAAGGGACAAAGCTGCATGTCAGGAGGCCAAGAAGGTGAAGTTGGATGGTCTCCCTGACCTCAAGCATACCTTGGATCAACGCTGGGTGAAGGTGAGGTACATCCAGTTTGATCCTAGGGATGCAAGAGAAGTTCAGCCCTGTATAACAGCAAGGGCGTCAAAACAAACCAGCTTTTTGTTAAATAAAAACAGTTCATTTTGGGTTTTAAGTGAATGGGGTCTCATAACTTATTCATTTTTTGAAACTTTCAGATTGAGTCAGCTACTTCTACAATCAATTACCTGTGTTTGGTCAATTACCAAGTCCAGCTTATTGCCTGATGGAAGCGTGTGCCTGTTGGTGCGCCTCAGCTTAGACCCACTTCCATCAATTGATTGTTTTCCCAAATTTTCTTACATTCCTCATGTCAAGACCAATCTCTCCCATTGGTCAACTACCCATCTAATAAAACCCCTCGTTTAGTACACCTTTTTAATATATGTTATCATGGACAAACCTGTGCGTGGACCTCTTTGAGGAGGTCTTTTGCAACACTAACCATTTAATTATGATAACTGTGAGGCTCTCTGCATGTGTATTGCTGGGCTGCCCAGGTTCCTTCCAACCTGTGTAGTTCATTTTTTCCCACTCTAAGCACCGCGTTGTTCCAGTTTGAGGTTTCCCTTTAATGATAACTATCCTTGACTTAAGTTATCACCATTCAAGCACTCTCTGCTTAGCTTTAATTACTTTATTACTAACGACTTGTTCTCTAGCGTTGGCCCTGTGCACCATGCACTATCACGCTGGGAACAGGAGAGCTATAGACACTCTCCTTACACTGCAACCACTTTAGAGAGGCATGGTCAGTAATCGCTTTAAATGAAGTCCTATATAAGAAAAAGCAGTAGTACTTTACAGCGAGCAGGACAGCAAGGCATTTTATCAGTGACGCTGTAATTGCGCTCACCTTTTGACAGTATTTTGCTAAAGTAGGACATGGGATGATTGACCCCATGCTTATCCAATTGAGCTAATATAGCTCCAACGGTGTAGTCAGAGGCATCTGTAAACAACATGAAAGGCTTGCCATAGTCAGGGTGGCAGAGTATTGGCCTTTTTTATAATAACTCCTTCAGGGTCTTAAACGTGGCCTTTTTTCAGCACCCCAATGGAACGGAATGTTCTTAGCCAAGTGGCGGATGAGGGGCTCACTGAGCTTGGTGAAATTGGGGATAAAATGGTGATCATACCCCATCATGCCTAAGATTACCTGGATATCAAGAAGGGTTTTAGGCGCTGGCATCTTGGATATTGCTTTGACCTTATCTTGTAAGGGTTGAATCCCATCTTGTGAGATAGTGTGCCCCTAGGAAATCCAGCTTCTTCTGGAAGAACGTTCATTTGGAGGGCTTTAGTTTGATATTAGAGGCCACAAGCATTAGAACACTTCCTTTAGGTAATGGGTGCTCATTGAAGGTCTTGGAAAATTGTGATGTCATTGAGATAGACAAAAACAAAGATCAGCTTAAGATCAAGGAAAATGTGATCAATCACCCGCTGGAAAGTTGTAGGCGCGTTGCACAACCCTTCTGTTAGTTGGATAGGTTAAAAGAGAACCTCACTTTAAATAAAAGCACATCTCTCCTGGTCTTGTGGAGAAAGGTCCATTTGCCAATAACTGCTAGCCAAGTCCATGGCAGAGAAGAATTTAGACTCAGAGAGTTGGTCCAGAGAATTATCAATACAAAAGATAGGATAACTATCTTTCTTTGTGAGGTTGTTTAATTTGTGATAGTCCATCACTACCTGATGACCTCCATTTTTCTTCTTTATAAGTAAAAGAGGGGATGACCAAGGGCTTTGGGAAGGCACTATCAACCCAGCATCCAGCAGCTGTCTGAGCTCCGTTTGCATCTATAGCTCCTCAACTTTGGATTTGTGGTTTGGTTTGGAGCAGATAGGGTGAGCCTCCCCAACATCAATATTATGATTCCACCCCTTCATGTGCCCATAGTCATTGTCAGATTTTTAGAAAATGTCACTGTAGGCCTTGAGTAGGGTGTGGACTTTATCCAGCTCAGCTGGGATTAGTTCATCAGAGATTTGATCATAAGGTAGGGTACATAAAGACTGGTCAGTGGTTTGGGACCATCTAGTACTAAAAAAAGACTGGTCAGTGGGTAAGCTCATATATGGCATAGATCCAATACAGTGAACTTGCATTATTCCTTGAGGGAGAATCATCATGCCTCTTCCAATCTCCTGATGCTTTTTTAAAACCATATCCTTCTTGGTGATATTCTCTAGAAGGAGGTTGATAGGCCAATGATAGGTGGGGTCTAGCACGCCTGAAAAACTCTGGGCTCCAAAGGACTAACTCCATCAATGCTAATAAGGTGCAGTAGGCAATGGTGTGGGATTTGCACGGTAATCTTCATGTCAAATACCATTTGTTCAACAGCCTTAATGACCACCTCTTCAGAAGCATAGAAAGGATACCCTCTAATGCGTCCACTGATGGATGCAACATTTTGGTATTCCATCCTGCCATGGAGTAATGTAAGGATAAAGCGGAAGAGGGATACTCAACTGTGCAAACATAATCCTTTTTATTGAGCTCTTCATTGTTCAAAATCAGGAAAACCTCATAGTTGAGCAGGAACAGACAACTTTGCTTTATGTTAATAATCCCTTCATACTCAAGTATGAACTGGGTACCAATGAGTAGATCATAGGTATTGTTAGTTAGGGCCACCGCTGGAGATGACAAGCTGAGCTTCCTAAAATGGATGGGCAGAAAAAAGTATGCCTTGATGGCACAGGTGTTGTTTGGTCCTGCAGTCCCAAATTCTTGAGTGTAGTCAAAGTGGGGGACTAGTTTATTTTTTTAATGAGTTTTGATGACACAACGTTTACTAGGGATCCAGTGTCAAGGATAGCCCTAACCCACAATTTATTGATGATGACTTCCAATTTGGTTAAGGTTCCATCCAAATTGGGGGAAAGAGCGAGGACCTCCTTTAAACAGATTAGAGACAAGCCTTTTGGCAGCCTCAGGGTATTTCTCCTGGATAGACTGCAAGGTATGAACACACTGGTTCAGTTAGATCAAGATGAAAATAAGCTGTTCAGTGTCACTGGCAGTGTCAATGACCTCACAACTCCTCAACAATTGACGGAGATAAGTTTGGTGGGGGATCCTGGCCATGTCCACAATATCAGGGTTTAACCTGTCAAGTATCTCCACTTCACCTGGGGCTCCCAAGACATAGTGACCAAAATCTTTGTAACACCTTCAGATTCATCATTGTAGGGGTTAACAATGCATGTTAGAGAGCTCATAGAGTGTGCGATAGGTTCAGGGCAACCTTATGGAAGGATAGGTCTTGGAATTGCTCCTTCACTGTATTAACTTTTGGGGGAGGCGTTCTGATGGTCACAGCTCAATTTTTGACCTTCCATGTAGGAGTTTGGGATGCCTCATGTCTAAAAGTTTCAGAGTAGAGTTGGCTGGAGGAGATAGAGTTGTGGAGGTGAATGCTTTAACTACACCAGCTTTGAGTTGATAAGTGGTGGTGAGCCTTGGGGAAACAGGTGGTTTAGCTTTAGTGACCTGGTCCTCAAACCCATTGTTGGTAGGGACGATTGTCACCTGATAGAGGGGTTTAGGCTTTGGAGAAGGCTTTTGGACCACTTGGAGAGGTAACTTAAGATTCTCAGGTTGGGTGGGTAGAGTAAGATCAGGTTTGAGCTGCACCACAGGTGCTAGGCTCAGAGTATTAACCAGCATAGGGGGGCCCCTAGGGATCATCATGGACTTCTTTAGTTGGTATATGGTGGGAGTCACTCAATAGGTAATACTCAAGGGTTCAACTCAGCCCCTTGAGCAGTCTCAGCCTTATGGAAATCTATAACATCTAATTGAGCCTCTTTTATGTCTTGGATATTCCTAAAATGGCGCTTGACAGAGATTATATGACGTGCTAAAGAGGGTTGAGAAGCTAAACTAGTTAGTATGGCAGCAACAGCGTCATTAAGAGGTAACATTTTGGAGAGCAGGAGAGGCTGGGCTGCAGTGTAAAAATGTTCAATGAAGTTGGCAACTGATACCCCCTCCAGTAGACTTAGACACATAAACGTCTGTTTCTTCCTACACAAGATCTGCATGGAGCCAAATTCCTCAATGAGAGCGTTTTTTTACTTTACCCTAAATTTTAAAGGTGGTCATGTAAGGTACCATCACCTCTTGGGAATAATGGCTGATGCAGGGGAGGATGTACTTTAATTTTTGGGGATTGGTGATCCCTTCCATAACAGCCTCATACACAAAGAGGAATGAGGTGATACTACCCTCACTTGGGGTAAAAAATTCTGAACGAGTGTTTAAAATAACTGGAGCAGCCTCATGAGAGGCTTGGCATGCGCGCTGTTCAACTGATTCAATTTGAGACAGTGTGCAGACTAGCTGCTGAGCCAAAGAATCCTGAGGTTCAGAGGCAGCTATGAGGTTGCAAGGTTTATTCAACCCTACACTCTCCATTTTTAATAAAAGTTTTTGTGGTGTACTACCCCTGTAGTTAGCACCACTTGTTGAAAGGTAGGCTTTTTTGTGCTTGCATGTGCGTTTTGCCCCTAATTTCTAAAATATTAATGCAGGAGAATTACGTTTCTAAACTGCTAAGATAAATATTTTTAGGGGAGATTTAACCAATTATAGTAAGATAATGGTAGTGTTGAAATAACAAACAGATGGTTTTTATAAGCTTTTTATTAGGTTGCAATATAGAGGAATAAGAAGAAAACCCTCTTGATATCTAGCAGCTTAGTATTTAAAAATATTGTGGTTCAAAGGGAATTAAATGTGAAGTTCAGATTGCTTAGTAATGTCCAAATTATTGAATATGGAGATTTAACCTATCAGATTTCTGTAGACTCACCTCAAATTGATGGAACAGCTGATAGAAAGTTGATTGCAGGTAGGATATATCTGTGAGGCAACAACTTTATAAATTTTACCCAATGATTGGCGCAAAGATATTTTCACCTTATGGGACCCCTTCCAACCCTATAAAAGGGGCCAGTCTCCGCAGTGTTGGTTTTATTAAATTTCTGTAAGAGGGAGAGGGATTTCAGGATGGATCCCTAGATTTGGCTGACAATTTGGTGCAATCCAACTGCCCAAACTCGTGGTTTTTGCTTAAGTATTAATAGAAGTAATACCCTGATTCAAGGGGTTCCACCAGGAATGGACCAGGGTCTTTTGGCTGATTTTATTGTATTTTCATTCAAAACGCTCTTTTTGCAATATCGGACTTGTAATTGTCTGATAACATTTATCTGTTTATATAGAATCATTATCTCATAGACAGATAAACCAAAGTTCACCAAACTTGGCACATGTACTTTATAAAGCTATAAAATGCTAATCTGATTTTTAATAAAAATATACTACTCTTAATATCAGTTTTGAGTACAAATTTAAAAAATATATATTACTAGTAGTATTAATATCAATTTTGCTGAGCGTTTTGATATTTATTTAATTTGATAGTTTTATAGGTTTTGATAAGAAGTTGGTAGTTTTTGGCTGTTTTTTAAGTTCACTAATTGGTTTTTGCTGAGTGGTGGTTAGTGTTTTTGGTTGATTCAATGGGCTCAATGGTTTCAGATAAGTAATTGACAGTTTAGTTAATTTGTCAGGCTTAATTGACTTTGGCTAAGTGGTTGGAGGGTGGAATAATTGATAGGCTTAATAGTTTCTGTATTTATTGATAGCTATCTACCAATATAAACTTATTGTGGGAAAGGCCGACCATGGGATAGACACTTCCAAATATGACTCAGGACAGATAAACTTAGTACCAGGGGAGGCACCCCAGAGAAGTGATGCTATCTCTTGTTGCCAGCGGGAACACCACTTATGGGGAGGGGGAGGGAACGTGTGAAGGGGCCGTAGCCACTATTGAGCACATGTGGAGGAAGGGGTCTGATTTGATGAACCAGACTGGGAAGCAGGAAGAGACCAGCTGTCGGCGACGCAGTGGGAGGTATCCAAACATCCACGCTTGAAAGTGGTCCACCAAATGAGACTGAGAACCTGTGGACAGTTTCTGGGAGGGTGGGGGTAGAGCCTGCGATGGCATCTAAGACAATCGTGTGGATGGTCCACATGGCGATTGCAACCACCAGAGCACGGAGGGAGGGTGGAAAGGAGGAGGCCATTGATAGAGCAAACATATCTCTTGACAGACTGAAGGGATGCGTTTGATCCTGGCCCAGCAGACGTTGAACTTCGCGCCATATCACTTTAGAGGTGGGGCACTTCTCCAGGCGGTGGAACAGCGTTCCATACTGGCTGCACATGACACAGGATGAGTGTAAAGCGTTAGAGCGCTCAGCTGTACAATACACCCGCCTCAGGAAGCGCCACACATGGGAGCAGACTTGAGGCTGCAACAGAGGGTGATGTACATATTTCCAGATTGTTTTTTGGGTCTTAATGGAATAAGGGATGTCCATCATGTCCAGGTAGTCCACCCTGGATAGGACATGGGGTTGAATGGGGATCACGCCATCATGGATGGGTAGCCCCTGTACCTCTTGTGTGAACTGAGGAGAGGGGCGGCCTCTTTAGGTTGTATGTCTGCTAATATGAATTCTCCACTCTGCGCTCCGCATGGAGAGTAGGATTTGTTTGTAGTGGGTTTTAGTCCCATGAGGACCTGTGGCCGATGTGTGTGATGCGAGGTATTTCATCAGGGAGTGGGGGTTTGATGGATTGTTGAGGCCCAAGGCTTGGGAGAAGTTGGAGCAGGCTGCGCGGGACCAGTGTTGGGATGGGAGTGTAGGAGCGGTGATGGCCGCGATCCAGGTGCCCAAGATCTTGGCAGCATGGGCTTTGAAGTCAAGCAGGCCCATGCCACCATGATGATGAGGGCCAAACATGACCTCTAGCCGAACTGGTGGAGGGCGGCCTGACCAAAGCCATCCTTGCAGCAAGGCATACAAGGATTTGAAGAAGCTTGGGGAGAAGGGGATGGCGTGGGCTCTGAACCAGACTTTGGATAGGAGCATAGAGTTGGCTAAAACAACCCTGCCAGTAAGGGAAGTAGGGTGGGCTCTGAGAGAGGCGATTTGCTTCGTCATGTTGTCCAGAATACAGCACTCCATTACTGCTGACGCGTATCCGCCTGCCTCCATCCACACGCCCAGATGGCGCACCAGTCCTATGGTAGGGCGTGGCATGAAGGGGAGCACCAGTGGAGCGGTGTGTGTTGAGTTAGTAAGGCGTGGATGTGGGCGAGCAGATGGGCCAGGTTGGGAACTAATTGCTGGGGCCCAGCAGTTCTGAAACCGACCAAGGAGGATGATTTCAGTTTTGGAGGCGTTCAGTGCCGCGTTGCTTACCTGGGAATATTCCTGGATGAGAGCTTCAAGCGCGCATGCATCTTGATTATTAGACACCCCAACCACACAATCATCTGCAATCTCCAATATTTTGACTGGGGCTTGGCCTGGCACATGGACCCCAGTGAGTTGGGCATTCACATTTCGCAGTAGTGGGTCAAGGCTGAAGTTGTATAAGAGTGGGCTGAGGGGGTCCCCTTGTCACAAGCCCCTTTGAGGGCGGACTACTTCCATTAGGAAGCCAGGGCCACGCACTGCCATTGTTGCAGATTCCGTGAGCAGCATCACCCAGTTGATGAAGCGAGGGGGTAGGCGGAATTGATGGAGGCAGGCCCTTAGGTATTCCCAGTTTACTCTATCATAGGCCTTTTTTTTAGTACTAGATGGTCCCAACCCAAGGGGGGATTCATCGATGTTCTATCATAGGCCTTTTGTTGGTCCAAGAATACAAGTGCCCCAGAGGCTGTGGACTGACATACATTAGCCATAGAGTGCACGTTATCCCAAATTGACCTTCTGGGGATGAAACCGAATTGTTCTGGGGAGATGGTGGCAGATGCTACAGTTTCTAATTGGTTAGCCATAATTTTTGTTAAAATTTTGGTGTCTGTGTTTGTTAGAGAAATGGGGCGCCAGTTGGCTAAGTCAAGCTTATCCCCTTTCTTGAATAATGTGACAGTAAAGGCCTCATGTCCTCCTGGTAGGAGGCGCGTTTCCAACAGGCTTTGGTTAAGTGAGGCAAGCAGAAGTGGAAATATAATTTGAGATATTTTTTGTAGAACTCATATGGAATGCCATCTGGGCCTGGGCATTTTCAGTTTGGCGCACCGTGAATGGCTGTCCATAATTCGTTTGGAGTAATTAGATTCATTATTTCTGGGTATCAGAAAATGGTGCAGATATGATCTCAGTTGAGAAATTCTGCCACTTCGGCCAGCTGAATTGGTTTGGCTCAGTACAACTTGGAGTAATATTTTTGCATTTTGATTGCCACTTCAGCAGGTGTATCTGCAATGGAATTATCTGATCTTCGCACCTGTGTGCAGGCCACACTCTGGCGTGGTGCAAAATTTTTTTTAAAGAGGTATGCGGTGCACTTGTCACCTTTAGTGATGCGTGTGGCCCTGTATTGGACACAAAACTGATGTTTGTGTTGCCTTTCGAGTGCGTTGAGGTGGGCAGCTGGCTCTGTCCACTTCCAGCCCCATGCAGGGCTGTATCCTGTAGCTGGAATGTTGGACTCCAAGTGTGCCAATTCTGCCAGAGCGCGCGAGATAACTGCCAATGTGGCTTGTGAGCGTCTGGAGGAGAGATGGCGAGAGTGGCGGATGGTGTCCTCTTTGAAAGTTGCCCATGTGGAAATGGGGTCCGCGCAAAATGGTGTAAAAAATTTTTTTGCCAAAGTTGCCTCTTCCACCCATGTGGATAATCCTGGCGACGCAAGCTTGGGAGGGCGGATTTTGCACCAATGTGGGGCCTTAGCAACTGTGACAGGTAGGTGGTATGTTATTGAGATCAGTTGGTGGTTGGAGAACTCCATTTTTGTTGTTTTGAAGTGGGAGATGTGGGGTTGGAATTTCGCCGGCGTTAGAATAAGGTTGATGCAGGTCATGGACCTTAATTGGCTGTTGTGGAAGTGGGGCTATCTACCAATATAAAAACTAAAAACAATTTAGAATCATACAAAAAATTTTAACCCATAAGAAAATCTAGGTAATTTAATACTGATGAACATGAAGCTAAAAATCTCAATATAAAAATATTGTGTATGTGTTTATATAGAGATGTATTATCTCATCAACAAATAAACCAAAAATCACCAAACTTGGCACAAATATTCTATAAATATCAAGAATGGTCATAAGGATTTTACAAAAAGAAGATGGTAGAAAATTTAATATGATCTATATATGAGAGTTAAACAATAAGATTCTAATGGGAATTGTATATCATTTCAGCTAAGCGTTTTGGTATTATTTATTTAAATTGATAGATCTATAGCTTTTGATAAGGGGTTGTTTGTTTTGTTGTCTTTTAAGTTCAACAGTTGGTTTTGGCTAAGTGGTTGGTGGTTTTTTTATCAAGAGCTTAATGGCTTTAGGTAAAAGATTGATGGCTTATTTTAAATTATAGTTTCAAATAGTTGTGTGAGTGGTTGATAGTTTTTGGTTAATTTGATATTTCAATTGGTTTTAGATAAATAATTGGTAATTTTTCTAATTTGATAGGTTTAATTGATTTTGGCCAAGTGTAGGATGTTTGAATAACTAATAGGTATAATAGTTTATAGAATAATGTTAGTAAACTATCAATATAAAATCTAAAAAAATTGATTACAATCATCTGTTAAATTACAAACCCAAGCAAAGCTGGGTTACTTAGCTAGTCTTGACATATATAAAAATCATTGTGTGTATGCATGTATGTATGTGTGAGACACATTATCTCATGAATGAATGAACCAAAAAGCACAAAACTAGGCATACATACTCTATAATGGTAGGAAATGGCCATGTTTTATTTTATAAAAAAGTTATAACAATTATAATAAAAACTATATATAAGATTAGAAAAAAGTTTAAGAGTCTAATTGCAGTTGTATATCATTTTGTATGAGCTTTTTGTTATTATTTGTTTGATTCAGGATGTTCAAATGTTTTAAAGTGTGGTTGGTAGTTTTTGCTTGAAGAGTTTAACAATTGAATTTGGCTGGGTAGTGGTTGGTGAGGTTGGGGTTTTTTATGGGCTCAATAGTTTTTAGTAGATGGTTGATGTTTTAACTAACTCAATAGATTCAATTAGTTTTGCTGAGTAGTTGGTAATTCTAAATTGATTCAATAAACTTTGATTTATAATTTTATTGACGGCCATCTTCCAATATAAAATAATTTGATTATGATCATATGGTAAACTTTATAAACCACAAACAAATCTGTAATAATCTGGGTAACAACTAGAATAAGGCCAAACTTTCTCTTTACAAAAAATCATTGTGTTTAGTCATTATATAGGATGTATTATCTCATAAAAAATCACCAAACTTGGCATAAGTACTTTTATAATGTTAGGGAATGGTAATAGGCTATTTTTAAAAATTATAACAATTTTAGTATCAGGTATATAAAGGATCTAAAATTTATATATTTTTAATGATAATTATATATTAAGCTGTCTGAGCATTTTGGTATTCATTTAATTGATAAATCTATATATTTTGACAAGTGGTTGTTAAATTTAGTTGCTATATAAATTCATCAATTGGTTTTTACTAATTTATTGGTGGTTTGGGTTGCTTTGATGGGCTCAAAGGCTTTGTATATATAATTGATAAGTTAGTTATTTTATAGTTTTAATTAAATTTGGCTATCCAATTAATAATTATTTAAATTAATAGGTTTAGTTGCTTTTGGCTAGGTGAAAGGTGCTATATAATTCAATAGGTTTAACAATTTATGAATTTGGATCTCTTTTTCTACTTGGCATAACTTTCTGAGCAAATCTTATAGATAGGAAAAAAATAAAATTTAATTACCTGCAATAGTTTTGCTCTGATGTTCTTGGATTCCCCGCTGGCTGCTCCAGTGTGGGGCAGCAGCGAAACTCCCCTGTCATTTTCCATCTGGCAGGAAAATGCGCTTGGACTGGCTCACCCAGTCATACCAAACCCCTGGGATGATTTGTTCCTCCAAGGATCTCAACGCCCACCTCACTCATACCCAAGTGGTGCCTTGTTGCCCCCTGGTGCTCCCCCAGAGCAACATGCACTTTGGCCTTATGGTCAATTATGGGAAACTTTTCCCTTACCATGACCAAGCCGTTATTGAAATGGCTCAGGCGTTAATGAATCCCATCAGTTTTATTGATTTCCACCCATATAAGGGGTATTTTGATCTTGGCTTCACCTGTGAAGCTGACCTTGCCACTGCGGCAACTGTGCCCCTGGTTTTCCAGGGTACCCATCTCCTCATAATTTGGACCCAGCTCCCAGCAGACACCACTTTAATGGTTCAGTTCGCTGGTTTGCCCAACCACCTCCCCTGCAGTGCTCCACCAGGAGCTGATGGATGGTTTGGCAGCCTATGGATCCAACCCCATCTTACAATTTGTGGTCCCAAATGGGGCCACACGCCTCACTGGTCTATGAGCATATGCCACAATCAGCCCTGAATTTAGTAAAATTGCCTTGTTGATTCCCCCACATGCCATCATTTCTTCTGCCCCTGACCATACATTCTGGGCCCACGTCAAGGGTGAGTGGAAAATCTGTCCATCCTGTTTCAAGTTGGACCACTCAAAATGTAAGTGCCCTTCCTTAGCTTCTTCCAACAGCTTTGATTTTATCCGCCAGCTTCCAATCTGCCACCCATTCTGCGCTAGTTTTAGTATGGGGTACAATCCTACATTACCTTCCCCCAAAGCCTGTTGCTGCAGCTGCACCTGCAGCCACCAATCAGCAAACTACTCACCCCAGTGCCACAAACGCTCCCTCCAAACAAGCACTGGCTTAGACCCCAGTTTGTTCCCATGAATCCTCCAACAAACCAACCAAACCTCAGGCATATGCCAGATCCCCAATTCAATTCAACCAAATTCCTTAGGATCTATTGGATGAAATTGATGAGTTTGGTATTATTGAAGACTCCACTATCCAACATGAGCAGTTTGTGTATGCTGACCATGATGCTAAGCTACCCCTATTTATTTCCCCCAGCAAGATGCCAAAATGTTTTTGGTGACCACCAGCTGGATATTGAAGCAATGGCTAAGACAGAGTGTCATCCTCTCTGCAAAGATGTTGCAAAATCAGTGGCAACGCTCATAGGAGGTATTTCTCCTCCCATTATCCCCTCCACCTCCAATATGCTTTAAAAGAATATGATGATCGAATTTCACAAAGCCACCAATGACGCCATCCAGCAAATGGCAGTGGTAGCCCAGAATCCCAAATCCAAGATCACCCAAACCAATATCTCCACGTTTGTAAAGCTCCCTGATGCACGCATGAAAGCTGAAACAGCCTTGGCCAATTATGTTTTCTCTATTATGGTCAACCACTGTCTTTCTGCCACCCCAATCATCAAAAGATTTTGCTCCACATCCTGCTGATGCCCTGAAGCCCTTGCTCTCCACTGTAGCCTTTGTCCTGCTTTGGGGAGAAGATGATGCCAAGGATGGGCCCCCTGATCCTCCTCCTCTTCTGCCATGATGGGATAAGCGGTTCTCACTGTCCCACTTGGTTGGTTAAGTTAGCATTTTGTATGTAATCTGCCAATTTTGGGCAGTTTGTTTACTTTGTTTCACTGAGGATTTATTTTATTTGCTCTTTAGTTTCAGTAATATCCATCCACTGGTAGGCTTACCTCAGTTAAATAAAATTAACAGTTTATGAACTTATTGATGATCATCTACCAATATAAAAAATAAAAGATTACAATCATCTGGTAAAATATAAACCCAATTGTCATGGATTCAATGCACTGAAAGATTGGTAAATCCTAAACCTCTGGTAGAATCTAGTAAATTCCAATCAAAGTGTAAGATTCATTAACACAAAATGAGTCTAGCTTCAAAAATGATGGAATGTCAAATGATCCAATCATCAAAGAGGTGCAACCCAATAATGACGAAACTTCAGATGAAATATGCTCCCAAAAAAGATAGTTATATGAGTAACTAAAAAAACAATCAAAATGAAAGAAAAACGGTGCCATCAAGCAACCAAGAAATTGATTTAACTGATGGTAATAAAAATATGGACTCCACCAAAGCGCACAGGAGCCATTGAGCTGACAACCCTGATACCACGGGCTTTACACACTGCCACAGTGCACAAATTCAGGACCTTGAGAAAATGAGTGCTCAAAAGAGAAACCAATTAAAAAAGAGACTGCAACAAAGTTCCTGAAGAAGATTAAAATTTTCCCAATTTACTATTCAATTTATCACTTTATTTTACATCCCAATTTTTTAGTATTTAGTATAAAAATACTAAGTTTTTATCTTATATAAACAGTATATTTCACATAATCTTAAGTTTGTCCTTTATTTAGTTCTTCATTTTACTAAGTGAAAAGTAGTGACTGCAAGTAACAAGTCTTGAGTACACTACAGTTGAAGACAATCATTTTGAGATGGACTACTTGTAAGGTTAGGCTTTCAAGGTAAGAGGTTGTGATAAGATCCGTTGGGCTAAGGGAAGATTTCAACGTACACAGGATTAACCTTAAAGAATATGCAAAGTTGGTGTGTGAGTGTCAGGTTTACAGCTCTCTCAGAAAGTTAGAGCCTGGCTGATTAGTGGCAGTTCTGTGCAACAGATTACCCCTTTTGACGCCCCAAATTCAAAAGCCCCAGAGTTGAGTGAGCAGAACCCAAGGCGGCGAGACTGGTGCTCACTACAGTGGTGACGCCAACCATACAGTTGAGAAGAGAGAGTTCAGGGCAAATGGAAATGCCTAGTATCAAGACCATGGAGGTATACCATGGTAAAGAAGCAGCAGGAAGCCTATCCCCAACTGAAAAAGAGATGTTCAAGGCAAGGCTGCAAGCATTGGAAAAAGAAGTAGTGGAGTTGAGGATGTACCTAGATCAGGTTTCATACAACACTCGATGGGCTCAAGTTGCTACTACCCCAGTGTTAGGGCACATATCTTTGAATAGAAAAGGTGAAACTAATCTGAAGGAACTCGAGGAATGGGTCCAACACCTTGAATCAGAAAATGGAATAGATGTATGAACATTGAATGAGTATGGTGAAAGTTTACCCATCATAAGACTGTTTTGGATGACATTGATCAAAACTTGGAAAATTAAGGATCAACTTTAAGTAAAACCACATCATGATCTAAGTCCTTCACTAGAAACCTCACGTTTGGAAACGCTAGTGTTAGCTGCACAAAGAGCAACATCTCCATGTAATCAGCAAAGCGCTCCAGTAGAGGAAGATCTGAACTTTAAGCCCTATTTCAAAACCATGTTCACTCATGGCGAGGGAACAATAGCTGGGTTTTTACAAATGTACGAGAACAGCATGGATAGCGCTATTGACAAGCAGAAGGCTCGTCATGTCCAAGGCTGCGTGAGCCGCGAAACACAGGAGATACTCAGCACTAGTTTACGCTCTAGTTTGACATGGACTAAAGTCAAGGAAATACTGTTATCAGAACTTGGTAGCGCACAGGATGTGATAATATGAAGCAAGAGTTTATATTGATGAAAATGGGAAAGATGGAGACATTCACAAACTACACCGCTTGATACTACCTTTGAGCACAACAACTATGAACAACAGGGACATTAGACTTACCTACCTCAAAGACTTTCCTACTCAGTTCCTTAGAAGCACACCCAGCCCTCAAGATGCACATGAAGCTTGCGGTCAAAATGACTGATTTCTCAAGGCCATCAAGGAAGCTTTACTTGATGTGTAATGAACTTACAAGATTAAAAACAAACCAATGACTCAACCAACACGCAGAGCTGGAAAAGTGGTGTACACTACACAGGGCAAGAGTGACAATCCAAAAGATAAGAACTTTAAACAAGTTCCACAGTATCAGCGCAAGGAGTTCATGTACCACAAATGTCACAAGCCTGGTCACTATTGGCGATCTTGTCCAATGAAAGGTGATGAAGAAAAATCCCCTTTACCAAAAGAGTAAACCCCTGGAACCGTAAATTGGGTGAACTTACATGTGGAAGGAGTGGGCAATCGCCAAGATGAAGACTTGAAGGATGCTAGTTACCATGTCTTAGGAGCCCACATTACTATAGCTGTACCTGCATGATTATGGGTACATGGATCCTCCAATGAGGGGTTGAAATCAACATACCTATCTCAAGCATTGAAGCCCACTCAAGTATTCAATAGTCTAGAGGAAGGCGAACAACTTGTACTGGACACCTTCAAGAATATTAAGAAGACTACTACACTTCACGCTGAATCGATGTCCAATACACCCAAGAAATTAGAGGAATTCAAAAGTCTGCTGACAACGTGCTGTCAACTTGAATTCCATTTGGGAAGAGTGTAACCAAAGTGGAAGTTGTGATACAGCATGTATGTGTACTGGCAGTCCTTGATACTGGTGCCCCAGTCAATATCATGTCCTCAAAATTGATGAAGAAGCTGAAATTTATACTGGACATTGACTACCATGTGAAATATTGGACAGCAGGACCTGACACCACGTGTACGTTAGGGGCTTACTCTGCCTTACACCTACGCTTTAAATGCATGTTACTCACTGCCCCTGCCATGGTCTTGGACAAAGACCACTGTAACTTCCTTATTGGCACAAAGTTTTTATTGGAGTTCAGAGCAAAGATTGACTTTGTTAGCAGCACTATGAGTTTGCTAAACTAACAGATGCCCCTTGTGTTTAAGGATGAAGACCTAGAATCAAGGAAGCAGCGGACATGTCTGGTCAAAACTGAGCAATCAATCTACCCGTTGCACTACATAATTCATGAAAAAGGTGTGAAGCAACTACCTGCTTCACTGTGCGTCAAGATGGGCTACCCCTGAGAGCCAATGAGGCAATGAAGATTTGACCAGGAGAACAAAAAGTTATGCACACCGCCATAAGTGTGAAGATCCCCCAGAACACTATACTTGAAATATAAACCTGTGAAGGAGTATGCAATCAGGAGCCATGAGTGCTGCCTGGATTCTTTGACTCTAGTCGCGAGGGTGAAGTGACTATCCTCCTGGGGAACATATCACTCAACCTATCAGAATTGAGAAAGGAAAAGTTGTGGCGTGCGCGAAACTAACCAATTGCAATACCATTGAGTCAGTACACGCTTTTGGAGGATTAACAAAATTAGAACTTGCTGATGTGACAGAGGAATAACGGAAAGAGCTGGATGATTTAATGAAAGAGTTTGAAGATATTTTCAGCCAAGGTAAAATAATTATGGTCTGTGTTAATTAGAGATACACTGTATGGATACAGGGTCATCTATACCTTTCAAATAAAAGCCATACTGCTGATCAAAAATGGAAGAGAAGTTCATCACTAAGGAGCTTCAACAACTTACAGACTCTTGCTTCCTGAGGCCCTCAAAAAATCCATGGGCATCGCCACTCCTGTTGGTGTGCAATAAAGTTGGCTTGCACAGGGTGGTCATGTACTACCATCACTTGATTGAAATTATGAAAATAATCTTACCCTCTAGAAAGAATTGACAACGCCTTGAAACGGTTGGGCGGTTCAAAGTATTTTTGCCAATGGACCTGGCTAGTAGTTACTGGCAGATGGAACTGTCGCATAAAGACCAGGAAAAGTGCGCCTTTATCAGCAGCCAAGGCTTGTTTGAACTGAACCAGATGCCGCAAGGGCTGTGCAATGCCCCAGCAATCTTTCAGCGTGTCATGGACCAAATACTGGAGAACTGAAGATGACAAATGTTCTAATCTATCTTGACGATATAACTGTATTCAGTATAACTTTCTGAGAGCATATTGAGCACCTTTGAGAGGTGTTCATGTGGTTGAGAAAATCGAATATTAAACTGAAATGGAGCAAGTGCACCTTCTCAAGAAGCAACTCAAGTTAATGGGACATGAGATCAGTGCACAGGGGATTCGACCTCAAGAAGGAAAGGTGAAGGCAATAACCAAAATGGAGCGCCCAAAGAGTATGAGGGATGTCCAGGTGTTCCTGGGCATGATCAGCTACTACAGAAAGTTCATTCTGCGATTTTCAGACTTGGTTACTCCCCTGACATATCTACTGAACAAGGACTCAAAGTTTGAGTGGGGACTAGAGCAAGACAAGATTTAAGGATCTGAAGAAGAAGTTGGTAGAGGCACCAATCCTAACATACCTGGACTTCAACAAGATCTTCTACCTATACACTAATGCCAGCAACATAGGACTCAGTGTGATACTAGCACAACTAGACGAGGAGAGGATTGACCATCCCATTTAATTGTTCCAGGTACTTACCAAAGAGTAAAGAAACTACACTGTTATAGAGCGTGAATGTCTTGCAGTGATTAGAGCAGTGAAGCATTTCCAGCCATACTTATATGGATTCAAATCAAAATCATAATTGACCATGCATCCTTACGCTGGCTCAGGAACATGAAGGATTCTGATGGGAGACTAACCAGATGGTCTGTTCAGCTTCAAGGATATGTCCTTGAAATTATACACAGGGCTGTAAACAACCACCTGAACGCAGATGGGCTCTCAAGATTGCCTGTGTTCCATTTGCATGTGCACAGTAGCGATTGACGTTATGAACTAATCGTATTACCCAAAGAGAAATGGGAAGAAGAAACTGAAGAAGTCTATTCAGTTTTAAGAATATGTAAAAAGGAAGCGCAAAGGGTAGATGGAAAACTTTAGAAGTTTATTAAGGGGAAATGGTATCCATATGTGCGACCTAGCAATCAAATGGAAGTTTTAATGGAGGCACACAAACACATGGGACATGGAAGATTTCAGAAGACCATACCCTATCTCAAGAACCAGTTCTATTGTGAGGCTATGGCTGACGAGGTGCACCAATCCTTGGAGATGCGTGTCCCATGTGCAAGCTTTAGACCGTTGGAAAAGAATTTTGAGTTTACACCAATACCACCATCTGCGCCTTTTCACAATGTATCTATTGATGTGGTAGGACCACTACCAACTTCCTCAAGTGGGTAAAAGTTTGTCATAGTAGTAATTGACCACTTCACAAAGTGGATTGAGGCAGTGGCGAGCAAGACATATACCACAGAGACTTCTAAATTCCTTTACAATCATATTAACACAAGACATGGTTGTCCCCAGATCTTGCTATCAGATAACGTGGAGAACTTCATCTCCGAAGTAGTGAGAAAACTTAGGGCTTGGTAGGGGTGAAACATCTGTTACCACCCCCTATACACCATCATCAAACGGAAGTGTGGAAGGTGTAAACGGGACATTAGCCAGGATCCTCAGGAGGATAGCAGTTAACTAAAAATTTGAAGTGGGATACCCTCTTGCCATCCGCACTGTTTGCTTACTGACTTAGCCACCACAGGGTCATTGGGATGTCTGCTTTCAAGGCGCTCTACAGGAGAGAAGCCGCATTATCTACCCTGTTGGCTCCTGTAATTGCTTCAGATCACAAGAACTTACCCCCTGGGAACTAGCAGCAAGAGTTGGCTGATGAGCTCTTATGAATAAAACTAGATTCTGGGAAGAACATTGAGCACAGTTATTCAAAAGGGCAAAAAGACAGTCAGAGATGTGCTAAACTACCAGAATTTGGAGTCAACAATAAAGTATTGTTTTACTACATCTGCAGAAGCCATCCTGAGAAGCTTCAAGACATTTAAACTGGACCATCAATTGCACTGGCCAAGAGGGGCCATGAATACTCCATCTGAGATGATGCCACCAACATTGTGTTTAACAGAGTCCATGCAAGACACCTCAGATCCTACCCTTGGTCTTGTCTTGGAAGAGGTGGTGTCATGAATTCAGTGCACTGAAAGATTGGTAAATCCTAAACCTCTGGTAGAATCTAGTAAATTCCAATCAAAGTGCAAGAATTTACAAAAAAATGAGTCTAGCTCCAAAAATGATGAAATGTTAAATGATCCAATCATCAAAGAGGTGCAACCCAGTAATGACGAAACTTCAAATGAGACATGCTCTCAAAAAGGAAATAGTTATATGAGTAACTAAAAAAACAATCAAAATGAAAGTAAAAATGGTGTTATCAAGCAACCAGGAAATTAAGTCCAACAATGGTAATGAAAATATGGACTCCACCAAAGCGCACAGGAGCCATTGAGCTGATAACCCTGATACCACGGGCTCCACACAATGCCACAGTGCACAAATTCAGGACCTTGAGAAAATGAGTGTCCAAGAGAGAAATTAATTAAAGAAGAGAATGCACAGAAGTTCAGAAGAAGATTCAATTGTTTCACAATTCACTATTTAACTTTTATCACTCAATTTATTTTACATCCAATTTTTTAGTATTTAGTATAAAAATACTAAGTTTTTATCTTATATAAACAGTCTATTTCACATAATCTTAAGTTTGTACTTTATTTAGTTCTTCATTTTACTAAGTGAAAAGTAGTGACTGCAAGTAACCACTCTTGAGTACACTACAGTTGAAGACACTCATTTTGAGATGGACTACTTGTAAGGTTAGGCTTTCAAGGTAAGAGGTTGTGATAAGATCCGTTGGGTCAAGGGAAGATTTCAACGTACACAGGATTAACCTTAAAGAAGATGCAAAGTTGGTGTGTGAGTGTCAGGTTTACAGCTCTTAGGAAGTTTAAGCCTAGCTGGTTAGTGTCAAATCTGTGCAACATATTACCCTTTTGACGCCCCAAGTTTAAAATCCCCAAAGTTAAGCGAGCAGAACCCAAGGTGGCAAGACCAAGCAAAGCTGGGTTACTTGGCTACTTATCATATATAATAAAACATTTTAGGAAAAAGAGAACATCCCTCAAAAAAAGCCACCAAAAAGTATGAAAATAAGAAATTATGAATACTTAATAAACCTACTTTTGAAGTCAGTGCCATCTTCCAACCTGACTTCTAGAATTTTGTTTACAATTAAAACTTAGAGCTTATATTGGATTGGGTCCAAGTGTCAACTATAAGCAACTTAGAATATATAGTGCTGAGTATATATTATAAATGGGTACTATAAAGCAGTTTAAATTATGGTGCCAAATTTCAAAAGGGGTTTATTGATTATATAACAGTTCTAGATTAATTCATACTTTTTAGTGCTTTCTTGAAGGAGATTCTTTTTACCTTTTTTTCAAAAAAGTACTTTTTTACAGAAAAATATTTGAAGGCAGTTCTTTTCGCCAAAAAATATAGTGCATTTCTAAAGTTGGTTCTTTTTTCCCATTCTTTTAAGTCATCTCTATATAATTTTGTGCAACCTTTATATTTCTAATAAAAAATAAAAATCAGGTATATATATTATATAATCTCATATATAAATATACCAAAAATACCCAAACTTGCCACACATATTTATGAACATTAGGAACTATCTTAAAACTTTTTCCATTTTTTAATTATAAAAAGATATATAAAAGCCATTTATAGAATGGGTTAATGATATCTAAAATACAACGTAATCATTATAATATTTCAGCTATGAGGCTTGTTGTTATTTGTTTATTTTGTAAGTGTCAATAATTTTGAAAAAGCAGATGGTAATTTTATTAATTCATTATCCTCATTGGTTTGGTAAGCAGTTGGCGGTTATTTTAGTTAATTCAATAGGCTCACTGGTTCTGTATACAGTTGGTGATTGGTTGATGTGATGGTTTCAAAAAGTTCTGTTTGAGTGGTTGGTGCCTTTAGCTGATTTGATAGATTTGATGGCTTTACTATGGGTTAATTCCTGATACTACTGAATCTCTTTTAAAAAAATAGTTCACTATGCAGTTTGGTGTTTATGTAGGTAAGTCAATAGGTTTAATTATTGTAAGCCTATTGATGTTCATCTACCAAGATACTAAACTCATAATTGAGCACCATTGCCTTCAATAAATTTCAATATAAATACTTGATTAGAATCATTTGATCTCCAAACCCACTTGAAATATGACTTCTAAGTTCTATACCATAACAGTATGGGGTATGAAATATAATCCAACTGAACTTAGTATTTCTGTTTCTATAATCAATATACCTTAAATGGTAATACCATATCAAAACATGGTTGATATTGTTAATAATCAGTAAACAATAACCTATACATAACAGAAGGAAATTTTGATCCATGATATAAAACCCATGATTGTAGTTTAATTTTCTCCTTCCACCTAAAATGGGTTCAGATTTGTTTTAAGGTTGGATATGTTAAATATCTAGGGCAGGTTTAAGATGAGTGCCTTTCCATAACCAAAACAAGTGATCCCATTTAAAATGTGGCATAATAAAAAATTAACATAGGATTCACCAATTATAGGCATATAAAAAAGTCATGTGAAATTATAAAATGATTATTCTAAAAGTAATCTTAATTTCATTGTATATGATATGTTTTTAACTATCTCTAAAGAATTTAATATGAAATATATTATGGATTCTTATCTCAGATGTTAGGAGCTTGCTTTATAATGTATGATTTAAGAACCAAATGGCAAAATCAGGTAGAATGGGTCCAGTGGGATATAAAATATAGATTGTGATATAAAAATGTCTTTATAGTCTAAAATGAAAGGTAGCTGAAAAGGCTTTAAACAAAGTGGTTTACTTTTTAAGTGGACTTTTCAGTCATAATGATCTCAAAAGCAACCTTATATTAGGATTTTTTTTGGAAAAAGGAATTTCCCAAATAAAGGTTCTTAAAAGTATGAGATAATTGAGAAATTATTATTAATCAATAAAACCCTTTCTTATAGTTGGCGCCATATGTTAAACTACCTTATAATAACCATTTATAATAGATACTCAGCACTTTATTATCAAAGTTGCTTATAGTTAACACTTGGACCCTGTACAATATAAGCTTTTTTATTTAACTGAGGTAAGCCAACCAGGGGACAAACATTACCAAACTAAAAACTAAACTAAAATAACGCAACTAATTGTTTCAAACAAAACGCCCAAATGAGTACTTGAATGAAACGCACCAAACAAAAAACAACCAACCAGGTAGGCAGCAGAGACTGCTTATCCCTCTATGGTGGAAGGGGAGGGGGATTGGGGGGCTCATCTTTGGCATCATCTATCTCTTTCCAGAGTAGGGTTCATGCTAAGGCAGATAGCAAGGGCGTTGGGGAATTGGCGGTATGTGGTTTAATATCTCTGATTGGTACTTGTAATTAATTACTGACCATAAAAATGGCAGTAATATATTCAGCTAAAGCTTTTTCAGCTTTAATGCGGGCGTCTGGTATTTTAAAGTATGTGGCAATATTGGTTCAGGTAATCTTAGCTTTCAGATTCCGTGCTACAGTTACCACATTCTGGATAGCATTGGTGATATTTTTGTGTAATTGTTTTACATTAATCTTACTTTTTGGAGTAAGATTTTGGGGATAACAGGAGGTGGAATTTCTCCTATGAGCGCTGCCACTGATTTGGTGGCAGCTTTGCGGAGGGGACAGCAATCTGGTGTGGTGGCTGCTTCCACTGCAAGCTGGTGGTTGCTGTGGAATGGTTCAGCATTTGGCTTCAGGAAATATAAACAAGGGGGAATTCTGCATCCCATTTTGCATTACAGAACTAGTCGACTTGCAGTGATTGTTCTTCAATGATGTTCCTGATTCATCGATCTCATCCAAAAACTTCCATGGGTTCTGGCATAATGGAATTGGGGAGTTGGCATATGGTTGAGGATTGGATGATTTGTTGGAGATTGCATGGGATTGAACTGGGGTCCAATCCTGCACTTGGATAGAAGAATTATGTGTGGTACTGGGGCAAGGTGGAGGCTTATTGGTGGCTGCAGGTGCAGCTGCAGCAACAGGCTTTGGGGGAGGAGGAGGTAGGATCATACCCTTATGCAAGAATTGGCATGCGGTGGTCAGCAGATTGGTGCCCATCAGATGAACTATCAGTGCCATTGGATGCTGCTAGATATGGGAACTTGCATTTTGAGTGGTCTAACTCAAAAAAGGATGGAAAAATCGTCCATCCGTCCTTGATGTGGGCCCAGAACAGATGGTCAGAGACAGAGGGGATAGCGGCATAAGGGGTAATTGTCAGGGGCAGTTTTGTTTGTTTTTAAGGCTGATTGTGGCATACGCCTGAGGCACAGTGAGGCGTGTGACCCCATTTGGGACCACAAATTGCAGGATGGGGTTGGAGACATAGGCTGCCAAACCTTCCATCAGCTCCTGGTGGAGCACCTTAGGGGGAAGGTGGGTAGGCAAACTAGCAAACTGTACTAAGGTGGTGTCCGCTGGGAGCTGGGTTCATGTTTTTGGGAGAGGTGTATTCTGGAAGACCAGGGGCACCATTTCTGCAGTGGTGGCATCAGCTTCACAAGTGAAGATGAGATCAAAATACCATTTATAGGGGAAGAAGTCAATAAAACAGGCTGGTGTCATCACTGCTTGAGCCATTTCAATAATGGCTTGGTTATTGTATGGGAAAAATTTCCCATATTTGAACCTAAGGCTAAAACGCATGTTGCTCCAAGGGAGCACCAGAGCCAGTGAGGCACCACTTGGGATTGAGCGAGGTGGGCGTCAAGGTCCTTGAGAGGAATGAATCACCCCAGGGGTTTGGTATGACTGGGCAAGCCAGTCTGAGCACATTTTCCTGTTGGACAGAAAATGATGGGTGGAGTTTTGCTGCTGCCCCACACTGGAACAGCTAGCGGGGAATCCAAGAACATCAGAGCAAAACTATGGCAGGTGATTAAGTCTTTACTTTTTATACCCATATAAATTGCTCAGAAAGTTATGCCAAGCGAAAAGTGCTCAATATAAGATTTAATTTGTATCTGTGAGTAAAATTTCTATAAGTCAGGATGAAAGGTGGCGCCAAATAAAAAGGGTTTTATTGAATAATCTTGATTTCTTGATTATTTCATAACTTTTAGAGATTTTTTTCAAAGGAGGTTTTTAAACAATAATTTTTGAAGGAAGGTCCTTTTCCATTTTTAGAAGGCAGTTCTTTTAATACCAAATTTTTATTTGAACCCTGTTCTTTTTTATCAAAAATTAATGCATTCTTTAAGAATGGTACTTTTTATCTTTTTTATTTCATTAACCACTATCTATATATAAATCATTTCTGAACCCTTTCTATTTCTATATGAAAATAAAAAGTCATTATATATATATTATATATAGTATCTCATAACAAATATACTAATAATATATTTTACTATACTAGATTTTATTAGCCAATCTATTCTAAAAATACTGTTTCCACCTACAATATTCATGCTATTAAATTTAGTTGATCAATTGGTCAAATTATACTAAATTTACTGTATGCCATCTGCAATAATTCATTTCATCAAATTCATATAATTTTATTATTCAAACTATACAAAAAATGATAAGCCACTATAATAATATAAGCTCATACCATTATGATACCATAAATGACATGATTTTGAACATAACCCCATCCATTGACATATACTAAGTCAAAAGTTAATTCAAAACCATCACTTTGCCAATGCCATAATTAAGTTTATCTGGTAATATATTAGTATGACGATTAAAATCCATTGCTTCTAATCATTTTTAATATATATACTAAACTACTGGTCAGATACTGGACCAATACTTACAAAAGTAAAATTGGACTTAAGCTAGTGAATCCTTTTTTGAAAAAATAGTATACAAATCATTCCAGTATTTTCAGAGTTATGCACAAACAGGCATAGATATACATATATACAGGTCAAATTGAGAACCTTAGCCTTTTTCAAAGTCAATTAATAAAAGATAAATGATGGGTAACTTTCTCTTTTTAGCAACACATGATTGCTAATAAAAATTTTGATTTTTCTTCAGCAAAGCCAATAAATGTACCATAGGGACAGATTAATAATTTTTTTATCAAGAATAACTGGAAGTATGCTGGTGTAGCCAAAGGCGGACCGCCTAATGGCCGTGCTAATCCCCTTGGTAATAAGCGTATACTCTGGGAATCCCAGTGCTTACAGAGCACTTTTTAAATAATGCCAGAGGTCTATCCCATATGGATTTGTTCCTCCAATTTTACCAAAATCAAATTGTTATACCACCAGATTTTCCATTCCATGCCAATATCACTGGTGCACCATGCCATCTGCATTTATTGTGGGGTAGTTGACTCCCATATTTTTTGAAATATCAGAGAAGCAGGAGAAGCTATTCCCTGATGCTACTTTTTTAAAGAAAGCTTTGATCATGGTTGGTTTGATTTAAGATTTCCCACTGCAGAGGCAGCTGACAAAGCTGAAAAGGTAAAAGTTAAAGTTAGAATTTGTGGACTGTCATACTATACATATGGAGCGCAATCCCTGGATTAAAGCTTCCATATTTTTATTAGCTTTGACAACCTTCCCAGTACCTTACCTCACGACTTTATTGAGCATAACCTGAAAGAGGGCTTAAGAATGTATGGGGTTATCAAGCAGTTTGAGTTACAAAGCTTCTAGTAAATGCTAAATCTCAGCAGTGGCAAAAATTTTGATGTTATTGAGCCCTTTAACATATATGGTATGACTTGTCTAAAATTCCCCAGGTTGCTTTTTTTAGACTCACTGAAACTACCCACTCTGAAACATTTTCTGTCCTCCTTGAAAGGCAGCCCCCATTTGCACTGAGTGAAAAAATCTGGGCCATAGGCACATGCTTGTCCCTTCCAAGGGGCTGATCAGGAAGATCCTGAGGAGGGAAATTTAATGGATGACCAATGTTCCAATTTTACACTAACTGATGCTGATCACCCTTTTGTGTAGGTGAGTCAAGTAAATATTTAATTGTTGCCCCTATGTCTACTAAAAAGAGGAAAGCACAACAATAACTCTGAAAAGAGCTTCCAAGAAGCACAAGGATTAAACTCCCCTGATACACCTTAAGTCATGATGATAATGGCAGCTTGCCCTCCTCCCAGCACTCAGCACTTCCAGTGAGTGACCAGGCAGTGGATTGCCCTGAGCAACACTCAGCAGAATTTTATCTGGATCCATCTGCCACATTACATTATATTTATGAATGGACAAAAATGACAATGAGTATTCTCATGGTAAAGCTTCCAACAAATCAGATTGTACAAAAGATTTACTGAGTTTGGCTCAAAGCCTCCTCTCTTATCTAAAATCCTGAACTCACACTCACATTGAGGATCAAATTCAGGTAATCGTCATCCCACCCAAAGCCAAGATGGTCCTATGGGCGCGGCTGAGTCTTATTGACTCAACTTACCACCATAGAGCGGCCAAGGCACCCAAATCAAGATTGAAATACTCAGCATTACAGGATTTGGGGCTTCTGCATTTCAAGCAAAAAAGCCAAAATCCTTACGCAATACTACCACTGATATTGAGAATCCAAGAAACACACTGTTTGGAAGGAGAGGAAGAGGAGTGGTCAAAACCTCTTTTTCCTATGGACTCCACTTGGTCTCAGTACTGGCTGTTCATTATTTCCCCTACCAAAGGTTTTAAAGTAGCTAAAACTTACAAGTACCAAATAAACGTGCATTATCAATAACTTTAATCTAAAATAATGATGAGTTCACATTCCTTAACATATAGCTCCTAATAACTCAGCTAACCGCATTGACTTTCTCTCAAGAGTATTGTAACGCAAAGTCTCCTTCCAATGAGCTATGAATGCATTAGGAAGCAGGACCCAAGCCAAAGATCAAAGGGAGGATAATGTCCTGATACCATTATTATAATTCGTGTGCTACAGGCGCTGTGGATGAACACCCCTGGAGGACAATCACAAGTATGCTTACTATGAGCAACATGCCCTGACTCAAAGACAAGGTGTATAAGGAGGCAATAGCCCTCCAAAACTACTCTCAAAGTCCACCTCCTGCTTATGATTGCCAAACATGGCCACAGTTAGTCCAAATATGCCAATGTAAATCCCAAAAGACAATATTAAGATAGATAGGGATTTAGTCTAACAGCTTTATTGTATATATTTAGGCAGGTTAATAAGAAACGGGACTAAAAAACCTCCAGTTTCCAGGGCCCTTTCCTCATAGCCCTCTGGTGAAAGAATAACTCAGAGTCACCGTATAGTACTAAAAAAAGAATAGTTCAGAGTCCTCCTTCATGCCAATGCTCTGTCCTTTGGAATATGCCATAAACAAAAGACTATCGTCCTAGGCCAAATAGAATTCCTTGCTGGCTGAGCCACCACACCCATGACTCGATGCAGTTTTAACTCAAATCCAACTCAAACTTCAAATAATTTCACATCACCTTGTTTGATCCAACCCCTGACACAAGTTCCAACCCTTGTCCTGCCTCAGTCTCGACACTATCTTCTAAACTAGCCAGAACCAACGCTCCCTCACCTCCTGCGCATTCACATCAGCTTGTCCTGGATTATCAGATCAGGTCAATGTGATAATGAGGGAAAATCTCAACCATCACATCACGACCCCTAGACAAGAAGAACTCTCACATCTTCCAAGGACATGAGCATAACCTCTGGACGTCTGCCACGTGGCCTTCTCAACTGGATGACCCACCCACTGGACTAAGAATGACTAACAATCCCGAACCACCTTC